>JAODJU010000040.1:24935393-24950465 GCA_026776725.1 Gnathonemus echidnorhynchus | reverse complement strand
GCATCTATGATCTGAATTTACCTAGGCATCTATGATCTGAATTTACCTAGGCATCTATGATCTGAATTTACCTAGGCATCTATGATCTGAATTTACCTAGGCCTGTTCGATCAGAAAATACCTACAGTAGGCATCTATGATCTGAATTTACCTAGGCATCTATGATCTGAATTTACCTAGGCATCTTTGATCTGAATTTACCTAGGCCTCTTCGATCTGAATTTACCTAGGCATCTATGATCTGAATTTACCTAGGCATCTATGATCTGAATTTACCTACAGTAGGCATCTTTGATCTGAATTTACCTAGGCCTTATGAATCTTCTACCACTTGTTATTTGTAGAATCTTCTGGCTATATTCACAATGCAAAGGAATTAAAACTGTTACTCTTTTATCTGTAGCACTTCTGACAAGTAAAGAACACAAACAAGGACTCAAAGTGCTGCCATTTTTTTTATACAAGTTACAGATGAAATTTATGGGAGTCATCAATTTATACTACAAATGAAATGTGAGCAAGTTATGTTGCTTTGGGTTGTAAAGTCATACACAGATTTTTCCAAATCAAAATAAGTTTTAGAAACATGAATAAAATTGACTGAATATAAAAAAATAAAATATAAAATTGAACGTAACAATTAAATGATTCTCTACGAATATAGTAAAAAATTAATATGATAGTCTGTCCCTGCATACACAGTGAACAAATTAAACAGATATGGAACACCGTAACAGTCAGCACGGAAGATATTTTTGGGAGAATTTTATTTCTGTGATGCCAGAACTAAGCTTATTACTAACCAGTTCATGTGAAGAACAAAAAGGCATTTTCTATTTTCCTTTCTTTGTCAGTATCCGGCTATTTCAGCTATAATTAGTAAAGCTGTTATGCATTTTTTTTTAGCCTAAGTTGATACATAAATGGCGTTGGTACTCCAGTGTAAAATTAGGTCATCTGCACCTACTTATCTCATTTTCAGTGGTGAAAATGTAATGTACGACATATTTTTATATTACATCCACTCTGAAAATCCCCAGGGGTGAAACTACGAGTGTTGCGTTCCCTCAAGCTAGAGAGAGAGCAACGTAACTCTACGTTACCTTCCATTTTAACACGTAGACGTAAAGGTGTATTATGTCGCCAATTACACATACATTCCGATGTAATTTTGTGAGATGCTGGCGCCAAGAACATTTCAGAGACCCACTCAGTAATTAGATTGCAATGAATTTGTTCTTCTCCTTCAAAATCCATTTGTCTCTTTCTTTCTGTCTTCCACATATTATAAAATAAAATATATAAAAAAATTTTGAATGCATTTTTGATGGCACTTAAACCTGGATTAGTCCTTTGAAAATGTGTGCGTATGGAAGGTAGTGATGTTTGGCAGGGGAGCAGGAACTGTAGAAATAATTGATGCTAAGTGTATTAGCCAGGATGTGAGAATCTCTCCTCTTTGAGGCTCAAACCACGGGAGAATCAATCAGATGTCAGCTCTAAATATAAATAGTGTTTACTGGAAGACTTTACCTCATGGCAAATGTCCAGCATGCCATTTTCAGGGTTAAATATTTTATCATGCTTATGTTAATGGTGGGATGGTCTAAGATTGAGGTGATTTACACTAAAACATTATAGGAAATTCATCTGAAAGGAAGTTGTACTGAGCCACCAGTTCTGAAGTTTGAGAACTAATTAAACTAAATAAAATACTGTTGCCAAGGTCTTACTTGCAGGTCGATACTTAAAGAGAAAAAAAGACTGCAGTACATAAATTGCAAAAGAAAATATTAAATGTTAATTGCTGATCATGCTGGTGAAAAATAGCATATTTCTTACTATATTTTGTTATTTTCCACTACTTCGAATACAGCTGGTGGCTGTTTATCCCCAGTAGGTAGAATGTTTGCCTGTGGGTTTAACCATGAGAAGCAAAATACTTTTACCAGACTTGCCTTTGACCCGCTCTGTCTATAAAGAATATTTGCAGTGCCGTGATGAGGAGAGCAGACATTTTCACCCATTAGAGAGCATCAGATTTATTTATTTTGCTTTCATACAAAATAACATATAATTGAAGAAACAGGGTCAGCTGGTCCCTGGAGCAACAGGGGTTGAAAAGAAAAAAAAAACCCTCGTATAAGGCAGCAGATGTAGAGACTAAGGACTGACAGAGAAGAGGAAAATGCCTTGTGCCTGAAATATACATGACATATTCATGCTAATCTGTTACGTTTTAAAATCAGGTCAAGCAATATTTCTTATAAGCTAAAAAAAAAAACCTATTCACTTCTTTTGTCTATGCAAGCAGCTCCATAAAAGTTTGTCATTCAAGTCTTTGTACTTTACTGGAGCAGGAAAAACAAATATATATATTAGAATGGTGTGTTAGAATTGCCTGGGTGGTAAGGGGATTTTTGGTAAGACTCTTGCAGTTTTGGGTAAATGTGTTTCATTTGTGAGGATAGCATTGCAAATTATAAATGTCTCGATCCTTTAATGGCTGTCACATTCTGTCTCTTCCATCTTGCTCTCTTACTCTGTATCATTCGGTGTAAGCTTACTTAAAGGACCAAAAATACATCTAACACACTGCAGGACTTAAGTCAGTTTCCATAGCAATTATCACACTGTGTAAGGATTCACTTCAGATGGCTATAAACACAAGGGTGAGAAATACCATTTTGAGTTCATTTAAGATGTAAATCATTATGCTTCAAATGGATTCAGTCAGTGTCTTATACATTCAGTCATGTACAGGTCAAATGGTATTTATGGTTAACCATATGCATAGCCATAAAAAAATCTGTCTGTCTGTCTATCCATCATTATACTATATATTATATACATTAATGTAAAATAAGTCTCTTTACAGCCCAGTGGTGTGTGGAGCACAGGGAAATATATTAATATATAAATGTAATGTTGTGGTCTTTACTCTGTTTTTCAGGATCTCTGGAGACCTAACATTAGAGGTTAGTCTTTATGAACATTGCAGTTTTAATGCCTTGAAGTAATGTCTGCATATATTTTCATATCTGAATAATGCATCATCCTCATCTTGGGCCAAAATAATGGCATGCATTTCAACACGCACCAGAGTGTTATTGGATGAGAAATATCTGTGTTTTTGAGAGGTCATAAGTGAGGTAAGACAAAGTACATTTATATATACTGTACTTTAGAGAAACAAACTTTAAAGCAGAGCTCACTCTTCAACTAAGTCGCTGATTGAAAACAACTGATTGGTCTTTATCAAGTGCTTTGGATCATTATATATACTTGTGATTCTGTAGTTTGCTTTCTCTGTCATTGAAGCCACCATCAATAATTCATTATTTGCAGCTATTAATTCGGAATATAGAGGCAAAATTCCATGCTCTCAGTGTAAGCATGTAAGAGGCCATTGAGGGAAACTAAAATGGAAAATGAATTAGACTAAATGCCAGGAGATGGCACCACGACTGTCTATGAGCTAAGTGGTTATAGAAGACAGATGAATGGAGATGTGACATAGCAAGAAGTAGGAAGCCTGACATAATAGCATTATTATTATAATCATCCTTATCACTGTATTATAGAGTAGTGTGAGAGTAGTCTGTGAGAGACTTATTACTACTTTAGTACCATTGTTTTAAGTTACACTGGACTGTACACAGTGGTGTACACAAACGTAAATTATAACGTTTCTAAATTAAAAGCTTTTAAGCAATTGTGACAGCACATTGCCACTTGTCTTTAAACACATAATTTAATCTTATCTATTCTCAGTTTCAAACAAAGCAATGGGTTTTAATAGCAACACAAAGGTACCTATGATGGCTGATACTGCAGGTTGCAGGACGTCTCATTGTTTCCATCAGTTTAAGTTGTTCTCATTTCTGTGATGCACATATATTGAACCAACGGAACTGCATGTTTAATTAATCAAATTGTACAGATAAATGGAAAGTAGACTGATGGCAGTGCTGGCATGTTGGCCAAAAGTCTTTTTTTTCTACTTCTGCGGAAAAGGGTGTGTAAGGATGCCTTCTTTATGTATTGTTTAGAACATGATTGCAACTGTAAGAACATGTTCACGCATTAACATGTGACCTCAAATAAACACGCAGAGTCATTGCCACACCCACTCCAAGTTTGTTGTTGTGGGAAAAAGGTTTCAGAAAGTAGGATTTCTTGTTAAGTCGGATAATTTGCTGGATTTAAGGTACCCCAGTTTAAATGGGCTTTATCTTTGTTCACTTAATTTTAGCCCAAACTACCTTAAATCCGAGAAGTTATCCAGCTAAGCAAAAAATCCTGCTTTCTGAAACAGCCCCCAATTGTCCAATTTATGTCAATATGCCTGAAAGGGATACCTATGTCCCCTAGCAAGACAGTTAAATTTGCAATGCCTCATGCATGGCTTGAACAGGGAATAAAATATTTTTGCAGTCCAGACAATTTAACCTGCCATAGTTGCTATCAATGTACTCTCCAACCTCGGGCTCTGCCAACTGTAAATTCACGTGGGTCACTGCAAACTCTCTATTTTTATTTGCAACTGCATTTTTTCAAAGCATTTCCATATGCATTCACATATCACTTATATTAATCCACTCAATAGGTGGACCCCAGTCTGGATACAGACCCAGTCAAAGTTCAATTCGGACCAACACAAAAAATTTATAAAAAAAATCATCCAATCGATTATTATCAATGATTCAGTGCTATTTTAAATGGGTGTGTGACAGGTGTGATATTAATCACGTGACTCTTTGTCTCTATGTCTTCCAGATTAATTAAGAGATGCCGTTCCACTCATCTTTTGGATTCAGAGCCAATCAAAGAAGGCATACAGCAGTATCACTATGGCAACGTCACTCACTCACAACCGAAAGTTTATGTATCAGTTGCGCGGAATCATTTCACTTGTTTGCGAGCTGCAGACGTAGACATTCAAGTCAAATATCTTACATTTTTCATTCTGAATGTGACATGGCGTGCTCAAAACTGGCCATGAGCAAGAAGATAAAAGTTGACTCTGAGAACCGTGAGTTTAAGATTGAGTGGACTGACAAATATGCATTCATACAATATATAGTAAATGTTTTCCCCTGAGGGAAATACAAAACCAATGTGTTTAGTCTGCAACGAGACAATAGCCATTCTCAAAAGTGCTAATGTGAAGCATCACTATGACACGAAACATGCACATTTTGAACACAGAGGTTAGTGAGGGGTCGTTTGTGTCTTCCCTGGTTATCATCTCTAATAAATTACTTCCTTGCAAGCAAAAGAATACAACACTAAACACTGTAATTTGTCCCCACAGCGCAGTTCTGGCAAAACCATGCTTTTCAAGTATAATTGTGCCGAAACCACACTGCAAATGATTTAACTGTACATCGTTATTTCTTTCTCCGCTTATTACTTGTTTGTGTGTGTTAATACAGACGCTCCTCTACTTACGAATGAGATACGTTCCGAACGGCCGTTCGTAACTTGAAATGTTCGTAAGTCGTTATTCAACATCATTTTAAGGGTACACGCATATACAAAGAACTAGGATGTTGGGAGTTCGCACGCTACGCTGCTGCGTGGCGGGAGCAGCGGCCAGAAGTCATACTAGGCGGAATTGGTGCGCAGAAAAAAAAAATTATGTTGAATTGGGAGCCCAGCGAACACAATTTGGACTAACAGTCCACTTTGTTCGTATGTCTGAAAGTTCGTAACTTGAAAGTTCCTAAGTAGAGGAGCGTCTGTACTTGCAATATGTGCTGGCTTTTGTGCAAAATTCCAGTACTGTTGCCTAAAAGCAGTTGTTTTGCAAATAAATAAATAAAAATCAACTTTTTGTTTAGTAGTCTAGTATTGGCCTCTTTTTTATCACTTATGTATGAAGCAACCTTGCACAGGTGAAAGCATGAATTTGTGTTCTTCAAAGGATAAAGACAACAGGATACCCACCTACTCACTACACCACTGAGTGGAACAGAAGGTAAATGACAAAATAATTTTAGGTGTGAACTACTGCAAGAAAGGACATTGGCTGACTTTTGTAATGTGTTTGGTTTAGAGAAGGATGATGTGTTTTATACACAATGCCAACCACGCTGTTACAGTACATGTCCTTTGTTCATGCCACCTTCAGTTTCTTTTGCAAGTTCAAGTAACAAAAGGATATTTTCTTTCACCTTAAGTGCATGTGTGAGAAACAGTTACTTGAATCAAATAATCAGCTGTCTAAATGGGTATAAACATTAGCATGAGTTAATGCATGGTAACACTTTAGGGTTTTTTCTTATGATAATTTCTCTAGTCAAGATAGACAACACATCTGTGTGACAGGAACAGCACAGAGCACAGAGTACAGAGTATAGGTACTTCCAGTTTTGATAATACAGGGACCTGGCATGGAAACGGGCAAGAGAAAAGCAAAGGAACATCACTAAAAAGGCTAATTCAGGTGATTTAGAGAAAAAAAACAAGCCTCGAGAAGCCTTGAGCATGGGGTACATTCTTGGGGACAGGCAATATGGTCTCTATTAGTATTATAAATTACAGGAGCAATTTGTAATAGTAATACAACATGGAACATGGATTGAATGAGTGCTGTACCTCCGTTGACCCCTCCCCGACCCCCCATGGCTATGAGAAACAGCCACAGGCTTTCTCATTGCAATTGTGCAGTTCTGAAGGTAACTGGTAAATTCAGATATTCAAATATCGTAGTGCATAGATTAGGACCAGATACGAAGAGATGCAATATTTTGCCTGTGTGTTTTTTTCTGAAACTAAAAATGAAACCAGTTGAGTTGAGAGAATGTGAAGGTGACCTATATGCATTTCTGACTTCTATACGGTTTTTGCATACGTGACGTCTTGATGACACATTACTTTGCATTGTTTTCAAGATGCTAATGATATAAAAAGTGTCTCAACCCGCCCCTCAATATATATTCACATAGAGAATATTACTTTAATTACATTCACAGGCATCATTTTCAGGATTTTCAGTGGGAAACATTTTGTCAGATACTGGTTCATGCTTCTTGTCAAAAGGGGGATGTTTTAAAGTGCTGTGAGTCATCCAGATGAGAAGCACATTAAGCTTAAACCGCACAATTTCAAAAGAGCATCAGCCAGTTACATCCCATAGTATTGAAAGGGAAGAGCTTTGGTAACATGCTGTCAATCACCACGGCAGGATACACCATCCTTTCTCAGTGGAGCTTAATCAAGACATTCATTGCTGCTGTCGTTCCATTAGTCCCTGGTGTATGCTTAGGATGGCAAATGCTAAAATTGCTAATGAGGTCTCAGATGGAACACATCAGAGTCATCCCACTGAGCCAGGGGACAGCTCTTTGAAAGCTGGGTCTAAACCGCGAGATCACCCACAAGCTGGGGAGTGCTGAGGGATCAGTTTCTGAACACAAGAAACGAAACAGATCTGGGAGCTTTTGTTTCCAGTAGATGAGGAATGTAGTATGTTTGTTCATGCAAATGCATGTATTGGTGACGAGGAGCACAGTGTTCTATTCACTTGAACAAGAAATGAACAAGGTGTCAGTTCTGTAGTCTGACTCGCATGGGATTTGCTTTATAACTAACAGCATGACATGAATGCTTATAATAGGTATATGTATTACAGGGGTATTGAGTTTGAAATACTTCAAAGTGTATTTTTCCTTGTGATAAATTCATTACACATATTATATATCTATGTGGAATGAATCTAATATCTGTAAACCTTTTCGTATAATTTGGAGGGTTGTTTGGAGAGATTTGGACACTAGGAATCACTGTGTAATTTCTGAGAGTTAAATTCTGGTTTATAGGATCATTACGGGGTACACCAGAATACCTAGATCAATGCTTATAACATTTATAGTTAGGGCAGCATTGCATTTTATATAAGGTATGGAAAGTTGCTTTAAAAGTTGATATGCTTAACATTGTTCTTGCGTAGCTTACAGAGAGAAAATCTCTGTTTGAGGACTTGAGTGACAGCACTGTGACCATAACTTTCAATGGGGAATTCCCAGTTTACACAATGCACACTTGCACTTTTTTCATTCCAACTGGGCCTGTTTAGGCAAGGAAAGAGAACTTACTGTAAGTAGAGATTAAAGATATACAGCTCTTATCATTTCTTGGATGTAGATACACCAAGATCGTCCAGCAAATTATACATGAGTGTATACAGCTGCTTCATATTCCATGGGAAATTTCCCAAGTCAAGAATATAATTGCCTTGTTAGTCAATGAAATAAACAGGTTTTTTAATCATTTTTGCCCCTATTGGTTATGGCAAGCCAAAAAAAATGCAAACATATCCTTAAATGATGAATGTTCTCTGTTTTATTTATTTTAGAGTTTAAGAAATGTAAGAATCTTTAGATATATGATATCAAGTGCCATGTTCAATTGCCTTCCCAGTCTTACATAAAATCCAGAAAATAAAACAAGTCAAATTGCATTTGCATAGTCCATAAATAATAGAGATATTTGAAAAACCAGGTTTTGACTAGGTTCGAAATATAATGTGTATAAAACAATCAGTTCAAACAAACAAATAAAAAATGCTTCTTGTAAACCACTTGTCACCTCTTAGACATGACCAAACATGTCATCAGTTTTCGTCCAAGGTTCCCGAGAGACGTGGAAAATCCCACTTGACCCTCGCTGCATGTTTTTTTTGGGACATAATAAAATTGTATCATTTACAGCACACATATATATATACAGTGGGTATGGAAAGTATTCAGACCCCCTTCAATTTTTCACTCTTTGTTATATTGCAGCCATTTGCTAAAATCATTTAAAATTATTTTTTTCCCTCATTAATGTACACACAGCATCCCATACTGACAGACAAAAAAAAGAATTTTTGAAATTGTTGCAGATTTATTAAAAAAGAAAAACTGAAAAAACTGTTTTATTACATGCTGGAGAACATTTGGTCCCCACAATGTAATATAAACATAATCCACACACACAAGCATGCATATATATATATAACCCAGTATTTACTAAATTGGGCATAATGTTACTGCTTATAATGTATGAAAAAATGCACGCACATAAAGCTAGCTGCCATTTATACTGTACAGTGATCATAAAGGGATTTTTTATTGCAATAATTCCTGCGTTGAGTATATACTGCTTGTGAAGTTGGAACATTTACTATATATATTCTGGGAAAGATAAAGTATGTTTCCAGCGTATCTGCGACTTCCCAGAACTCGTTCCCTTAGGGACTTTCCAGACCTCTTCTATGGCTACTTCCCAGCTTTCTGACACCCCACGTTTCATGTGGGTCAGGGCCCTCACAGGACTTCAGCAGTTAACCTCTGAAATGTGCAGTTTATGAATAGTGAAATGCTACAGAAGTTATTTTGTGTGACAGGAAAGAGGGAAATTCCAAGCACTGAGTTCAGGCCCACAGCCATCATTGCTCAGTGTGCTGACGATCTTCACAGTGATTATAGATCAATGTCTTGCCACCCAAGTAGTTCTGAATAAATTTTCCAGTAAACAGCAGGTCCCATAAAGGCCCCAGCAGAAGCCGAACAAGACAGGGCAGTTAAGCCTTTAATAATAATAATAATAATAATAATAATAATTGATACTTTATTGATCCCTGCGGGGAAATTGTCATATTGTCATATGGCACATGAAAGGCCATTTAGACTGAAAATGCTCTTTTCTGATTTCCACAGTAATTTTGATTTCCTGCAGTTCATCTCTCTTCTTTCTTTAAACCATGGCTGTTATTATAATGTAATAAATCCATTGGATTCTGTGCAACTTAACTATCTATGTTGTCATCAGTGACTGTCTAAATGGCATGATTTCAGGCGAGAGGCTTTTATATTTAAGGCTACTCATAAAGGGACAGAAAAGGCAAGACTTCCAAGGGCTGAAACCCATCCCCCCCCCCAGGTAAATTTAATCTCTCCCTGGCAAGTGACCACAATTCAAATTTTATCTCAATGCCCTGAGAGGGATAAATTCGGTTGCATCCAGGGGCCCAGTTGTGTCTTTGGTTAGCCCTCTACATACAACTTTGCATCACATGACCCGTTTTTACTCTAGCCAGGTGTACATGCTTGTTACTCTCTGTGGGATAGATGGTGAGAGAATCCCTTACAAAAAACACTTTAAAGTCACTTGCCACAGAATCTGAATTATGTCAATAAACCACAGCAATAAAATCTGCCACTTCCTCACATGTAACTTGAGGGCAGAAGTTCATATGATGTGTACACATGCAAGAAAGCACATAAAAAGGAAATGTGGCAATTGTTCTAATTGTTATTAGGGCTACTTATTCTCTCAGTGCATACAGATGAACTCATCAATAACTAATTGCTTAACATTTAAACATTACTTTCTTACTGATTATGCTTCCTCCAGTGGTCTAAAAACACGCGGTTAAGCTGATTGGAATCCTTAATTTGTTCATAGTGTCTGAAAGTGTGGGTGAGTATTGCATGTACTGTATACGTAGCCCATGCTCCGGACCCCCTGTGATATAAACACCTGGAATGTCCTGGCAGGATTCTCCAGTCAGCAGGCAATGTGACAAGTGAGTTGATGAGTGACCCGTTTCAGATCTGACAATAGATTTTAACACTTGCATAATAGCAGTTGTTTCCCGTACTGTAGCAAGAGGGAAGAAAAAGTTATGCTACAAAAACAACTGATTTACTGTCTTCTTGTATTGTGTGTTCATAAAGAAACTCATTTTCACTATTATATTGACAACATAGTGCGAATACAAAGTTTGATTCAAAGGAGAACATAACTAAAAGCTACTCAGAGGTGGAAGGGTTCTAGGACTGCAGAAATGGGCAGTTAGAGAACAGAGAGCTTTTTGTACTCTTACAATTTGTCCTTGTCTAGTTGAACCTATTTTTCATGTTGTTTTGATTTGAATAGCTCTTCTGTTGGGATCTGTTTTATAATTTATTGTGTTGCTCTTGCTCCATTGCTGACTTTCACTCGTTACTGGGCTTTTATTGGAAGTTCAGCTAAGCTGCACTCAAGCTTAATCGACTTCTTGACAGTTAAAAGCTTGTGATGTGCATTTTCTATCTGCATCACTAGTATCTCACATTAGACAACGCATAGGCTGTATAAATAACTGTAATGTAAATGCTTGTAATCCTAGAATTCATCAGACAAGGTAAATCGGGAATGCAGATATACTGCTATTTATGGATGCGTGCATTTATTAAGGCCAGTAATCAACCCAGTAGTTGTATCCTGGTTAAGGCTCAAATTTGGATAACTCAAGTACAGTGTCTTTATAAATAAGCTAGTATTTGAAAAATTGATGTAAATGAAAGTAACAGCTAAGAAACATGGGGGAAATATTAGTAAATAAAGCTAATGGTATGTCATAGTGTGTAACCTTTATAAATGGTTGCTCAGTAGTATTTACACAATGGCAGCTGAAAATCTTAAAGTTGCAACAGATATAATTTCAATATACTGAAGCATTTTGAGAAAACCTGCATTTTACATTCATTAACATATCATGAATTATTGATGTGTGGGTTTTACCAGCTTACCTGGTAACAACTTAGTATAAAATGATTCAGAATGAAAGTGAAAGGAGTAACACCTGAAACTATATATACCTGATTTGGCCCCAGAACTCAGCAGGACTGAGGATCAGCTTCGGACTTGGAAGGAAATCCAAAGCAGAGCAGAGAAACGACATGGCACTCAAATCTGCAGCTCTTCTTCTATTGGCTTTGGTTGCCTTTGTCTATGCAGAAGGTAAGTCGCAGAATGGAAGCCTTTGATGGCACCTGCAACAGAGCTCAGGGTTATATTACAATTACACAGAAATGCAAGATGTCAACCTTCCTGTGTTAAAAAGTTCCAAAGTAAGAGGTGTACCTTTGGGTTTTGTATGCTAAAGAACTATTAGCATTTATTTATGCTTCCTGGGACAGTGTTTCTCAACCTGGTCCTTAGGGACCCCCAGAGGAACCATGTTTTTGCTCTCTCCCAGCTCCCAGCCAGATAGTCCACATTTTTGCTCCGAAAAAGGGGGCTCTCTAGGGGTCCTCAAGGACTGGTTTAAGAAAGTTGTACTAGGGATCGGTATAAACTGGCACCATATGAGGATTTGTATTGGGCATCAGATCTAAAATTTGAAACAATTATGCATGTTTAACATGGATTTTACTATAGTAAAACATTTTGTCCAATAATTAAACTTTACAACAGAATTCAGACTGCATATGCAAATAGTCTGTAAATATGAATTATAACATATAACATAAAATAAAAAACATATGCATTGCTTGTGATAAAATGTTGATCTGTCACACAAATTTAAAAACATTTAATTACAGTACATTTACTACTGCCCACTAAACACATTTGATTTTGAACTGTAACGTTAAGATGAATAATAGATGTCAGGTCTGCATTTGACCATTTTTTTATGTATAAGAACCACTCAAACTGTGATGTGTTTTGAAGCGTTCACCAGTCAAGCACTGGACTGCTGTTTAAGCACCAGCAACAAGATGATTCCTGCCAGAACAGTAAAGTTGTACGTCAAGCAGACGGTGAACGGTGGCTGCCAAATACCAGCAATTCAGTAAGTATTTATCACATATTAATTCAGTCATTATTAGCTACCTATCTTCACAGCTGTACTGAATTTCTGTTTTTTTTTTTTGCATTTTTATTAAAGGGTCAAAGACATACAACAAAATCAACTCAAAAAAGCAAGCTAATAATAATAATAATAATAATAAAATAAAAATAATAATGACACAATGACAACCATTATATGATATCATCCAGTGAATGTGTGAACTGTTTGGGTTAAATGCAATACTTCCTCCTTTATGGTGGACATGTGTTGTGCATGAACATGCGTGTGTCTGCGTTGGGAAGATAAAAGCAATTCATTAGGAGGTACAGATGGAAGAGAGGAGAGGTAGAAGCAAAAAGGGTGACTGAATGGGGGGACGGTCGTTGTGAGGCAAGACAACTGGAGAGGCAGGCCGGGCCCGCGAGGCACCATGGGAGAGGCAGGCCGGGCCCGCGGGGCACCATGGGAGAGGCAGGCCGGGTCCGCGAGGCACCATGGGGTTTTGTCTTAATCTTGGTTAGTTTTGGGGTTTTTTTCTGTATAAGTAGGAGACTAAGTGCTGATCTAGTGTGATGCAATAAAAGAAACAAGTCATGCAGATTGGTCCAAGTCTGAGACAGGAGAGATCAGTAGGTGGGAAAGCGGCCACTGGTTAGCTTGTTGGTTGAACTGCTTAAAAAAGTGTTACTCTATTCTTCAACTAAGTACTAAAATGGTGAAATAGAGAAAAAAATTCTATAAGACCATGGATGAAATGCAAGTTAGTCCATCCTTCCATCCATCCATCCACCCACCCACCCACCTTCTAACCGCCTATCCTAGTCAGGGTTGTGGGGACCCTGGAGCCTAATCCAGGCAATGGGGGGCTGTGGGTACGTCTTGGATGGGAATTTAGCAAGTGATTTCACAAGTTGATGATTAAAGTTTTGTCATCTTCAGATTCATCACAAAAAAAAATAAGAAACTTTGTGCACCAATTCCAGAAGATTATAACTGGGTAGCCAGACTCATGGATCTACTGGACCGAAAACAGCAAAGGGAATGAGCTGTGGTAAGATTCACCTTCGTCTACAGGCCATGTCCAGCTCATCCCAGTAGTTTGTGTATTGTCCCCTATCCAGGCAATTTTGTCAGTGGCCTTCACTTTCTGTTTTTCAGAATAAAAGGAGCAAATTCCACCCCACAGATTATCACAGATAATTCAAGGACCTTGATTTGGACAAGGCTGAAACTCGTCAACACTGAAAAAAGTCTATAGAAAAAAGTAATGGAATAAAATTAACATCCAGTGATAATCAAGTTTGTTGCTGAAACATTTTTACTAGTAATAAAGTATGGTATTTGGAATTGTCTATAAAAATCTTTTGGACATTTTTAATTATCAATGTATGTTATCTTCAAAGTATTATAGCATTGTATTCAGATGCCAAATGAAAATGTATCAAAATCTATATTTGAAAGCACTGTATTCCAGCAATTAGTATACATGCAAATCAATAAAAACAAATTGGAAAATTTCATGCCTCCATGTTTGTCTGGGAAATTATACGTGTGTGTGTGGAAAAATACATGTACTAGTCAAGTCACATTATTGTCATTTCACTCACATTCAACAAAGCTGTTTTGACAGAATGTTGGACTGCTAGACCAAAGAAGAGTTGAACATTAAATACTGAACAACAGATACTGGATAAAAAAAATCAATACACAAGAATACACAACAATGACTTCAATAAGCAAGTAAACAGTAGAAGTAGACAATGCATATAGAGAGTAGACAGTGCAAAATAACTTTAGAGTGCTAATATGGAAGTGGAACCCTTGTCCATTAGTGTTTATGAGGTAGATGAGAGCTGAGGAGTCTGATAGTCTGGGGGAAACCAGGACCTGGTGGACCAGATACAAGAACCTTAAGTCCAGATGAAATGGGATGAACGGGCTGCTGGGTAGATGCGAGTGGAACTGTTCCATGTGGCGGGCTTTGTTTCTGCAGTGTTTGTTGTAGATGTCCTTGGTGATTGTAGAGAGGGTCCTGTGATCTTTTCTGTCTTTTCTTGTGGTCTGAAGCTTTGCAAAAGCGAAGCATAGGATGCTCTCTACGGTTCCCCTGTAGAAAGCTGCAAGCACATTTTGGGGGAGCAATGCTCTTTTCCGTCGGCGGAGGAAGTGTCGGAACTGCTGTACCTTGTTGATTTGGGAGGTGATGTTGTTGGCCCAGGTGAGGTCATCTGCTATGTGCACCCCAAGGAACTTGGTGCCTTTTGCTGCTTCCACAGTGCAGCTGTTGATTACTAGCAGAGAGTTGCTATACTGGACTTCCTGAAGTCTTAAATATGCCTCTTATGATTAAAAGCATGTGCACTCTCATCTTCAGTCAGTGACTCATTAGCTTTTAGAAATGATGAAACTGCAGTATATTATTAACTACAGAACTACATACCTTATTGGTGGTGCCCCCC
>JAODJU010000040.1:24912662-24935382 GCA_026776725.1 Gnathonemus echidnorhynchus | reverse complement strand
AGGAGTACTATGATAACATGCTTGCAACCAATAAAAAATAAATAAATAAATAAATGAGACGGAAAATCCCTGCCACATGTTTTTACAATTTCCTAACGTTGACGCAAGAGGGAATTTTCGGGTTGGGGGAGACATTGAAGCTGCAATCAGCACCTCCTTGGAGGCTGAACCCCCACTTTTCAATGTAAACTATTGCATGTTATGAATCCACAATGGGGGCATTTCACTAAACATCACTTACGGTAATACTGAAGTTGAAGGTTAGGGTCGTTTTTAGCTTTGGGCCTCTGCAACTCAGGAATAAGCAGGAAATGGGAAATCTATTGCAAAAACATAACTTATAGCTGCTAGCATTTACCCCATTAATCCACTCATGAGAATGTGACATTAATTATAGTCTTACATTGTTGGGGTGTAACAATAAGATTAGATCTGTTTCAGCTGAAGATCTGATCAGCTTTTCTACTATAGATGCTGTCTGTTTCTCCTATAATCTCTTACGGTAGATTACTTGTATAAATTTAGATGTGTCAGTTAGTCATGTCTTTAGACTGTGTGTGGTATTTCACGCTACATGGGGAGAACTTGCAGAGTACACAGTTACTTTCACCTAAATGCTTGCCTTTGGACTCCTGGAGGCAATCCAAGGTTACGTAAAATCACACACACATCCAATCAGGAAATGTCAGACCACAGCGATGTGCTTTGTGCCAGCATATTTTTGTGAGTAAAACTGAAACTGGACATGGCTATAAAAGACCACATGGAGTTACAGAGACCCAATCTGGGCTGGAGGCACAACAGAGGAACAGCAGTCAAAGTGTTCTATCCTGACAAGGAAGCAGCATTAGCAGAGGCGTGCCTTACCAGAGCACAGCTATGACCTCCCAGTACATTGCCCCCATTTTCCTGTGGATCTATGTCCTTTTCTCCTTCTGCGTGGGTAAGTTACACCTACTTTGTTACTATATCAGTAGTAAAAACTCTGTCTCTGTCTGTCTGTCTGTCTCTCTCTCTCTGTATCATACACACGCATAGACATAATTATATGTGTGTGTGTGTGTATGTGTGTGTAAAAGAGCACAAATGACAAAATAGCACAATAACACCACTGCTCTTATTTATTTACCTAAAAGTCATTGTCTTAATATTTGTCTAAATTTTGAAATAAAGAATTCTTCAGTGGCTACCTTTGCATAGGATACTGAACTTTTATCAAAATTAATGGCAATGGTATATTAACAAGTCATGCTTATCTTGAGCAAGCAAACAGCTACATTTGAATTTGGGAATTTGATTGCTAGTGTGCGTTTTTGCCAAACGGATCACCCTGCAATAGTGTATGATTTCCACAAGAGGGAGTAACACTCCAGGTTACTGCACCAATCCATCCTCCTGCATTGCAACGCTTTTCTCAGACCCCGAAGACATGCAATAGTTATCCAAGTTCCACATGAAGAAACACATTCATGTAACATTAAACAGTAAAATAAATGGTGCAGGTCAGACACCATAAAAACCACTCCCAGATGTATTTCGCAAAATAAATCATGTAGTCTTGTTTTTAGTTACTGGCCTGTTGACATGTTCCTTGCAGGAATGGGTTTGTTGTGTCTGCTGCTCACTCAGCAAGTCGATTAGCCCCCCCTAGTGTACTGACTATTTGTGGACAACTGACTGGGGCCACATAAGCTATTTTCAGAGACACAGGACAAATGACACAGAATTAACAAAACTAATCAGTGTGCAGAGTCAAACTTGCCAAGCGGGCGATTTATCCTTGAAGAAGCTACAGGCTTACTGTGATTCTACATCATTGGATAAGTGATTATGGATGGATGGATGGATGGATGGATGGATGGACGGACAGGTGTAGCTTGCAATGTGTCCTATTTAGGATGTGAACTAGTAATCTTCTTGATTCACTCTCACCCACAGAAGATTTTCCCCTTTTCTCTGTTTGTCTATTTTCTCACAGTGACCCAGGCTGAGCTAGCCAATGACTGCTGTTTGAGCGTTGGCAAGAAGGAAATAGCTTTTTCCTTTTTGACGGGCTATGAAATCCAGGACATATCCAAGGGATGTCGGATCAGTGCTGTGGTGTATGTATCTCACTGCCTGTAAGCTACACATACAGCAGAATTAACAGCAGCTGTTTCAAGAGGTTGAAGACTTCACAATCCTTGCTGATAACCTTTTAAAAAAACTACACTTTGGATCATAGTTTATTACATTTTCAATAGTTTAGCTTCTCAGCTTGCTTTGATACAATAGCAAAAGAAGTGCAGAGTGCATCTTCAAATAGCAAAAGGAATATGATGCATTTTTAAACAAGATGAAAGCAGAACATAAATATATGTTGCTGTTATTTTTAACTTTGATGTTTCAGCCTGATTACCAGAAAAGGCTTTAAACTCTGTGCAGCAGCCACAGATGAGTGGGTGAAGAAGGTCGTAGCCAGAATTGATAAAGAGACTGAGAGATGCAAATCCAATGCATTCCAGGTAACTCCATCGCTCTGATTTTATCATTTGGAAAAAGACACACACACACACACACACACCCTCTTTGCTGCCTTTGGAATGTTGTGTACACTGGATTCTTAGAGACTTTACAGCTATTCATAAACTTTCTCAATTAAATTATTACAATTTGTTAAATTATTGGTATTTTAACAGCCTTTGGAAACACCTCTCAGACTCCAGTCTAGCCTGTCAGGCCAAGTTTTAAGAACAATCAGCAAAGGCTTCAATCAGGAAACGTAAAAGACTTTTAAAATCACAGGCAACTTTATAGTGGTACACTCCTTTTTGGAGTACATTTCATCCATGTTTGATGAATACTCATCTGTAATATTCTCATTATTACAGGACAGAATTTGCAAGAGGCTGAGAGCACGTGGCTTAAGCAAAAGGCAGTGAAGGTCATGCCCTCTTCTAGCTGACGATGACTCAACAGTCCAGATACCAGACTCCCTTTTTCTTCCTTTTACTCACAGCTTTCCATGTCTTCATCCTATGCTTTACTTCCATATAACACATCCATCAGTAGATTATCGGTGAAATTAGAGGAACAGACCTTAAATAGTGGAAACAGACTTTGACTAATGAATCTCCTGTTAACTCATCAACCTGTTGAAAAAATTTTTTGCCATCATCGTGCTGAAACTGCAAATTACAGACTTGGAATACTTTGTTGTTGGTTCACAACAGATTCATATTGTTCTAAATTTTGCACTGAGATTTTTTTGTGTCATGTACGATCATATAAAATGTCACATACCAAAATAGTATTTGTGGTAATATTGAAATGATTGATTTCCATTATATGTGTATTAATTTTTTATTATATGTCTTGAATAAAAAAGACTCATATTGATCCATCCTAGTATTTTTCTACCTTTGATACATAAATTAATTTTGGTTGTCTATCGTGATACACAAATTAATTTTGGTTGTCTATTGTGATACACAAATTAATTTTGGTTGTCTATCGTGATACACAAATTTATCTTCCCCTTGATGATATTAAACAATGGATGTCACACAACTTCTTAAACTTAATGACAACAATATTGAAATTGTGCTGTTCATCTCATCACGTTGGCTCGCAAGGTAGTCTGCTTGGTCCTTTATCATGCCATGCTAAACCTCATATGAAAAATTTGGGAGTGTTATTTGAGGACTCACTAAAGCTGAAGAAACAGATAAACTCAGTTTTGAAAGCTAGTTTCTATCAGTTAAGACTGTTGGCCAAAATAAAACCCTTTCTTTCAAAAAAGATCTCAAGAACCTTATCCATGCATTTATCACATCGAGACTAGACTAATACAACTCATTACACATAGGAGTTTCACAGTTGCCCGACTTTTGAGTGACACATGCATGCATGGTCATATTTCACCTGTTTTAGCATCAGCACATTGGTTACTGGTGGATTTTAGAATTGATTTTTAAGTTTTATTGCTAGTTTTTTAAAACACTAAACAGTCCAGCACCACGGATCTGCAATACTGTACTATCATGCACCTTCTAGATCCTATCAATAACTATCACGCACCTTCTTGCCAGCCAGCTTCTGCTAGCCACACCTAGGGCAAGTCTAAATCAAAAATCATTACTTTATTCATTTGTTTACTAAATATATCATTAGAAACAACCAGTAGTTTTAAGTAAAACGTTCATTTCAAGTAAATTAATGGAAACCCAGTTCTGGAAGAGCTGTTCTGCGTTTAAAAAGTTCATTGACAAGCAGTTTAATTTGGTGCTTATATAAGCACTGCCTTTAGTAGAGAACATGAGCAATTTGTTAACGGAAACGCTGATGAATTCATACTCAAAGTTATGCTTGATGCGGAAGCCTGCTGACCAAATTGCTTCACACTACAGTCTGCAGCCTTGTTTGTCCATTAGACTAAAGCATGCATTACTCTTCAACAAGTAGGCAGAAAAATAACACACAACTCAAACAATTTTTATAATGAATTTTATGTATTTTTATAAATGTTTGCAAATTATACCATAAAAGATGTTCACATAAGCACCTTGTTGAAAATGACTGTACGGCCATTCGCATTACAGAGCATGGATATAGTAAGACATTTGTGCTACCTGAACAACAAGCAGGAGAAGCATAACTGCAAGTGAACTTGGAGAAAAATGGCTGAAAATAGCCTGGGCCTTCTTTAGAGAATTCTGAAGCCTGAACATGAGAAACATGCTGCGAAGCCCCAGTTCACACTCCCCTTTTAGTTAAAGAGCCATGCATAGGAACTCCCTTTACATACTCCCCTTATGCTCTCTACATACTCCCCTAATGCTCCCTACATACTCCCCTTAACTCTGTATGCAGGCTTGGGTAATAAACAACAGTATTGGTCCAGTTTTGATTCTTCCTGCCAAACACATCCACAAAAATATATACAATATACATAGTGTGTCATGGTAAGAAACAGAAATGGTATCCAGTCTCTGGAGAGGTGTCATACTGCTTCTCTTATTACCCTGTCCCCCATTAAGGTACTCGTTGGGACTTACAAGATGCATTGTGAGCCAGTACAATGAGTAATGCAAACATGTACTGTATTTTTGTTTGTATTTTATGCTTTTTTAAAATAATTGTGGAACATTAACGTATTTCCCTTTAGAACGTTTTTTCCTCAGAAGTGCAATTAAATAAACTAAAAGTATATACAATTCTATGTTAATAAAATATTAAATTATTTAGTTTTTACAACAAATGATATAAAAAATAATGTAATTGTACATCCAGGTGAAAATGAAATGTTAAAAATAAAAAATGTACTCAGTATTACCCATTTAAAGTAAAAATGTACTTTTTGAGCATATTAGTTTTTCTGTTTTAATTATTATTATTATTATTATTATTATATTGTTATTATTTACAATGTTTAAAGCTAACCTTGATAGTTATCAGTATATCCTCTTCTAAATACTCATTATTGTACCTGTTCACCACTGAGAGTTCCAGAATCACCAGGGAAGCCCAACGCATTTCAGATCCCCCCTTGGTCTAAAATAATGGCAATAAATTGTCTGTAATTGAATGGGGACTGAATGGCTATGAATCTCCATGCAAAGATATGACTGAAAACCTGCTGGCAATGCCAGTAGAGATATATTTCATCATTAAGGCCACTTCCCATGTTCCTGCTCAGGAATCCAAATCTACAAAAAGCCCACTAAAATTTGGCACCGCAAACTGCACTATTTTACTTTCTCGTTTAGTTCATGCACAGGTGGAGATCTGGGGCGTGAACAATGCATTGTCGCAGATGTTAAATGCTGGTTTATAAGCTCAGAAACATGCTGCTGCTGTAAATCTTACCCATTGCCCTTTACTTGCCCAAGAATCAACATCCAACCATCATTTCTCAGCTCGTAAAAAGAAAGAGTTCAACAGAAAGATGACCGATTACCCTCAGAAGAAAATAGGACACAGGTTGACTGATGCCATAAATAATTAAAAATATAAGCCCTATTGTCATTTTTTATTGCATTTTCATCCCTTGCCCTAGGGATAGGCAGCCCCTGAAATTAAGTGGCACAGGGAGAGGGAACAAAACATCGACTGCTTAGTGTGAGGTACATGAACAAGATATCGGTGCCTCTTCCTTGTCAGGATTGATCCCTCCTGGCTGGATTGCCAGGATTAAGGCTGAGGCAGCAGAGTTTAGACTTGGACTCCGGGCCACAGTGTCCCATATAACCATGTCACGATTGTTATCCAGAGGAAATGTCTTTGTCTATTCACTTTATGCATAATAAGACACTAATTTTCATAACACAGAAAAGACACGATTATAAGGTGTGGAAAAATCAAGGGTGTATGTTTGGTTTCAACATTGGTAGGGAGCAAATCAACCCCTAATACACACACAGGTCTCCCACAATCTTGATAGGGATATTATAGGAATAATGGACATATTCCTACTTTCCATACCCAAAAATTCCAAGGCATGTATGAAGAGTGTCTTTAATTTACAGCAGGCCGTATTCTGACTGGATTTATCCATAACCGTACCAATTGTAAAAATGTGTATTTAAAACAACTTTGAAAGTTCTTCAAGGAAGTAGTTGCATCTGTAAAAAAATGGTAAACAGGGTAAACCGGTCTTTACCATTTCTTTTTTACAGACTTGGCAAAGGTTTCTTTTGACATACTGCAGTTTTATGAATCATTGTGTTTCTTGAATCCCTGGCAAAGACAGTAACTGAAACTGAGCTGTGTGATTCATGTTCTCTGATTTACCCGAGCATTTCTCATCAAAAATCCAAATGAAACTGTTTGGAATAAATAAATGAATAAATAGCTACCCTGTAAACAGCTTTAAAAGCCCATCGGAGACAAATGTTTCAACAAGAAAAATGTTGCATTTTGGACAACTCTAAAATTACTATACATAAGCTAAATGTTGCTAATTAATATATACTTAAAAATAAATATCTAATAATTGCCTCATATTCATAGTCTTCATTGTTATTCTTATTCAGCAGATCCATGGAAAACGTGAGATTCCACAGAGACAATAATAGTGTACAAGTGTCTTACACACAAGCGTTGAAGAAACTGGTGGTTTAGTCTTAGTTTGTTCTTAGAAGAAGTGGTGGGTATTATGCGTCACTTAAGAAATTTGCTTCAGAAACTGGCTTCAGCAGTATGAATGCCAGACCATGACCAGAAGCTTCCGACGTCTCCCGTCTGGTTAACCTGTACTCCTCAAACTGACCAGCAGGGCAAACCTGTGGTTTATAATCCCTTTCTCATCTTTTCTTACACTCAGGTTTAACTCTTTCCTTCACTGCAGCAGCATAGACCAAGACCTAGATAGACGGTGAGTCATACCACTGTCTTTGTGTGGCACAATCTTCGTTTATAAGCAGTGGTGGAAATTTCAGGTCCAGAAAGTAAAAATCCAGACCGCAATTTAGTTTCAACCAACCAGTTGAGCACGATGAGTCACAGTCACAGAGCGCTCAACTTGTTGGTTGGAACAAAATCACGGTCTGGATTTTTACTTTCTGGCCGTGAAATTTCCACCTCTGTTTATAAGTGACAAGTTTATAGTTAAGTTTATGCCTGTCAGAATACTGTAGATTCCCTAGTGATTCTAGGATTTTAGGTTTAGAGTTAGTTCAACGACGGCTACAGACTGTAAATTTATCTATATACAGGGATTTACATTACTGGTACAGTCCCCATTCACAATATAAAGGTTAAAATGAACAGTAATTTCTTGTCATAGCAGCGCAAATGTGTACTTGTTTAATGCCACTAATACTTACTTGTGCACCAGTCATGCTCATCCCTGTCTATAAAGTTGACAGCACTGTAATTTTTAAAATCACATCATGGCATTTAGTGTCCATCACCCACGCCCAAGTCTGCGCTCCTCAGCTGAGACGCCGAGGAGTTTACCGGGACTCCTGCGAGTCCTCCGTCAGGGTGACATAGATGATGGGGACGAGGCCCACGCTGTCGCCCAGGACACAGCGCAGCCAGTCGGGGTCAGCGCGGCTCAGCACCCCCAGCAGGTCTCCCTTCTTGAAGCTCAGGTGTCCCGGCTCGGTGGCAAGGTGGTGACACAAGGCCCGGACCTTCCTGGGAAACAGAGCATCAGTAACGAAAAAGTATGAGGAAAGAGGAGCCCGTCACAGGGAAAGACATGAAGAGAGAGGGGAAGGAGCAGCAGCACAACGTCGGTATGACATCATGCACAACGTCGGTATGACATCATGCACAACGTCGGTATGACATCATGCACAACGTCGGTATGACATCATGCACAATGTGCTTATCATCGTCACGGCTCCCAAAAATCAGCGTAAATTGCTCGAAAGAAACCACTTGGTTTGAAGAATTTGAAGAATGTCCAAGAGATTCTCAAGAAAAGGGTTCTCACATTACTTTGCATTGACTATGAACAAACACTACGTTTATTGTTTTAATAAACATTGTTTACTGGTAATCTAGCTTTGAAGCCTGGTTTATATTACATTATACCGAGGTAGCAGTGTACACTATATACATATCATAGTATATATTATAGTATATATATAATAGTGCACTGTATATTTCATATAGCCATCACTTATATCGTACTTATAGATATACAAAAATATCTGATAAGTTAAACTTAGATAAACACATAAAATCTATCACTTGAATGAGAAACGCTGTAAGGTACCATGACGCTTGCTGCTTGCTGGTCTCCATTACCGCATTACTGCAGTGCTGCGCTGTAGTCAGGCCCGTGCCCTGCGAAGGAGCAGCGGAGTCTGGACGCTTTCCCACCCCCACCGCCTGAGCCACAAAGTCTAGCACTGATTTGTCCAGACTGAGCCATCCTGATGGCAGCCTTAGAGGTACAAACATAGCAGGGGGTTATTTTAATGTTTGTGTTGTCAGAATACACGCTGTGTTGCACTTAGTAAAGTGAGATTTCTTTACCTGTTTTTCTGAGATTTGATGAGGCCCTGATCTTCCCTGTCTGCTGGTGCAGGGTTCCTCGCCCCTGACCCAAAGAGCCTGCTCCACCACATCGTGCTTTCCTGCCCCCCCCCAGGGGCCACAGCCATGCATGCCTCTTTCTCTGTAGTCTTCCTCTGCCCATTCAGGCCTGATTCCGGAATGGTACCCAACCCGAAAGGCCTCCCTTTGCCGTGGATGTCATTCGCTCTACAGCTGCTTTCACTGCTCAGGTCCTTCACCGCTTCATCCCCATCATTGGCCTCAGCCCCTTCCACCACGCCCTCTCTAGGAGGGGGCTGGCTCTGTTCCTGCCCCCCCTCTTCCTCCCCAGTTCCACTTCGCTTCTTCCTCTTTTCCCATTTCACAAATTTTGACCCTTCTGTAGAGTTTTCAATGTAGACCTGTGAGCTCTGCATCAGCTGGTACCACCAGCCTGCCTGCCTGTCCCTCTGTCTGTCCGCGTTCATCTTCTTGTCCTTCCCGCCCTCTGCAGGTAGCTCTGACCCAGCCTCTTCCCCAAAGACTTTCACTTTCTGCACTGCCTTTCCTTCTTCTGCTCCCCCGTCTCCACAACATTTGTTTAAATAGTCCGTCTCATTTTGTGCCAGCCTCCAACCTCCTTCTCTTACTGGCTTTATAATATCTGACTCCATTCCCTCTTTCTGGGTCTCAAAACTGCTCCCTCTCTGTTGTTCAGTTCCATCTTTTTTTGGCTCAACGCCACCAGTATTGAGCGATGGACCCTTCCGGTTCAATTCCATCACTTCTTTTTCTACCCCCTGCTCTTCTCTTCTGGCCTCTGTTCTCGCACTCTGGCCTCTGGTCTCCACTCCAGCTCTACCCCAGCTCTTCATTAACTGGAAGGTGGAGCGTGCAGACCTCTCCAGCACCAGGCCAGTAGAACATAACTGCTCTTTGTGCCGGATATGGTCTTGACCCTTCTGCAGAAGTTGGGGCTCAAACAGAAGGTCCAGGTCAAAGGGCAGCAGGGACAGCGGCTGCAGAAGCAGAAGTAGCTCCTGGGACAGTGGCTGGCAGATGCCTTGCGACAGTGGCAGGAAGCCCCAGGGGTGGTAATGCACTGCGATGATGTCTGCGGAGAGGGAGAGAGGAAGCACCATCAGCACTGGGAAGCTGGGAGAGTAGAGAACCAAAACATGCAGGCTGTTCTGCTTTTCTCATACATACATACCCTCATGAGTAAAGAGATGATTGAACCAAAATTCCAGTGATTGCAAGCTGTGAAAGAATGAACATGATTAATAATTAGCACTCAAGAGACCTTGGAACAGAACTTAACAGAAATGTTTTTATTTTAGTCACAATACTCTTGGCCAGTGAACGGCATCTAAAATTTAATTTTATCCTGTTACTATTCTTCTTTAATCACATTCGCATATATATAGATTTGAAAATGACCATATCTAAAAAAAAAAATGCATTTAAAACATGTTAATTATACATGAAGTTTAGATATGTTTAGGAGGGTGTTTCAAACTGGGAGCCCTTCATATGGCTCAGTACCCGTGAAGTAGCTCTCAGTTTCAAAAAGGTTGGTGACCCCTGTTTTAGGGTAACGCTTTATATTAACTGCACCTTCACAATGCATTTATACTGCATTCATAAAATGTTCAGTGCACCTTCATAATGTATTCATTAAGTATTCAGAAATCATTCATAAACATCATGCATGTATACCTTTACATACTAACATCCCTTAATAGACGTTAATAACAAACATTATATAATAATAACAAACTTTATAATTGTATAATCATGTAATGTTTGTTATTAAAGTATATTAAAGCTGTTAAGGGATGTTAGGATGTTAAGGTGTACTTGCATGCTGCTTATGAATGTTCTATGAATGTATTATGAATGCATTATGAAGGTGCACTGAATGTTCTATGAATGCATAATGAATCCCTTGCACTTAATGTAATGTGTTACCCCTTTTACTGTAATTTAAGGTGCAGAAATGGAGGAACATCCCCTAGGTACAAACAACATTACGTAATGTGCCCCCAATGGTACAAAAGGGTTCCTCATAATCCAATTCTGTACCTTAAAAGGTACATTTACCCTTGAGGGTACAGCTCCAGTGACAAGAGAGCAACTTGCTTTCCTTTTTTTCTGACAGGGTAGAGTAATTTTTAATGTTCAAAATTTCAATGGACAGAGACTCGGACACGTAGTCAGTGCTAATCTACACCCTTATCATCATTTTCTACAGCGAAAAAACAAAGAAACAAGAGAAAATGATAAGATAAGATAATGTTACTTACTTGAGCAAGCCAAAGATGAAGGAATTTAGCCTCATGCTGTGATTAGTCAGCTCAGAGTACTGGCTCACCTTGGAGAACAGACCATGAATGACACGTGTGGAGGGCCCTGGGAGGGGGGGGAAGGAGATAGATGGGTGGGAAAGAATTCAGAGTCAGCAAGTTCAACCTCATCTGTGGTATAGTACCATCATCTACTACCTTAGTTATGGCATTAACAGCACTGCCAGTTTCACTCCTTTCAAATGCTGGATCACTATGGATAATGATCATCAATGCTATCGTTATAATTGTTTCTCCATAGCGACGAACCTAGCTGTGCAGAGGCCTCCACTACGCCCCAGGGCAGGTTCCGCCGCTGCCCGATGATTAAATCCAGGACATAACCTCGCAGTCCATCTTGCAGGACATCCCTAATGGCAGGACACAGGTACTTCAGAATCAGGTGTCCGATATTGGGGCTGACGGAACTGTTTCCCAATTTTGCCTAAAGAGAAAAGAGAAGGGTAGGTCATTATTATTATTGTTATTATTATTATTATTATTAGCTTTAACATTAATTTACCACCTGACAGTACATGGCTCATGCAATAATAGGTCCCCATGAAGAAACACATCTATGCATTTAGTCATAATTCCAGTCTGCACTATTATCTGATTCACACAGCCATACAGACTGCTGGTATCTCTACAAAGTGTTAACAATTCTACCTTCACTCCAGGATCCCGGCTTGTACCAAAATAAGTCACTATGAAATCCACTGCCATGTTCAGAGCTTTCACCAGATCTAAGATTCATAGGGGAAGAGAAAAAAAAATATTATGAAAACTTTTTATTTACGAAGGATAAAGAAAATGCAACAAATTATGCAGAAGTAAAACAATATAATGAAACAACATAAGTGATAAGTTGACTCAAGGAAAGTTTATCTCATCAAAAAGAACAGTGATCACCAAAGAACACAGACCTCAGACAGTGGGGTTGCAATTGGAGGTATTACAGTCTTTCCAAGAAGACCTTAGTTTGGATAGATCTGCCCCCCCCCCCCCCCCCCAACATGACAGCTCACCCTTCTTCTGCAGCAGGTCAATGGACAGAGACTTGGACGTCCCATCGGGCGATGAGCAGAATTCGTCCGGTGGCCTCTCGGAGACATAATCAGGTACGGACTCGCTGTGCTGGGGTGGGGGCAGCTTCAGAGGGTGACCTTCAGAGGGGAAGCCGCACACCATGAGCGTACACACATACTAGGGCTGTAACGGTACACATACTGTAATCCTCAGGTACTGTTTGCTTCTGTATGCATGATGAAATGGATGAATACAGGTGGAACCTAAATTCACAAGCGGATGTTCAAGACAAAAAATACTATGCTGATACTGATTACAGTCAGTGATAATCGGCAGTTTGGGAACATTTTGGTTTCCCAATAAATGACACCAGAACTGGAGAGGGTATAGTTGATAAGGCTGTGACTGGCTGTCGGGTAACTACAGATATGCAAACCCATACTGGGTAGGAGGGTACACTGGATTTAGACAGGATTTAGTTTATTATGATTGTTATGATGATTTATTTTTGATTTTAAAAACTTATTTTACATATTGCACCGAACCGTGAATTTTATGTGCTGTTACAACTCTAAAACACACACATACAGGGAAACATGTCTCCTGAACGCCTTCTCAGAGATACACTTCTCACCAGGAGTTGCAGTTAATCTTATTTCTAAAAAGAGAATAAGACTATACAGGCAGCTCTCAATATACGTAAAAGCGGTTTAAGTAAATCCAGACTTACATAAATATTAACACAGATACACAGAGTTTACGGAAGCATTAACAAAAAAAAGACGCCTGTAAATTTAACCTTTGTTTTATTAGTCCTATATTTAAGGGTCCAAAGCACGTAGTGCTATGGAACCTTATTGTTTTTTACCTTGTGTTTTTTTGCTACAAGGTGTCCTGAATGGTACTGAATAGTAAATCTGACTTAAGTAAGATTTGACTTACTGTATGGAAGGGTTTGTGGAACGGATTACTAACGTCAGTTGAGAACTGCCTGGTAGGTTGGTTGGATTGAAATGGACACACTGAACGGAACTTTTAAGCTAAGCACCCCCCTCCATCCCAAGCCAATATGAGAAACAGCACCATGGAGCAGTGATTGAGTCAGACTGGAGGATGCTGGGAAATTAAAGACATTACGCCAAGCTAGAATTCCTGCGCCCTTTTTTCCTCTGAGACAGCCATCGGGCGGAAGTTCAGAGTCTCTCTCCACCCCCAGCGGGTTCAGACGACGATATTCCCGCCACTTAAGAGCCTGTGGGGAGAAGTGGGACACTGGGAAGGATAGAATGGGGGGGGGCAGGTAAACATCGCAGAGACAGAAGGAGGGACCAACATGAATGATGGGAAAGGACAGAGAGAATACACAAGTGCAGTAATGAAAACAATGAGGAAAGTGTAATTAGGACAGGAACGAAGTTAGATCCAGTTGTTAGATCCAAGGGATATTCAGTATTAAATGTTACAATAAAGTGCAATTCATGTTAATGGGCTACAGTCTGATGACTGCAATTCATCCATCCATCCTGGGCAGAGCTGTATGGGAGGCTGGAGTCTATATAACACAGCAGAAGGCAGGGCAAAGCCCTGGACAGGATGGGGGCCCATCAAAGAGCACACACACAAAACAGCACTGCAACAGCACTGCAACAGCACTGCAACAGCACTGCAACAGCACTACCCCCAAAAAGGGTATAAGGGAAAGTGAAGTGTGATGAGGTTAGCAGGTCCACACAGCTTGGTGTAACCTTTGCAATGCTCCCTCTTACTCTGTCCCTTTCAGCTACCTGAGATGTTTGGCGCCAAGCTTGGCTTGTGGTCACCTTTCATGGCAGTTTTACTTATTTTTTCTAGCAGACGTTTTTATCCAAAAGTACACACAGAGAACAGAGTCAAATAGACCCTGGAGCGACTGGGGATTAAGGGCCTTGACTCAAAGCCATAAAAATATGAAACTATTCTGCCGACCCTGGGGTTTGAACCAGGGCGCCCTTCTGATCCCAGGCACACCGACCCAACCTGCTGAGCCACACAGACACAGGTAAAAGGGTTCAGCGAATGTGAGAACGCCAGAGCAGATATGGCCTGTCTCCATCTGGGGCCACAGGATGGAGAGCTGGCCCTAAACTAGAAATGGCTACAAGGAGCCGTTAAGATTATAATATTCTAAGGGTAAAGTCAACAAAAGATCTTTAGTAACACCTATGTTAAGTTAGATACAATCTGCATCTTAAGTAAAATGAAGGGTATGTTGTTGGCAGTCAAACAAGGCAGTTAACTAATGGTGTCGAATCACTATAAATTCTGTGCATGCAGTGTGACCATCACAGTAAATCACTTATGGAGATCATGAACTCTATATAATGAAAGCGAAAGTTCTGTCAATTTCTGCTATTCTTGTAGTCGCACAATTCGTATTGTTTGGTGATCCAACCATCTCACCAACATTTTGTCCTGTAAAATAATATATTCTGTTTAAAATTTTGTAAATAATAAATAAAAACTGATTATTCTTGTGGCTATCCGTTTAATTTTTTGGTTTACTATAAATTGACAAAATAATGTTGACGAATCTGCATGGTTTGTAGGTCGCCTTGTATAAAACATGCAAACAAAAATGTATGTTAACAATGAATTAAATCTAGATGCCCGAATTTAAGTCTGGCCATTTGCTGACATAACTCATAACAAACCACAGAAACAGGAATAACAGGATAAAAGACAAAGGGAAATGACGGATGGGCGTTATCGCTGACTGATGGCGACTGCTTGAGGGACACGGGCCTTGTCAGGTAGGCATCTGAAGAGAATAACGGCATTCTGTTGCCAAAAACTGTGACATAACCCTGTTATTAGTGAGAAGTTGTTTTTTCAGAAGCAAACAGAGTTGGAGACACCTACTTTTGGACAGTGTTGGCCCTGAGCAGTCAGAAACGGAGGCTTTCATCCATTGGCTGCTGCCATAACTGTGGATGGGTTCCAGGGGAATGGGTTTGGTTGCTGGGGAGGTCTGCTGGATGCAGCTAACGGAAGCGACAGGCAGTAGTGGAGATGACAAAGCGTTCTTCAAGGGAGGGGGTGCTGTGGTGGAGGGAGGCTGTCCTTGAACAAGGCTGTGCCCCTGTGCCTGGCTCAACTGCAACGAGCACCAGGGGGCGGCCAAGAGCGGCAGAGGGTCAGTAGTCCCCGGGAAGGAGAGACTGTGTGGGGCTTTTGAGCTTCCTTGGTCACACTCTGGGCTCAGGCTGCAAGCGGAGCAGGTCTCCAAGCTGGGATTCCCATTCTGGCAGACTGGGGAGTAACTTCCAAGTGGGGAGGGCCGGATGGAGCCCGGGGCCATGACCTGCCTCCTCGGCGGGCCTTCCACGGGCTCCTCGCCCCCTTGGATGGTCAGCTTGCCCCTGGCTCGGTTCTGCATCTGGCTGACGTACTCGCTCAGCAGTGGCCGCAGAAAATGGCTCTGGGACTTGCCCACCTGGTGCTGGAACATGAAGGGCTGGATGGGAAGGGTGTTGGGTCGCTTGTCCTTGCTGTAACGTACCACTGAAGGAGAACCATCGGATGACGGGGACCAGCCGACTGACATGGGACAGAAAGGACAGAGGAAAAGACTGTTACCAGAAAGAAAAGATGGAGACTGAAAGAGCGCGACTTTGCCCAATCAATTTCATAAGCACTTAAGCAATACAGGGTTTCATTTCCTTTCATTTCCAAATCTAGTTGCAATTCAAATGCAACACTGTGCTTGTTGAGCTATGGAGCTTATCCCAAGCAAAAAAAAACACCCTGGATGAGATAGCCCTTCATAGGACATACACTCTCACACACACGGGCAGTTTAGAAATGGCAATTCACAAATTCACAGAATATGGGAGGAAACAGGAGTTACCCAGAGGAAACCCATGCAAACACAGGAGAAGATGCAAGCTCCGCCCACACAGAGCTGGGCCACGTATCAAACCCAGGAGGCGCGAGGCTACAGTGCTTCCAGTCACATTGCGGCTATTATTTTTATTCTGGATTATTGTTCTCCAAACCCATTCTTGAATAAAGACTTTACAATCACATTAATTTTCTCTATTATTGACTCACAATAAATATGGGAATAGAAATCATAGAAATTCATGGAAAAATAATAATTGTGTACCAGTAAACAATACAGAATGCTAAAGCAAGAAGTAAAATAAACTTAACGCTAAGCTAACAGTAAGATGGAATTAGTCTACTAAACAAAAAACAATAGTTCCAGAGCACACGGTAATGATCACAGTAAAACCTGAATCAAAAGAGCACACAAACCTTTTCTGTGTATTCCCTTCCTTGTGTGCTCAGACTTCAATACAAACCAGATGCAGGGATTGCACAATCTGTTTATCTCACATGCTCTTTCCCTTAAATGTCACCTCCGGTTTCTTAATATCGCCTCTTGTCCACAAGGGGAAGTGTTGAGCCACGGAAACGGCAGACGCCTTCATAACACACACTGCTCCTGTGCTAGACTATGAAGAGCACCTTGCAAAAATACTGCCCATTCCTAAAAATTCTCTACACAAATTTTCTCATCCTATCTGAATTACCCACATAACACAGGTTTCATTATTTCTTCCTGATGTGTGAACATTTCCTGTATAAGAAGCTCTGAGTCTCTGAGCTTTCTGTTTGTCGGCCCTGACTGGTAACTTAACAGCTCCTGAGGTACTGTGCTGACAGTAAACAGCAGCACTGGGCTCTGATCTGCAGTGAGGCCCCGCCTTCCTGTATGACACGGTCACTGGGCTGGGCCTATCAACACAAGCCTTGCTGTGCTGTAAGCAGCACCCTGAGGAATCTGTTCCCATTGATAGTGCTCATGGTGACTGGGTGTGATGACATAGCCGGACAAAGGTGAAAGCTACCAGTGTCCTACACTGCACTTTTAACTAAAGGCTACCAGTGTCCTACACTGCACTTTTAACTAAAGGCTACCAGTGTCCTACACTGCACTTTTAACTAAAGGCTACCAGTGTCCTACACTGCACTTTTAACTACATGAATGAAAGCCTTCATTTAAGATTTTGAAACAGTAGATTCAAATGTTATTTATAAAATTCAAGGTAAAGTGCATTCATATATTTATAATAAAATTATTAGACATTACTTCATATGTCAGCCAGACTTTACACACAGACCGTAGCATAACTGTCTCAGGATTCTGGCCATATTTACCTAGATGACTGGTACTCATTTATGTTGCTATATTTTTACAGGGGATGCTAAGAAGAATCCAGTTAACTAGCATAACGGTTTTGTTTTCCTATTATATGAAGTTACAGATGCATTTGCTTACTATTTAGCATTTTTCAGCCTGGTTGTTCCCTGTTCCTCATTACTGAAGGGCTTCTTGCTTTATGGGACTTCAGTCCTGCTTCTAGGAGCCTGATATGAACTGTCCTAGCAGTGCACCTCACACCTACACTTAATGTTTCCCATTCCTTTTGAAGGTCACTGGATTCATGAGAAACTCTGCTTCATGAGAAACTGTCAGATAAGTTAACAATCATCTCTGACATTAGAAAGTAATTTCTGCCCTTTACCTTACTGGTTTCTGGTTCTTCCCAGTGTCCCCTGCTGTCACCTTGTTCTTGTGCACTGCTGTCACCTTGTTCTGGGTACCTGTCTATCTGTCATTCTAATCACGGTGCAGACCTTGGACCCTTAAAACAGACTGTGCTGGTAAAATGACTGAATAATTAAGGCAAATGACTTCAAAAATAAGATGGTGCTGTACCACACTTTGACCTAATTTGAAGTATGAATATACAAATACATAGTCAGAGGCCTGTTTCTTACATATACCCACTTGTTAGCACACACATCCTTCTTCTCCAAACAGCCAATCATGTGGCTGCAACCGAATGCCTACAGCAAAGGATGAACAAATTCACTTACTGCCTGACTACGCATTAGAATGACTAACATGTGTGATGTGAGTGGTTTTGAAGGTGGCATGATTGTTGGTGCTCCAGCATCTCAGAAACAGGGATTTCTAAACACTCTGTTGTCTAAGGTTTATAGAGATCTACAGTCCTGAGCAAAAGTGTTAGGTAGTCACAGCAAATGGCGTGTAGATGGTGGTGTAAAACGATGATATTATGCCTGTTAAAGTGTGTTAGCTTAGCCATTTTAAAACATCTGCTAAATTCACCCCAATATGTGCAGTTACTACATATTCACAGTACAAACCTTATCAGTCAGTGAGGGCAATAATAATAATAATAACAATAATAATAATAACAACAATAATAATTATTATTATTATAATTATTATTATTGCCCAGCCCTATTATAGATGTCATGTCGATATAAGCATTAAAGATGCTTTGCACTGTATTATGGAGATATCCACAGTGCATAATAGATGACAGCTTCATAAAGCATTCATAATGCATAAAAAAACATGCTATAATGTGTTATGCCTTTTTTTTTATATAAATATAGCTATGCTTATAATGCTTTCTGAATGCATTATAATGTGCTATGAATGTGTTCATAGATTCATATAGACATGGCATTCATGGAAAGTTACCATTTAATTAATTAATTAAATTAGCTGGTGGTGAAATTTAAGGAACACATGGAATGGCTAAGGTGTCCTCAAGGAGAGGTTTTCGTGTTCTAACCAGAAAACAGAGCAAATATACCACCTTCCAGATAGATGTATGTTGTAATATAACAACATATATCCTCAAGTATTCTTCTGAAATTGCGTCATGTCACACGCACATGGATATATGCGCATACAGTATAGACACGAGAAACAGGCTTTGTTGCTAATTCATACCTTCAGCGCTGGTACACGTCTCACAGGATTCCGCACTGGGCAAACCACCAGGCTGGGAATGTGGGTGGAACGGCGTCGCCGCATAGCAGCTGCCTTGGCTGCAGCTGCCTTGGCTGCAGCAGCGTGTGAGGAGCTGCGACTGCAGGCCGTCGTCCTTGGCTGACTGCTTGAGTTCCAGGACAGGAGGGAACTCCAGAGCGGAGTGAGAGCGCGTAGATGAGATCTCCCTGTGGTTCGCTGCACCCCGTTTCTTGCTGCGGGCGATCTCTGCGAAGGAGGTGACACGGGGGGGGCAGTGGGGACTTCCCTCGCTGAGGCGCATGGGGCAGCTCAGCATGCGCTCCAGGGAGGGTGATGCGTCTAGGCAGCGATCATAGCTGCGAGAACGGGGCCTGCCCATGGCCTCCGCGGCACACTGGCTGTGACCGCCAATCAGAGGGGAGATGTTGACATACAGCTGCCCCTCCATGCTAACAGGAGCTTCTGGATCTCCTTGTCCACAGCTCCTCTCCTCCTCCTCTGCCTCACTGGTCATCACTAAGATTTGGTGCTATGTGAAGAAAAAAGTAATCAAGGCATTTGAAACAAATAAGCCTGATAATTACATCTCCACTTTTAGGACACGTGCACAAGCTTGCATGCAAAATTAAAAAAATGGACACATTTCACTTCTTTCTGGATTCTGATTTTGCAACATAAAACTAGTGAATAACTTATAAGCTTCCACTCACTGAGACATAGTCAAAAAATTGAATTTACAATGAAGTAAATACATATAATAAATTAGGTCAAAGCCTCAGTCTTGTTTTTCTCTCCACAGTCCACTATTTTTACAGTTTGTCATTTGTATTACTGTCCTCAGTGTACGCCCCCCCCGAGCGGGGGTTATGAAGACGAGTGTGAAATACACAGTCTGGCCAGCTGGTGGCCCTTTTACACAACATCATTTTTCACAGCACTGCACAGATTACAGGAGCCGCCAACCAGCCTGACTGTCCTGGAGCCACCAGCAGTGTAAAGCTGGCTGAGAACATGGCCTGCATTCAAACCCATGAGGTGTCTGGGACACCAAGCACAGTCTGAATTCCAGGTAAGCACATTGCTACTGATGGAGTAATTTTTTTAGGTTTTTGGGAGAAAAAGAGACTGCTTTCTTAACAGAGGGAATAAGAACAAAAGAAAACAAATATGTGCTTTGGGGGGGGGGTTGCATCTATTCCCCAGCTTAAAAATGAACCTTAGTTAACTGTACATACTGTATTGTTTTTGAAAGTGAATATCATGAATGATGAAACCTAAAACGTTTCATCCTAACCACATTATCACTGAAAACGAGTCGCATATCCACAGAACACACACACACATATATATCTATATACTATTCTATATAGAACATTGATTCTATCACGAAGTATAATTCCCTAAAATAAATGACTTTCTCTCAGTCTCTCACGTATCTCCTACCCTTAACAGGTCCTCCTCTTTCTCCCCCTCCTCCTCCTCGGTCTCCATTTCTCCGGCAGGTTGCCTGAAGAGGAAGTACTCGGTGGGCTGCTTTGGGCTGCCCTGTCCCTCAGAGCAGCTGGTGGCTGAGGAGCCGGCCGGACTGGGGGAGGACTGGGAGGACTGGGAGGACAGGTCGCAGGTCACCAGCTTATAGTACTTCTGTGTGGCTCCCCCAAGCCTGACTGGGCTCTGGGCACAGGAGCTCGGGTCTGCCATCTCTGATGACGACAGGCAGATGGGATACGTGTTGCAGTTGGCATCCACAGCCTGCGAGGCTTTGCAGCAGTACGGAGCATTTATGTCAGCGTCCGGCTTACAGGTGTTTCTGTCGTGCCGTGGCTTGGAGGGCGAGGTGTGCAGGTCAAGGTAAAAGGCTCCTCCTGAATCCGAACTGGAGGAACTGACGGACTGGGTGGTGGCCATGTTGAGGTTCAGTGGTTTGGCAGGTGCTACGTTACTTGTATTGTGGTAGATGGCACTAACGTTCAGGAAGGGTCCCTCCCAGCTTTGACGGGACGAGTCCCGGCCGTAGCCCAGCTGGCTCTCGGGAAGCAGCTCGGAGAGGTTGTAGCAGTAGCGGTGGGTGGGTGGCAGGTCAACATCTGGGGAGGAGCAGCAGCTCCAGGCCTGGCTGCCCTGTCCATTAATCGTGTGAAGATCTTCATCCTTCTCGTCCTCATCCTCAGCCCAGTCCTGCTCACCGCAGTCCATAGACAGGGGAGAGCTGCCGCTCCCATGCCGTTGCTCTCTACCAAGCTTGGCGAGCTCGAGACCTTCCATGAGGGCTGAACTTTGGATGGGATCTGGGCTGTATTCTACATCATGCAGCCGGAAGGAGGACACGCCCGGGGCAGAGCTTTCGGGATTCCCATGCAAGTGAAAAGAGGAATCCTCTAGGTAGCCATTCAGGTTACCCCCATCCCCATATACATCATCCTCCTCTTCATCCTCATCTGCATGAAGGAGGAAGGGATTGTGGCGGAGGGGGTTACCCTTGTATCTCGACTTGCAAGACACAGGTGGCTGGGGAGAAGCCTCACAGGAGCTGCTTCCCAGGGCCCCCGACCGGCCTGCTGATTCGGCGGAACCCCCACTGCTGGAGGTCTGGATCAGGCTGCTGTAGACCAGCGCCTCCTGGTGGAGGATATCCCGCTCAGGTAGAGAGGTGGTGCGTGTCAGTCCCAGGTTGTCAGGTGGACAGAAGGGGTTGGGATGTTTGACCGGCCCGCAGCATTGGCGTCCAGGGATTTGGCAGTGCACCAACGGGATATGGTGCACTATGATGGTCTCCCCAGACAACTTGGAGGAAGTGTTCATGTGTGCCATATAGGAGGCAGAAGCTGAGAGAGCAAAACTAACTGAGAGCAGTAGAGGGGTTTAGTTTGGACATGTCATACCAGGACCATAGCTATCAGGCCCTGGGAGAAATGACATCTGAATGGTCAAATCGGAAGAGGTTCTTCACTGGAAGGTAGACATCTAAAAAAAGAAAAAAAAAATTAGATGATTTATCAGTTTATCTGAATTTGGAATAGTCCGCTAAATCAAAATGTATTAACATCTAGCTATACCAGTGCATTCCTTCACAGATGTTGAGCATCCAGCTTTTCATTTATTTGACAAATTTGTACAGATAGTTTCTGCTATCGCACGTTTCCAAAATAACATGGGTCTCTGGTCGGTTTACATAAGATTTCGTCCCTGATGTGTTTATGCTTTGAATAGCAGAGTAACATGCTGGAGTGTGCCAAGGAGGAACACACATCATACATACAGCTCATAGCTCAGTTATGCTGTTAGTAACCATGGTACCTATAGTTTGGATCTGGTAGTCTATGTGAAGTTAAGTGGGATTTGGTCTGGCCATTGTTTGGATGAGAGCCTAGTTGTGTTGGTCTATTGTTTGCTATATTTGGAAAATGTAGGGGTGATGTCTGCCCTATGGGGGGAGAGGGACTTGAACCCTGGTCCTTGGACTGTGAGGCAGCAGTGCTAACCACTGTGCTATCTGGCCACCCCCTCCTACTGTCTGCTGTAGGTAACTGATGTAGTT
>JAODJU010000040.1:24902219-24912562 GCA_026776725.1 Gnathonemus echidnorhynchus | reverse complement strand
TGCTAACCACTGTGCTATCTGGCCACCCCCTCCTACTGTCTGCTGTAGGTAACTGATGTAGTTGCTTTCTTTAGGCTACAGCTCTCATTCTCAGTGATCAGTGTTTTAAGCCCACATGCTTCGTTTTGAAAGTGCTAATTTATTGAGGTGTAAAGAAATAAGATTTGAATAAGAAACTTGTTTCTTATGTGGTCCAGCTGTATCCAATATGGCAGCATCCATTCAAAATGCCCAAATTAGGAATTTTAGGATACTGGCAAAAAAATCAATAAAGTTGATTCACCTGTAGTATCTCTATTACTGCATATTGCTGCAATTTTTCTATGTTAAGTATCATTTTACCAGTGTAAATGGTCTTTTTAAATTTAGAATATGTTACTACTTCGAAAGTAACACGCTTCAAAACATGTTAAATTCATTTTCAGGTCTACTCCATTGGTGTAGCGTAAACTAGGTTACAAGGTTACAAGAAATACATTTCAGCAGCTGAATGTAAATGAAAAGCTTTAACAATCAGAAAAGCATGATCTTACAGAGCATTTTAAACATAATGGTTAATAGTTTTTCTTCTCCAGAACAGCATTTTAGGCTATCCAAGCCTTGTAATTTAAAGGTAATTGCACTATGTATTACCAGTGTTGTAACCTAGTATGTAAAAACATTTATTTACAATTTATTTACAATACCAGGCTTCTGAACCACAGAAGGATCATTTTCCCCAGGAATCCTTTAATTTGTTTTTAAGCATTAATTCAAAGCAGAATGGAGCGATTGGATATTCAGTGAAAGGTGAAATGGACAGGCTGCTTGGCTTCTCATCCTTATGTCCTCTTTAATTCCCAGAAAAGGGTACATTGTGACACAGGATCGCTTCACCCCCCTCTCTGTTTCTGTTGAGGGACTGAGTCCTCTATTTTAAATCCTAAAGCAGATTACATGCAGAGCTCATCTGCCTCTAAAAAAGGCCGACCTGCAGTGCAAACAGTGAACTGCCAGCCAGGAGAAGCCAGAAAATGACGAAAAAGAGGATACGGGCGTGTAAGAATGGACAGACCGCAACGAAACAAACGAATGGAAGACGCATCATAGACAACAATACAGTTTTTTTTATTATTTCATGATTATGTCCTATCAAAACTGATCTTTTGCTTATGTAAATGCGTCTAAACAGACACTAGTCAAATTTAGCCCATATATGTCGCTAACAAAGTCTTTGTACTACAGGACTTTTTGTTCAAGGACTATTCTTGTGACTTTTTGAATTAACAGAGCTTGACCATAATTCAACGTAATTCAACATAATTCAGAAAAGAGAGCTATACTCCACTGTGAGTTTAGCTATCCACGCAATGCTTTATTTTCTATGTTCATTAATTCTACGAGATATTCATGCAAAGCTGCACATGTATTTCTTGTGCAGTAATGCTAAATTATTAAACTATTAAAAACTATTGGTTTTGTGGCATGTTACCTCAGCCTAACAGTTTGATGCTGTCGGGATCGGTCCCTGTCCTGACGCTTCGCTATGTCCATTTCCTGTGTGGCCAGCGGGATGGGCAGTGACACCTCCTGGCCAAACCGGGAACAGACATACCGATACGGAAGGACAGGGACCGATCCTGACACATGCTCTCTCTCATACAGAATTCTGTCCCATTTCTTTTGTGTATAGTGAGAAATCAAGTTAAAATGATGGGATATATAGCTAAAGTCAGGCACACCTTTAGGAAAGCAGAAAGCAGTGGAGATCAGGCTAAGAAGCTATTCACTCTGCAATTAACACTGTGAGCCCAGCATGTGAAAATAACATACGTTTCATGAAAATACGCTATAATACATGGAAGTATGTCTGTAGATCATTAAGCTTAATTCACTAAGAACTTAAAGTAACAATAAAGAAATCCCAGAATGATGCAGCAGACATCATGCATCAGCCTCAGATCTGAAATAACTATAATATAACATCAGCTTCAGATCTGAAATAACTATAATATAATAAATACATCAGCTGACACACTGTAAAAATGTATCGAGCCATGCAGCATTCATTCAGAAAGGATTTGTAAGAACCAACAGATCTCAAACTGGAATTCATTCACTCTCATTGCCCTAATTGTCTAATTTTACCCACACATGGTTAAATTATTCACGGTGCTGAGCTGCAGTAACATTTCCCATCAGGAAAAAAGCATCGAAATTCTGGGAATCAGCAGAAGGGAAGGAAGAGGTGTGATTGCGCTCTCTCTTTTATTGTATCCAGGGGACGAGGGTGGGGATATTTCAATGTCCTCCCAGGCCTCCAGACGGGGGTCTGGGAAAGGGGAAGCCAGGCCAGCCCTGCCTGCTGATTGGAAATGGCCGGCCTGAGCAGTAGCACCTCTCTGCCTGGAAGCCAGCACCAAGGAAACAGCTATTGAGCACAATATAAAGAAACGAATGTCTGAGCCAGCACACACACACAGGCACATACCCTAAGGCATTCCTGAAGGGATTAATGAAATAGCACATTACAAGACACTTTACTTTAAGCTGCCATCTATAATGCATTGTAATGGTCAGTATAAGAATTAATAAAACATGACAACATCTTCAGATAAAAAGTATTATAATGTTAATTATAATGATTCATGAGCTGCAGAAAAGCTGTCGTTTACAATGCAGTGTAGATGCCTTACAATTTTTGGTATAAAAATTAAGGATGTTTTGTACCGTAGTATGCAGGTATTTATATTTCATTATAGATGAGAGCTTCATAAAGCATTCATAATGCATAATAAACATGGTCTCCGTGCATTTTTATAAATATTTATGGCCATGGTTATCCTGCATTATAATGTGCTATGAAAGTGTTCATAGATTCTTATAAACATGACATTTGAAGAAAGCGTTACCAAAACTTGTAAGGAGTACTTAGGAAACCGTGAATTGAAAACCACAGGTATGTAGTGCAAGTATGGCCTTCGGAACCCTGGATTACACATTCATACCAGATGAAGCTGAACATACCACTAGTTTAGTCTGAGTTACCATTTCCTAATGCAATTATACCTGCACGCAAAACCTGTGATCTAACCTTGAATTCCCAACACTGATGAAACACTGTGAAGATAGAAGCATGTGACCATCCTCAGGTGTCCTGTATACCTGCCGTGGTACATATAAGCATTTTGCAGCAGAATAACAGATTCTACAGGATAACAGATGGTTCTTCTGATAGGAGAGGGGGCACCTGAAAGTGCTCCAAACGACGCCAAGAAGCACCTACCCCCCGACTCTGCCCCAGACTCCCGGAAATGTCCAGGGTGCTGAAATTAACACAATGACATCATACTCAGAAATGGCTGCGGGTGCCATAGTGCAAGAGATACGGCCATTCGAATGATATGAAAGAATGATAGCTAAAGTCACAGTGACTCCATCTGTAAAAACTGTAGGGTTGACCTGGCAAGACAAATAGCTTCCTGTTCCTCTAAAGGTTTCTTCATTCGTCTTATACTCCTGGCACCGAATATATACTAAAGTGTAAAACAATGCAAGTAAATGCCAGTTCACATTGTAATCAGATTTACCAATCGAACAATCACTCACAAACTACACAATAGTATTCTATTTCCCCTGTTGAAAGAAAAGGAAATTGAAGAAAGAAAACTAAAATGCACTACTGCAACTACAACTTTTTTGACAACTGACAAGCATTTTTCCTCCTAGAATTTTTAAAAAGCGTTTTGCCATTCATGCTCTTAGTAAGCAGTCTTTTGTCTGCCTGGGATGATGAAACATGTGCCAAAGAGAAGACAGCAGCTGACAGAGGATGGCAGCAAAGACGTGACGGGAATTTCGAACTCCAACAATTAGCAACCACAAAGGCACTGTCATGTGACTGCCAGGCCAGATTTAAAAGACCCTTTGTCGGGCCAGAGAGATAAAACAGCCAATATAATGATAATCAAACTAAAATTGAAATTGAAATTCTTAATATTTATGACAATTTTTGAAATCCTTGGATTATGTGTATTGTAAAATTAATAATAATATATATAACAATATATAAATAAGGATGGAAAAAAAAATCTTAAAACAGGCCACTTCAGAAGACCCCTCTTGAAAACTGCCCTTTCTCAGTGGATTAATAGTGGAATAACCAACAGTAATCAGCAATTAGGTTTGTATGCCTCCATTACCTTTTGCTGCTGCCTATAATGCCATAGACAGACCGCAACGAAACAAACGAATGGAAGACGCATCATAGACAACAATACAGTGTCTATGACATCCGTAAGGCTTCTTGAGAATCCTGCTGCAGCTACGCATCAGAGGACCGGCATCATTAAACAGCTCCCATTGGCTGCATCGTTTTAAAGTGAAAATATTAAAATAATCTTTCCATATCCTTGTATATATTTATTATGTATGTATTTATTTTAAACCTATGAGCAATGACTCTAGAACTAGAGAATTTGAATCCATTTCCTCTGGCATTTCTTACTTGGAAAAGGGGCCCGTGACGATCTTATTCTGGTGAGCTTCCTGTTCCAGAGTCTCACCACTTTCCCAGAAATAAGCGAAAGTTAAGACCATTAAGTTCACTTTTGTGTTCTCAGCAATTTGCTGAATGAGACACCACTCAAACTGCACTCCTCCTCGACACCATTTTTCCTTACCATTCAATTTTTTATTTTTTAGGTCCGTTTAAATGCAGAGCAGTTAGTGATATTAGGTAATTTCTAGGAAAATATGAATACATTTTCCATCCATACATCCACCCTTTACCCACTTATCCTGATCAGGGTCGCTGAGGGGCCTGATGCCAATTCCAGGCGTAACAGAGAGCAAAGCTGCGGTACATGCTGTCAACATCCTGTTAGCTATACAGCCAAAGGTGGCAGGAGCATCACAAGAGAATGATGAAAGGGGGGGGCTAGGCCTTTACTGGGGGAGAGGGGCTGATTTTAATGAAAATGAATATGAACATACCATATAAATTAAAGCTCCCTTAAAACATTCACAGCAACACCCCTGGTCTTTAATTACAGATGAAAATCGCAATGATTTGATAAAACACAAACTATATCACTTGCAATAATAATTCTATAATAATGTCTAATTTTTCATACCATCTGGACAGCAGTATACAGTATTTTCAAAAGCAATGTAGTTCTGGCATTTTGAAATCTTGGTGATAACAAGCCGAAGATTAAAACAAAATTTAGCGAGCTTTGCAATTTTAAAGATTGTTCCATTTGACGATTATCTAGTATATGTTAAATAAAACAACATGACGTTTACTTCTGCTGCTCTGGCAGCGTGCCACTCCACTGGAAGCCAATGTAGCACTATAGTCTAGCTCTGCCCTCAGGGTCCTCTTTACCTCAACTAATCACCATCCAGTTTCAATTTGTCAGCATGTTTCTAATGAATCAATTATCATAATAATTATTTTTTGCAGCTCTAATAAAAAAAAAACACATTTAAAAATTAAGCATTTAATTTCACCCCAAACAATCCCTTCATCAACCCCGCTCACTTATTTATAGACCCTCTACATCAGGGCTGCCCAACTCCAGTCCTGGGGGGCCGGAGCCCTGTGTATCTTAGTTCTTTCCCTGTTCCAAAATAAATGATTCAGCTGAAGAGCTGTGTGGTAATTAGCACAAAGAGTTGAATCAGGTGTGTTAAATGTGGGGAAACCCAAAAATGTGCAGGGCGCTGGCCCTCCAGGACTGGAGTTGGGCACCCCTGATCTACATAATTTTTTGGGAACATTATGGAAGGGACTGACAACAATTAGGTCATTTTATTTATTGTTTGCCTTCAATCTGCTTACAGTTACCTCATACAATCAAAAAAGTTCCAGCTATTCACCCTAGAACCCAGGAGGCGGTGGGGTCAAAGCTGGACTTACCCATCTTCTAAACAAAACTGAGAGGAGGCACTGTGCTACAACTGTCAACAGGGCTTCAAAACTATTGATGATGTTAACGCCTACATTACAACACTTTGCAAGCATTTTTAAAAATAAGTAGGAGCTCTCAAGAGAAAAGGTTGGCAAGAGAACAACAGTCAAGAGTGACTGACATGAAGAGAGAGACAGAAAAAGCACAACTAAGAGAAAGTAGGAGAGAAGGAAAATGGTTGCTCGATCCTTCAATGTCTCTGGAGTCTTAGTGTCAGCAGGTTAAGTTCCCTTTTGTTTTCTAGACTATTAGGTAATCTATTTCAACACAACTCACGTGTGTCCACCACATCTGCATTAACTGACAGGAGTTTCAACAATGAAAGGTAAAAAAAAAGAAAAAGACCACTTTGCAGCCCAACAGCTTCCAAAGCATGTGGGGTGTGCAGTGAGCTTTGTAGCCTCTGTACTAAGATAACAGTTAAATATCTCCAGCTGTAAACCGGAACAATATGAAAAAATCTTAACTTCTCTATTCCCGAATTAGTGCTGTCGCTCCATGGGTTACGATGGTCTGTGTTACGATATTTCGACTTTACGATGGGTCTTCCATTTCCATTCTGTTTTTCACTTTCAGTACATTATTCAATAAATTGCATAAGATATTCAACACTTTACTATAAAATAGGCTTTGTGTTAATGATTTTGCCCAACTGTAGGCTAATACAAGTTTTCTAAGCATGTTTAAGGTAGGCTAGGCTAGGCCATGATGTTTGCTAGGTTAGGTGTACTGTATTAAAATGGATTTCCTCCTTACAAAAATTTCACCTTACGATAGGTTTATCGGAACATAACCCCAGATTTCTATTAGAAATACAGTTAATGAGTGAAAATCATCAGCGGAAGTCAATGTGGGAAAAGAAGGGTCATTTAATGTGATATTGTCTTCCGTGTTACAGTGTTTCAGACTGGATGAATGTGTCACACAATCCAAAGGCACAACATGTACAGTAATGATTCCAGCTCCCTAACTGTAACAGCTATGCAAAAAAAACTAGGTTTCTCAGTAATCCCTCACCAGAATTAATGTACTAGGCACCAACTTTCCCTGAGACAAGTGCTTAACTAGCATCCTGCCAAATTGTTGTTGTAGACACACTGATATGAGAGTCACCAAGTTTCACTGACGCGACTCTAAGACAAGTTGCTATGTCCGCTGTCTTAAATGCCCAATGATGGAGTTAATCATTCTTTTATCCCATATAAATCTGAAGTGTACAAAAAGTTTTACATAGTGTCCATATCTTGTATCCAAAAACACGGCCCAAAATTCAAGGAAAGAAAATACAAGAATGATAAGCTAGCATTGATGTCACTCTGCAAAAAGAGCGTCGTCAGGAATATCCGTATCATTACGTCTATAGGCACCGCACCACCATGATGGTCCCCGCTGGATATTGAACATCTTGCTGTATTTCCCACAACAAACACAGGAAACTGCATGATGTTACATAACGCAGGAAACATGCGGACGCCAGAAGGGATCTAGGGTTCTAGGCACAACTATAATAGGAAATTCAATATTTAAATTACATCGAATAATGTGGCGTTACACGATGCTACATGAAACCACTTGGTACAAAGCGCCTGGATGCTGGGAGTGTTTCAGTGCGTCAGGGATTTCTGACAGCACCGAGAATATTCGGTCATGCAAGTCGGCTATAGGTGTGACCAGCGACCGATCCGCTAATGCATCTTCCACCATCGATAACGCGTTAGTAAATAAAAGCATTATCATGCCAAAAAATAAGTGTCACCCTAACAAATGGCGATACTAACATACTCGTGATGCGATGTAATGAACGGCGACATAAAATCGATTTTCCATCCCTGACATCACCGCGTATCGCCGTCATAAGAATGAATAACAAACATATAGGATCCATATTAATATATACATTTAGGTTTTATTTCAAGTGCTTTAAAATATGAACATTTACACTCGTTTTGTTGGACACGCCTTTTCATTTTGCTAATCTGGGTAATTAAACCCTGGATCATTGACGACAGAAAAAAACATATGAATAGATCAAAAGTGAATTAAGTAGCGTTTACGCTTTGAGCAAAAGAACCATAAGAATTTAGCGACCCCTTACCAAAAACATGGCATTGCGATCAAGACACTTGTCTGTGCAAAGATTACGGTACGAAACAGCCATAGGCGATTTCATCGCTTACATCGCATAACATATAACGCATTAATATATAAAACAGGACTTACGTTTATTCTGGTGTTACATTTTGTATATATCTGTAATTGTACCGTTCATACAAGCCCACAATGCAAGTGTGTAATCCTTAGCGTTTCAAGTTTGCTTTTCCACCGAAAATCGTAGCATCCACAGGAGCGCCGTCCAAAGAGGGACGGCCTAAGTGCGGCTGCGTCACGGGGCCGAGCCTCCCAGAGCCGTAAACTCAGCGCCCCTCGGCGTCACATGTACAGTAAACCAAAATAAAGCATACAGCTATTGCATTTTAATGTCAAAATACTCAGAATAGTAAGACCCTTGGAAACACAGTAATGCATCCGAAAATGTATCATGAGCAAATTTTGTATAAATATATTACATACACAACGGATACATTTACAAAACATACTGTAATTGCTAGCTACATTGTTTTTGAATTATTGCGATGACATCAAGCGCAATTTCGGGGACTAATATATATATATAAATACATAGTTACATGGCAAAAAAGTGCATAAAAAGCATTTATGTGTCAGACTACGGTAGTTTTGCGGTTAAAAACACGAATGCAGAGGCAATTCCTTAAGCTAGGGTTAATGAGACACAACATTGTAAAACATATCCACATTTTTTAAAAAGCAACTGGATTCTTAAATCTAATACACTGAGTAGAGACAAACCCGTATCAGGATTTTCGCTGGTATCAGCTTCCCCCGAAAAAGTATACGTTTAATAAATCTTGCAAAAAAATCTGGGATTTTAAAAAGTCCATATTATCATAAGTGCTTATTGAAATATTTTAATGAAGGTCTATAAAGTATACGTATTTAAAATCCATACAGGAACTATTCAGGTTAACATGCAGGTAAGGGTGATTATAGGATTTGACCCTTAGAGACTGCAAGTGAAAGGCATAACTAACTAGAAACACTTATGCAACTTAACATAAAAGGCCATTTTCACATTTTAAATGCTCCAGTTTGCATGTTTGGGTGCAGAAAGTTTGACAGCAGAAATGAGAGGCTTGGATTAGCTGGACTGCAGACTGATATTAAGATTAATTAATCAGTTACTTTTGCATTCTCCTTAACAAAATCACCACAAGGGTGAAAGCTCTCAAACAACAATCATTTACAATTTGCCATGAAAAGACACATCTAAAGGGAATTTAGAATGTGATGGTGAAAGTCCAAATAGGTGCCAGTCAAAGACTGTAAAACAACTTATATTTTTTCCACAAGGCATTTTTTCCACCAGTCATCATGAACAAAGCAAAACGAAAATGTAACATGAAGAATACCGTTCAGGAGCAAAGTATAATCAATGTTTTCGAGATAATTAGTTGGGAAGCGATGCAATCAATGTGGGTAGCAGCTGCTGGGCAATATAGTACTACTGGTACTTATGGGACTATTTATAGTTGCTCTTGGCATTTCAGCTCACTTGACTACCTGCTCACCCCCACTTGGTGCTTTCTCTCTCTCTCTCTGGTGGGGCCTCCATCCTGCTCGCTCTCTCTCTCTCGTTTCACCTGTGCACACACTCTACCTCCTCCTCTCTTTGTACTGACAATCACAAGCAGACAAATTTATGGTTTTATTGAACACATACACACTTCTAAATATAAAGGGAATTTTTACATCCAAAGGTAAGATGGAATGAAAATTCCCATTAACTTTTGTAAGTGTTTTTTTTTTCTTTGTAAAATCATGTAAGCAGTGGAAACAGCTTTTGCACCTGCAGCGAGCATTTGGTTTCTTAATAATAACATGCAAAACTGTAACACTGCTGTAATAATTCAAACTTGTCATATAATGAAACATTAAAAACTATCATATAGCTACGCTACAGTTGTCGTTTTTTTTGCCTATACAGTGGTACCTCAGTACTCAAACTCATTAGAACTCGAATTGCTTAAAAGTCGAACCAACCAGATAGAAAAAAAAAAGACCTAGAATTCAATCTGAATCTCAGAAGTCGAACCGTGAATGCCGACCTCAGATGACTTGTACACGCGGGGAAATGAGTCACGCGGCACGTCTCTCAGGGGAAACAAAGGGTAACGCTTCAGTCTCAGCCTCGCATTCGCTGTAATAGCATTGCTTGTTGGTGATAGTTAGTGCATTTTTATTGAAAATATCAGGTAATACACTGTACTTTATATCATTTTGGTAGCCATTGCTCACCAAAAAGTTACGCAA
>JAODJU010000040.1:24873142-24887268 GCA_026776725.1 Gnathonemus echidnorhynchus | reverse complement strand
CTACTATTCTTTTACAAAATGGTTGCTGACAGCTTGAAACACTGATCACTGAGAATGTGAGCTGGAGCCTAAAGAAAACAACTACATCAGTTACCTACAGGGGATATTAGGAGGGGGGGTGGCCAGATAGCACAGTGGTTAGCAGACTACCCAGGCCAAACTGCAGGTACCATGGTTACTATCAGCTTGAAACACTGATCAATGAGCATATGAGCTTAAGCCTAAAGAAAGCAACTACATCAGTTACCTACAGGGGAGAGTAGTAGGGGGGTGGTCAGATAGCACAGTGGTTAGCACTGCTGCCTCACAGCCATAGGAGCAGCATTCAAATCCACCTTCCCCCCATAGCTCCCTGTGTGTGTACACTGCATGTGGGCTCCCAGACACCCTCACCACACACAGCACACCCCCCCCCATAGCCTGAGAAAATAGATGGCCAGATTTCAGTCAGGACATCACCCCTACTTTTTCCAAAAGATACCAAACAACCCTTAATGAGGCCTTACAGTAAAGAACCAGAATTTTCCCAGACCAACAACCCAACTAGGCTCTCATCCAAACACTGACCAGACCAAATCCTGCTTAGCTTCACACAGACTACCAGGTCCAAACTACAGGTACCATGGCTACTGACAACTTGAAACACTGATCAATGAGCATATGAGCTGGAACCTAAAGAAAGCAACTACATCAGTTACCTACAGGGGATCACAGGAGGGGGGGTGGCCAGATAGCACAGTGGTTAGCACTACTGCCTCCCAACCCAAGGACCAGGGTTCAAATCCACCTTTCCCCCCATAGCTCCCTGTGCGTGTAACCTGCACAATCTTTACCTGCACAATGCTCCCAGACACACAGCACCCCCCCCCCCCCATAGCCTGAGAAAACAGATGGCCAGATTTTAGTGAGGACATCACCCCTACTTTTTCCAAAAGATACCAAAATCTTAATGAGGCCTTACAGTAAAGAACCAGGATCTTCCCAGACCAACAACCCAACTAGGCTCTCATCCCAACACTGACCAGACCACCCAGACCAAACTGCAGGTACTGTACCATGGCTACTGACAACTTAAAACACTGATCAATGAGCATATGAGCTGGAGCCTAAAGAAAGCACCTACTTCAAATTCCTTGAAGACTGCTGAGTGTTATTTATTTATTTTTAAGTGCCTTTTTTGAACAATTTTCTGAGTGGAATAGATTTCATCTTTGAAAGATGAAGACCTTGATACGTCAGAAGAGAAAGCATGAATTCAGTTATTCCCCACTGAATACTAACAGAAATCATATGAATCATTACTTTTTACATGAATGATATGGTGCTTTCAGTAATGTTGTAGTACAAGAGGCGGCTGTTTGCATCACCCATCTGGTTCCTATTTTATAATGACTTCAGCCATTGCTATTTATAGCAGACCCACACATGTGCTAAAAACTTTTAATAGGAAAAACTAAGCAGGAATCCCTGCTACCCAGAGCTCTTTTTGTCCACAGACACATTTTAGACAGGGAAAGAAAATTGTGCAAAATATTATTTATTTTTGAAGCCTGCTAGTTAGCAGTTAATTGTAGTCTGATTATATATATCGTTGATTATATTAAATAAAACACCCTTCTTGACCTCTCGCCTGGTGTCCTGTGCTGTCTGGGATAGGTCCTGACCAGCATATGTGCTTAGAAGGTGGATGGATGCATGGACTGATGAGTAATGAAATATTTAACAAAACTGGAATTTCCTCAAAAAATTAGCTCACCACCCATCTTTCAACTGCTTATCCTGTGTAGGAAACAGGGAAATTAAAAAACAGAGAAATTTTAAAAAAATTAAAAAGTGGAAATCTAAATATTAAAAACAAACAAAAAACATTCACATGTCCCTATAGGGATTGTAAAAAATATTTAAATTGTGGTAACATATGCCCAGGTTTTTGGAAGTAGTTATATACTAAATAGTAATTCCTTCTGTAATGTCCTGTTAAAACTCTTCATTTTTAAATCTTTGATGGTTTCCAACCTCTCAACCAGCTGGAAAGTCTCACCCCTGAGATGTCAAATCTAAGCAACATTATTACCAGACAATCACAGAATTGATTACATCAAGTAAATCATTGACCTTCAGAATATGTATACCTGCAATTCATGTAGTATTTTGCTGATGGTTTTCATATTAATAAACGCAATGCATCTTTGCTCTATGGCAGGGGGAGGGCAATCTTATCCTCCGAGAGAGAGTGTATCTGCGGCTTTTTGGGATAACCGTTCACCCAGCTGATCAGACTCAGGTGTAAGAACTCTAATTAGGGGCTGCAGCAAAAACCCACAAACACGACGGCACATTCTGGATGAGATTTTCTACCCCGGCTCTAATGGAAGAACTGAGGAAAAAAAGGAGAAATAAATACCTTACTTTCCTTCTGTCATACTTAGGTGTACTTTAAATTGTGTGTGTACGTGTGCTTATTTGTGTATAAGTCACGTAAGTTTAAACTGCACCAAAGATTTTGTTCATTCTGAGAAACCTTTCAATAATTTTTTAAAAAGAAAGTTATGTCATAATTGCCACAGATTATTGTAATCAGCAATGATTTACATGTCAATATTATCAAATTAGTTTTTTGTCTTAAAAAAAAACTCGACAAAAGACCCTAAATTCCTTCTTACTGTGTCATACATAGCACGCTGGCTGTGGGTAAGTAGTAGCACCCTGCTGTTTTCAGAATTTTCCAGAAAATTCTAGCCATGTAAAATTCTGTGTTCTAGTCAATCCATAATGTTTCAAAGTATAGAACTATAGAATATGCTGTATGTACATATGTACGTATGAAGTGGTCCTAGGTAAAATAAAATACACCTTCCCTTCTGTGACATTGGGTTGGAAAATAACAGCTGGTGGCTTTAAGCAAAAGTTAATGCTTAACTCGTAAATGAGTCACATATGGTTGCTATTTACATAGATACTCAAGGTCTGTTTCCTGTTACTCCTACCTAATGCCCGTTTTTTGCGCTTTTATGTTAGCCCTCATGAAAAAGTATTACTTCATCTAGCTGACATTTTTTTTTCATTATTCCAGTCATAGTGTCTTGCTCATTTTTTGTAAAATGCTCCCTGAAAGAAAATCATACTGGCTGCAGTTCTATAATTTTTTGCTTAAAGGCCAAACAAGGTTGTATGAAAGACATTGAAGAAAGAACCAAATAATTATACTGTATGCCAATATAAAGACATGAGCGCAAATGGATTTTTGTTAATTTGAAGACTTCTGTGGCTTTAGATTTTATGAAACAGATATTCAGAGCTATCTAGTTATAAATATGTCATTCTCTACAATTTGGTTAAAAGGCCTTCTCGTGTCTTACCACTCTGCTACCTTAAAAATCAACATTAAAAATAAAACCTGTATATACTCAAACTACAAGGCAAAATAATGAATACATTTCAAATATTGAGTTTCAAATTGCACATTTTTCCTTTGAAAAACTTTCCTGAGGAAAACGGATTAAAAAGTACACGCATCTCTCCTCTGAGAACCATGAAAAACCATGTTTACTTGTGAATGGCACAATGCCAGTGCACCCATTCCTTGTTTAGTGACTCCTCTCGGTTTAGAGATAATTTGCAAATATGAGCATAAAAAGAAATGTTTTTTGACTAATGCACACATTTATGACCAAATTTGAGTAAGATTTTACTTAAGGTGATGTTTTTAGTCATTTATAAACATATTTATGACAAATAAAAATGCATGCATAAAGCATTATAAATATTGCTATACATATTTTTCAAAAGTCATAACACATTATAACCTTGTGTATTATGCATTATGTATGTTTTATGAAGCTGTCCTCTATAGATACCTTTATAATGCATAATAATGTTTGGTATAAGAATTAAGGATGCTTTGTACTGCATTATGAAGGTATCTATAGTGCATTATAGGTGAGAGCTTCAATAGGCATTATAATCATGGATATATGTGTTATGTCTTTTTATAAATATTTATCAGCATGTTTACAATGCTTTATGAATTAATTATAATGCATTATGAATGTATTTATAAATTACTAAAAACATGACATTAAGTAAAATGTTACCCAAATTTTCATACGGCTGAGAACAACGCACACCTGAGTGAAAAAGATCTTTGAGGTATTTCATTTACAAAATGATGTTAAAAATGTCCACTTTGTGAAGGATAAGGAAGATAAGGAAGGCTGGAGTTAAGTCGTAAGCACAGTCACGGTCATGCCTAGGCTACCGTGATTTTCACTTTCTCCTGGACATTGGAATGGAACTGGGTCACTAAACCAGGATTGGTTATGTGTTTTACTGTAGGATACTCTCATTTGAATCCCCAGTGATGCAGGAAATGTAAGCCAGACTATACAGCACTACTCTAAAGACTGAGCTAGGACTCTAGGGGGCTAATAGAGGGCCAAGTCTAGCTGGACTAGATAGTTTCAAGAGACCACTAAGGAAATGTGATAAGCACCCCCACTACCCAAAAATTCCAACTCCCCCACCACAGACCCCACCAGCCTTATATGGATGCTTCTATTAGCATTCCGGATATACTGTTCAATGTTTCCTGCAAACCATTGTAAACAAAAAGATAAGAGTGAATTTTAAGCCATTGCAATATACAGGCACCATGTATGTAAGTATGAGCCAAGAAAAGTCTCTGAACAAGCACACACTCATGCAAATTCCACAAAACTGAGCTAAGGCTGGACACATTGTATACTTTTAGCATATTTTTCATCACAGTAGCCAAAAGTAATACACAGTAAGTTGGCAAAGCACTGCACAAATTTAAAAGCTTCTGTCTTTGATGGATTACATTATAACACAGCCTTACCTATATCAATAGACTGGGGACAAGTTCATATCCTGACAAAGCCAAACGACATGCAAGTGGAAACCGAACCCAGCCCCATTCAACAGTACAATCCCATACAATAGTATTAAGCTGTCTGATATGCGTCTCTAAAGCTGCTAACTGTGAGAAAATATATAGGAGAAATAATATTTTCCAGCACATCATGGCTTCCTCTCTAGTAAAGCACTTCAGTACCTTTGTCACAATTTAGCACATTCCTTCGAAGAGAAAACTCAAAAGCCAAAAAGGACAAAAGTGTAATAAATTATTCAAGCAACCTTTTACAACCTGAATTCAATATCTCAAAGCGTGAGTGTTATCCTTTTTCTCAGCTTACCAGATACATTTATACCAGTTAGATTGGATACTACATTACCAATTGATAAAACACGTATCAGCTCATCCGTATAATAATTCCACTACGTAATTCTGAAAAGAACATTGTATGTAATTATTGAATAATTGATATTATTATTCAAGAATGAAAGAGTTGAGGGTTCAGTCAATGAGCTGACCAGATGAGAGACACAATGGTTTACTGAGGTTGTCGAGCGTTACGAAGACCTGTACAATGAATACCCTGAATCGGCATTACTTTATTGTGTTTGAACACACTGCATATTGATGTGAAGTTTAAACTGTAAAGAAAGTTGCAAAGAGTAAATTATTTTAGAAAATGTTTATAAAATTGCATATAATGGTAGATACATAACTATATGTATTCCCTGCCTGTAAAAGGATTCTTTTCTATTTAAAAGAGACAGAAGCAGTTCGAGAAAAGAAGAAACAAGGCAGTCAAATAACAATCATAGAGTGATCTAGGTACAATGTATTTAACTGGCATCTACCATGAAATTGTAAGGTTGAATGACAAAATGATACCTGTCAGTATCCTTAGGCATGCTTGGTATTTTTCTGTACTTTTCATGATGACACACAAAGTCAACAAGGTGTCTGTTGTAACTCAAGACCAGCAAGTCCCAACTGTCCAAATCTCAGCCAAGCTGTAGTGCCCGGTACATATTAATGAATGGTGGCTTCCCTTCCTTTTTAATTCACTAACTCCTTTAGTTGTCATTATCAAGCATTCATAATTTTCAGTCCCAAAACATTGGTTTGGATTTATAAGGCACAACAATTTCAAGAAACAGAGCAGAACAACATTTTTACATGTATATCTGTACAATGATGGAATCAGCAGCCAGTTTCCTTTAACAATGCAGTTAGAAAGTTCGGTTTAGGTCCATTCAGATCATGCATTAGAAGCAAGCATGAATTTAAAACCCAAATTTTCATTTTATTTCTCTTCACTTTTCCAGGGTCCGTGTTTTTCCTAAGCCCGGCGTATTCAGTCATAAACCCCAAATAACAGTGGAAAAATGTAGTGTTCTGCTGGAACAAGGGGAACACCAAGTTCCATTCACTGTTTTTTTTCCTCCAGAGTTTTTAACTCTGCACCAACACTTCTACCTTCCTGCTTACAGAACCACATAAGAATGTTGGCCAGAGGACATGGAAGCTAGTTACACCCCAGTACATCAAACAGACACCCCCTCCCCAATCCCAACATCTTGCCCTTCCCTGTACTCCAGGATAGAGGAACTAGACAAACCCCTTACCGTCTGCTGCAAACTGTTCTGGTTCCCTCAGTGTGTGTCAGGCAGCATTTGCATGCTTCAGCAATGGAGCTGCAAGCGCTCTGCAGACATTCCCTAGTGCTTCTCTGCTTTCCACTACCTCTTCTCATCAGTCCACACATAAGGCTGGCAGTCACCAGAGCCGCTCAGAAGGAAGTGGCACCGGGGCCCAGGACCAAATCAGGCACTCACACAGAAGATAAACAGAGTAAGGCGGGCCCTCTCTCTCTCTCTCTCTCTCTCCCTCTCCTGCCTTAATGCTCAGCCCCTCTTTCTCCACCTTTAACTGTACTTACAGTTTATTTACACACCAATCAGTTTCTACCTCAATAAGGGAAACTATTCTATCCTCCATTACTTGTTGAAATCTCAATACACATCCTCAAAATCTGACTTTAATACAGAGAGGTTCTGGAAAATATCTTTAGCACCTGATACAGTCATCCATCTTTCCTACCTCCAGAACCGGGTCGCAGAGAATATCCTAGGATGCACATACCCACACTCACACTCACACTCGGGTCAATTTTGAGACACTGCTTCACCTAACAGCATGTTTCTGCAGTAGGAAAGACATATTAAGAAAGCCCCATTTAAGCCCTCAGCCCTGCTGGTGAGAGGCAGGAACACTATCCACTTGCCTACAATGCTACTCAATCTCCTTCATGTGTAAAACTAGTTCAGAAGTAAAATTGTCATTTGTATCTAGCATAAATAAAATAATTGTGAGTAAAACAATGGAAAACTACAGTAATGTAAACTCACTAATTTTACCTAAAGAAGAATTTGTTGGTTTTATTAGAAATGTTTCCCCCACACAGTAAGTGTATGTTTGCTAACTCCTAGACTTAGAACAATTTATGTTATGTAATTTCTGATTAGAAGTTCATTGTATAGCAAAATATCCAGTGAATGCCACAATGACTAAAGTGATTGAGAAATTAAGAAATGGAAACTAGTAGGTTTTCGTCATTAAATTAGATTAATAGCGTGAAGCAGATTTCATCGAAACTACAGACAAAATTAAATCAAGCCTCGAGTTCAGATGGAAACATTTCCCATTTAGCAACTTGCATTTCATAAATGTATATACTTTAATTATAAAGCCAGCCTTAACCAACCCTTAATTTCACTCACTGTTTTATTGAACTTGTATATTATTTAAACTCATTTAAAAATTGACACAAGTGCAGTTTATTTTTTTGACTGCTTCAGTTAAGGACACAAAAAGCATCTTTCTATTTAACATGTGATACATAAGCACTGAAACAGTTTTGTTACACTCGTTTGTGAAACTAAAATGCACTTCCTTAAACCATTACATTCAAAGGTGGAACTTTTAAACCACACAAGACAGGAACTTACCGTACCGTAGTGACATGCAAGTCATTCTTTCATGAAAAGTGGCTGAGGTCAACAGGAAATAGCCACCCAGAAGAACAATAGAGGTGGTGCTGAACAGATTATGGCACCTGTTTTTTAAGATATTATCAACTTAACCTCACCCCTCTGTCTTTCTCTCTCTCTCTCAAACATGGACGCACGTGTGTTCAGGTACGTCCAGTACATGGTGTGTTCCAATGTACTCACATACACTTCTTCTAGACCTTTCTTCTGTTCACATTTATTCACAGAGGCAGAGCAACGTCAAAAGCCCCTGAACGTTTCCAGGAGAACATCAGCAGCAGAGACTAATGCATGAATCTACGGCAGGCTGTGAATGCACTGGCACACCAGACCCCAAGCTAAACAAACAGTGACATGATCTTTGGACCCGATGGCCTCCTCAGGTAAATGTCGCTTTTGATGTCACATTAGTGCAATAAAGGCGACAGGTTGCGGCTCTACAGTATATGGAAAGTTGAGTGCGTAATGTTGTCCTTTAAGGAGGAAATGTTCAGAAAGAACTAAAGAAGTAAACAATCATTATGCAATCCTGTTCCAGTAATAAGCAGCCACATCCATAGACATCACAATTTTTTTCTTCCCTTTTGGACCGATTTAAGGACATTAGTCATAAGATAATAACAGAAGATGCAGAATCACCACCCTGAAATAGTTCTCATTTTGAAAATAAAATATGAACAATACACTGATGCAGTTTATTAATGGGAAGTTAGACTTTGAACACCTTCCTATGTACCTGAACAACTGCAACCTTCTCATTCCAGTCATCTCATTATTCAAAAGACTAATGTTTAGTCAGTCATTTTACCAGTTCATTTAGAAGATTAATATTGATAGATAAGATCCTTTCTAGGTACATTTTCTTTCAAGTGATTTGTGATGCTAAGCCCAATCATGCTTGTATGGTAAAGGTATGTAAACCTGCAAACCTATTCAAGAGAAAAACACATGAAAGACAACTAGTGAGAGGAGTAATTTTGAAAATGATTCAGGAATTCCAAGGTCATAATGACCTATAGACTTGAGGAACACAAGCCAATCGTGCTGGGAACGCCAAAAAAAAACAATATCATCATCAAAGAGCAGTCAGGAAGATGTGACTGACAAGGAAACACATTGATTTTCAGGTTCAATGAGAGCAGGAGTAAAATTCTCTGCAGCATCAACATAAGGTTTTTATGAGCACAAAAGAAGAAGAAGGGTGGCAGGATCTTGGGACTGCAGTGCCATAAGGAGAAACGCTGATCTATAAAAACTAATAACACTCAACACCTGTTATAGCATGAATGTCATCTAGCTGCTGACTACATTCTTAAATATTTAGTGCATGCTGCTCTACAGTGCTCTACAGTGCTCAGAGGGATGTCGCATTTGCATTGACTCGGCAAACACTGGATGGTGCAGCTTATTTTTCTGCATGTTCCAACTGAAGGAACCAGCGAACCACTAAGGCTTGACAATCAGGATAAATACTCTAGTGCTTTCTGATGGTCAAGTTCAACATGTGTTTAAGCATCGAAAGTGTGAAACCATCAAGAATAAAAATTCATGCGCATAAGAATGTGAAATGGAGTGATAAATACAAGATCCAATAACCAGAAAACTCACGTTTTTGTTGAAGTAATTTTGATGTGTAATTCTAAAGTTATCATTAACATTACTCGTCACCGTTAGAGAATACATAAAAATTCACAACTCAAGCTCTGGAATACATCAAAATATACAGTGCATGCAATATTACACATTTTATGAAGATATATGCTTCACATATAAAAATACATATAAACACATTTTTGCACTGCTTGTCACAAAATATATACAATGTATTAAATGTATTAAGGATCTTCTTTTTTTTTTTACATCTTCATTCTGCTGTCCTGCACCCCTGAAAGAAGAGACTAGACGGGACTGTGCTACTACACATAGCAGTGAGTTTGAATGAGTTCTTAAAATTTTTAACTAAAATATTAAGGCCACAATGATGATGATGGAAGCAGAAAAACTGAAATGTCATCCACTGCACTACTTGGGACTGCTTCTCCTATCAGTCTGACTGTGTTAGCCTGTTGTCTTTTTAGCTCTTTAGACTAGCATATGCAAACTTACATGTAAGTCCATATCATTTCACACAAGAACATAAATAATACATACCGCATAAACTCAGGAGACATTCTTGTCAATAAACATTCCCAACAATATCAGTAATGTCAATAACAATATTTCCCTTAATCAGAAAAGTTCAGAAATGATACTTCAGAGAACCTCTTATGATTGCTGATCGGATCAGAGTCTTGATTCTTATAAATGGACTCAGTTTTATCTTGAGCAGACCACCTGAAAAACAGAAACACACATACCCAAGAAACAGGAAGACATAGAGGGGAAATTAAAAGCATCATCCATCCATCCATCCATCCATCCATCCATCCATCCATCCATCCATAATGTATACACTGTAATGTATACCAGAACAGGGCCTGGAGCCTATGCCAGGAATCACTGAGCTCAAGGCTGGGGAACATTCCGAATGAGATGCCAGTTCACTGAAAATTAAAAGAATTGTGAACATTATCTTTACACCTTACGGATTTACTTGTGCTTAAAGACACATGTCCCTTCAAAATCGTCGTTACTTCCAAAAGCTAGTTTCCATAAGGCTATAGAGACTGAGCCAGTGGGCTTGTAACACATGGTCAATGATATAAAAACTGTCTGGTTGATAAATATAGACACTCATGTCCCGGCAATCCAAATTCTTTGTGTTGTTGTAATTTACATACCTTATAAATAATATATCCACATCACATTCATGTATTATATGTGTGTATAGGTTTTTCTCTTGCTTATAGTTGCATGTAAACTAAGTGTAAGAATGATGTGCAGAACATGCATCACACTCATGAGGATGAGGGATGTGGCCTTTGAGGTTACTCTCATGGAGAATGATTAAAAACAGTATGCATTTTGGGGAGGTGAGAGGCTCCGTGGGTAAGGACTCTGTGCCTACAGTATGACTGTCAAGTCACTAGCTGAAATCCCGTGGTTGGCAGAGTGACGTTACTGTTGGGCCCTTGAGCAAGGCCCTTAGCCCCAATTGCTCCCAGGACATCGACTGACCCCACCCTCGGACCCCCATTTATACAGTGTCTGCTAAATAAAAAAAATAAGCGTGATGTAACACCAGCTGCTGGAAAACGGGGGCCATGTTTATTTCACTGGCTCTGACAAACACCCCAGATAGGTGTGTGTTTGTGTGAGAAACTTAGGAGGAGAAGATGCAGTTCCCTACAAACCAGGGAACTGTTACAGGGGCCATGACTCTAATGGTGCTTTTCCACTGGCACACTGGAACTGACCCGAGCCGTGCTGCAAAGAGGGACTAGTTAGTTCCAGCTCGCTTCGGTTTTCCACTGCAGAAAGGTCGGTTTGGTAAAGGTGTTGCTGGATTTGGAGAATGACAGTGACGCAACACCGAAGAGCCGCACAGATACTGTCCACACGGTGTACATCATGATTTTCTATGTGCAAATGTTTCTCCTTTTTTTGTTGTTTACCGTTTGCGAATTTTCACTAGTACGTCTATGAGAATTGCTGTGTTATGCTATCAACAAATGCTAACAGAATTAGCATTCACCTGTGTAAGTTTTCTTTAAGAATCCATTCCATTCAGCTGTTGTATAGTACTTTTTAAAGTTGGAGGTTGGAAATGTATTTATAATTTATTAGTAATCAGGAATTCATTAATACACTGCGATGTGCAACACTACAAATAATTAATATATAAAATATGCTGTTTTTTTTTCGTTCAGACGCTTATCAACGCAGATCACTGGTATCTCCGTGCGTTCAACCCATCAGAGGTGCTGCCGCAACTAGCCGAGTTTGGTCACACTAAGCAGGACCATGTCAGCACTGGTATGGGTGACATACTTTTGCAATCGAACACAATTGGTTCGGCTTGAGGTTCGAGGTTCGAGGAACAGATCGGGTACGGCTCGAGGTTCGAGGAACATATCGGGTACGGCTCGAGGTTCGAGGAACAGATCGGGTACGGCTCGAGGTTCGAAGTTCGAGGAACAGACCGGGTACGGCTTGAGGTTCGAGGAACAGATCGGGTACGGCTCGAGGTTCGAGGAACAGATGGGGTACGGCTCGAGGTTCGAGGAACAGATCGGGTACGGCTCGAGGTTCGAGGAACAGATCGGGTACGGCTCGAGGTTCGAGGAACAGGTCGGGTACGGCTCGGTTCCTGGTGGCAGAGGAAAAGTGCCAGAAGGTTTATGCCAGCTTTCACTGTGAGCTTCCGCATTGTTTCTTCAGAAAGAGTGAAAAATAAGAATAAGGCAAATATGGCCAGGTGGGAGGAATTCCACCTGCAAAAGCTTTTACCCATAATCCCTTCCCTTCTTAGACAAGCTGAGACCAGCAGGGGGGATGTGGGGCAAAGTCCTGTCATTCACCGTGTACGAGCCCAGATGTGGTGTCTAAATAACCTCCACCTTCCTTCTTCATCTGCCTTCCTCAGCTGAGCGTGTCTCCGCCTTGAGCCTGACAAACTCCTTGGCCACCTCGTCGTTGGATCGCTGGGAGAGGATCCGCAGAACCGTCAGGCCCGTCTCGTCCGTCTGTATCCGACAGCCCAGGGGGCACCAGCAGACACAGCTACGTCTGTCAGCCACGTCCCGCAGCTGTATGACAGCGATGCCCACCACCCGGTCTGCCCGACCAAAGCAGTAGTCCTTCACGCACACCTGTAACTCGTAACAGTCCAAACGTACTTCATTTCCCAGAGTGCTAAGGGGAAGGAGAGGCAGACAGTTTAAAATTAGAAGTGCTGCTTCTGTTCGCTGGCATGCAAGTTACTTCATGTCTGTATTGGACTGAAACGTTATGAATGTCTGTAGGTGCATGGAGTTTAAACTTTGCTTGAAGCAAGGGTGTAGCCATTTGCACAGGTTTGTGGGACTGCACTCACAAGAGAAAGGACTCATTATATTTTGGTGACCAGCTGTTGTTCTTGGACTTGGTTGTGAACTTGCGTTTCCTCTCACTGATATTGGGGCCGATGATTGTCACGTCCACAAAGGGCCGGAACATTCCAGTGGTCTGCCACTTCAGGTCATTCACTGCAAGAACTAAAAAGCAGCAGACAAAGAGGACTCAAACTTTTCTGTCTGTTCTCTGAGGATTAAATAATCCAGTAAAACAACTTGAATGTTCTCTCATTATTTTGTAACATTTGCGTAATCGTGATTATGAGTCAGTATCCTTAGGCTAGGTAACCTCCCTGTTTGAGTTTACCTTTCACTGTGACCTTTTGTTCCTTGGGACCAGTAGCAATATCCACCTGCATGGACAGCTCACCAACTGCCCGCTCCACCCCTGGCCCTGCCCAAATATAAGTGTGACAGGTATTTAACTCCCAGCTGAAGTGTCTTGTTGGAGACAAGAATTTTAACTGGCTCACAATAAAGATTAGCCATATAAGACTATAAATGCCTTCGTATGATGAAAACTACATTCACGTACGTAGATTAATACCAGTTCTGAGCCCAGCAGAAAATCATCTACAAGTGAATTTTAGCAAACCCAAACCATATATACTTTATCTCTAAAACTTATCATCTCAAAATTACATGAAAACCCAAAAGCCATATTGGATAAAGAAAAATGAAATATTACATTCTTTGTAGTGTCCAGACATCATTCCATGCATACAGTCATGCACTAGCGATTGCTCAAGACATACCTGGGTCAGGCCATACTTTCTCATTGACTGTAATCCTGATGCCCATTCCATTATGTACTGGTGAAGAAGGGGAAAATAGAAAATTAATTACAAAGTGGTAAATTCCTTCACTAGCATATTTGTGATACTTTATTCATCCCTGTGGGGAAACTGTTTTTTGCTTGCTCTCCATGAGACACCCACAGACATATACTGTGAAAGCAAGTTTGGGAGTCACAGAGCAGAGTCGACCCGTGTTCAGTGCTTGGGGGTCACAGAGCAGGGTCGACCTGTGTTCAGTGCTTGGGGGTCACAGAGCAGGGTCGACCCGTGTTCAGTGCTTGGGGGTCACAGAGCAGGGTCGACCTGTGTTCAGTGCTTGGGGGTCACAGAGCAGGGTCGACCCGTGTTCAGTGCTTGGGGGTCACAGAGCAGGGTCGACCTGTGTTCAGTGCTTGGGGGTCACAGAGCAGGG
>JAODJU010000040.1:24859430-24873042 GCA_026776725.1 Gnathonemus echidnorhynchus | reverse complement strand
CTTGGGGGTCACAGAGCAGGGTCGACCTGTGTTCAGTGCTTGGGGGTCACAGAGCAGGGTCGACCTGTGTTCAGTGCCCCTGGGGCAATTGAAGCTAAGGGCCCGATGGTGGCATAACTCCGCGTGCCGTGGGATTGGGACTGGCGACCTTAATGGCCAGAGTTCTGATTGGCAAGGCCGCATACCACTAGTTACTAATTTAATGAATCAAAAAAACTGAAGAGTTTTATGTTAGTGTGTCTGCTGTTAGGTGCTATTTTATTTATTAAGCTGTATTTGAGATGCCTTACCCTGGGTGTGTTGTGTGGTAACAAAGGTTTGGATCAGAGTGTCCGTTGGCTGCGTGTAGAGGGACAGGACATAGCGCAAGGAGGACAGCTCAGTACTCTTCTCCAGGAAGGCCTTCTTCAACCCATTTCCACCCGCATGGAAATATTGCTGGAGGACAAAGGCAGATGCTCAGCTATAAATTTCTGTGTTAACTCATCCGGCATCCTGAAATGGGCCATTATGACCCGGTTCCTCACCTTGATGGTCTCCAGTGTGACATCCATTACAGCACACTGTTTTGGGGACAGCGTTTTGGCTTCAGTTGAACCCTTCAAAGGAAACAAAGGGAAAGCTATTCTTCATTTTATATCCTAGAATGTGCTGAAAGAATAGGATTCCATGTAGATGCTTGGTTGTTCTTCGACAGTCTGTTGGTGCTACCACCTCAACTCCAGTCTGTTTTCTTTCCATCAGCACTAGTCCCACCAATCGCTGTACATCCATGCCATTATATGAAAGTTCCTGACATTCTGAAAGAACTTAATTTCTCTGAACAATATCATAAAAACTAGGTGAGAGAAACTAACAACTAATCAAGTTTAAAACAGAACAGATTAAATGTATATAATTGAGGGCAACTTACAAAACCTATTGAAAACAGTGCTTCACACAATGACAGTCAGTCATACAGAAGGCAGTTTGCATGCTTAGGCAACAGCAACACAGGTAGTGCACCTTCAGCTTTGAGAACTGTCCAAGCTCCTTGGCAGCACTGAGGATCTGAGCACCCTACACAAATCAAAACCACAGAGTTTCATTTATTAGATAAGAATAGTGCAAGACTACAAATAGACACTAGATGGAGACATGCGCTAACTTCTAACTGAATTGATATGCCTGGCCTGCAAGAGCACTATGAACTCAAACAATTGCCTTTGTGTCTTCAAATGGCAAATAACTGTAGCAGTATAACGCAGAAGGCAAGCAGGGGAAACTGCAGAGAAGGGAGTCTTACAAAGCTGTCGTTGCTCTGTGGCAGCACAATAATCTTCTCCAGACCGGTCACCACTGTCCTCCAAAGGTCTTTGAGGACTCTCTTCAGCACGGTTTTGTCACACTCGGCAGCAAACACCATGAGGCTGAGCACCAGAGACATTAGACGTTAGAGTCATTGGAAAAGGGACACAGACGCACATGCACGTATCAAAGAAACTTCCCAAATTTACAGTTAGAATAATTATGAGTGCATTCAAACAGCAGGAGGCAGATTACACAGTCAAGATGAAGAGTTGAGGTAAAAACTGTTAATTTGACGATATGCAAAAATAGCAATAAAATAAGGCAGTAAATTCAAATAAAGCCCTTCATGATAACTTCAGCAGCCACGGCATTCACTTGCTATCCAGGAACTCCATGAGGGGTCGCAGTATGTGGTCAGAGTCAGCTTCCATCATGCCTGAGACATTAGCAGGACCCTTCACTTGATACAACAGCTCTGCCATCTGTCTTATACACCCATTGATCCGGCTCTGGAAGCTGGTGGAGAGGACACAACGTCTTAATACTTCTACTTATGTAAAGACCTACTTGGGTAAGACCTGAAAAAAACACTGTCATTGACAGTCATAGGAAGGTACAGGCATTGCGTGGGACTGACCAAAACCTACAAAGTGTTCAAAAATATAATATGCAATATGTTTGATGGTGTGCAGGAGAGTTTTGAGATTAAGGTAGTAATTCAACAATGCAACGTTTGCACTATTTCAATGTTTACATTCTCACCAGCACAGACTCCTAGTGATCTATTTGAACATTATAATATCACATTACATGTGATGTATGTTATGCACTATATATATTGATATATGTTACTTTTATTGTTCCCATGTCAATACTGTATTGTGCCTATGTCAATTTTCATCTTAATTTACACAAACCACGGTACCTATTGCCTTCCTCGCCTTCCACTGCCTTCCTCGCATTTACGCCTCTCTGTTGTGCATCTTGTCTTGTACTTATTCTCTGTCTGTTTATATTCTAGTTGTTAATTGTCTATTGTCATGGTGTTTCCAGCTGAAGCAAGCTCTGCCAACACAAATTTCCACCGTCCTTGGTCATGTGGCAATTAAAGATTCTGATTCATGGGAGGGAACAAATACTCACCTGTTGACAAATATAATGCTCAGGTCATCCAGAACATTGCTCAACTTCAGCTGCAGATCGGTCAGCAAGTTACTAGCCTCTGGGTCCAACTGTAAACACACAAAAGGGTATGAGAGGGAAGACAAAAGACAGAAAGTAGGTGTGATTATTTGGAAGGTCTTTCTAGTCACATTACCATAAATAAATGGTTGCTTAATTTAGTTTAAAGAATTAAACAATTCAAGGACAGTCGAATTGAGTAGGGTGACCAGATAATCTATGCCAGGGAGGACACTTTGAGCAAGGACAGAATTTGTAAACAACCATTTCAATTACAAGGACCTGGAATTCACTTAAAGCATGGAGCTCTTGCTGTGTGCATAATCATTATGTATGTGCATTCACTGATGGAGACTTCTAAGCACTTATGTAAGTTGCTCTGGCTAAGGATGCTTCAAATGTAAATATCACCAAAGTTAATTGAATACAGATGGGTGAATTTGTCTTCAGTTAACATGGTACTTTACCTAGCTCAAGGTGTCCAGCCTGACATGCATTACCTTGTCACCATATTCAGCTGCCATTGAATTGTTTCATTGCATCCCCAGCTATAAGCAATATTTAATACATAACTAAATCAGTCATTTAATAAGTCATTGAACAAGTAAACTAGATAAGGAACACATGCAGAAAACTATGGGGTAGTAGTACAAGCGTTAGGCCCTATATTAGCTTTCACTTGCTATTCTCTCCGCAGTCGGATAGGACACTTGGACCGGACTCAAGAACCACACAGCATTCCAAGGGCAAACTTTTTGTTCTCCTGACAAATAAGCAGACAGCATAAGCCGAACCCTGTTTTGCCATGTCGATCCTTCCCCCAACAACTTTTATGGATTAAATAGAAGGAAATCAGTGACCTGGAAACTAATTCACATGTAAAATAACTACATCATGTTATCATGTCTGTTGACAATACCAGTTAAAATGTTTCAATAAAACAGTGATTACACTACCATTTATTTTTATAAGCAGGATGTGAAAACAAAAGCAAGAAATGGTAAATGAACGGGGCTAATAAAGCTGCAACCTAAATGAACCAAATGCTAAATCCACACATGCAGCACACATGCAGCACAATTCAGATCAAACCATAAATGTATTAACATAGGTGAGTAATGCGAAAGTATCAGAATATTGTATAAGGTAAGAAGAATCTGCCCTTAATAAAATATCAATTTAAATAACGTTTTGCACTACTCGCATTTATTCAAACAATATTATGAATAAAATACTGGCCAACTTTTGATCGATAAAATGCACTTAAGGACACTTTAAACCTTTGAAATAAAAACTGAACTATTCCTCAGAGTGTACTCTATACCATCCAGATACAGTACTCTATACCATCCAGATACAGTACTCTATACCATCCAGATATAGTACTCTATACCATCCAGATATAGAACTCTATACCATCCAGATGTAGTACTCTATATCATTCAGATATAGTACTCTATACCATTCAGATATAGTACTCTATACCATTCAGATATAGTACTCTATACCATATAGATAGTAATTAGCAGATAGAACACAAAATCCAAAAAACTTAACCTCAGCCATATAACTCAGAACCTTATTTCTGTTTTGATCTTTAAAAAGAAAACAAGCAGAAAAGAAACTAAAAACACGATAGATTGTTATGCGATAGATTGGTCTAGATAGGCTATAGACAGTGTTTACGGATGGTACACTGCTCATTGTACTGCAATCAGCAGCCACCGTCTCCCATGGCAACAGGTCTTTATCTTCTGCAAGATGAATCCAGTTAAAGAGGTACAAGCAACACAAATGCAGCAAAACTGAAAACATAATTCAGACATAATAAATAAGTAAAATTATGCAAAAAAAAAAACCAAATATCAATAGAATTTAATGTCATATACTGTCGGAGCCCAGCAAGAAATGTACATGTTGAATATATGTGCATTTTATACATATATAACTATATAACTATGATCTGACCCAAAAAGACCCTAAAAGGGCAAATTGCAACACCTTTCCTAACAGGAAATGCATTATAGGAAAGGATGAATTTTACAGCCATCTGAATATATCAGATCATTATGGATATTTAGAGGGTTGGGGCAGGGAGACCTTGTCAGGGAACAAGAGACAATGACCTCATGTCAAACTCACCTGATTCTCTGCTTCATCTGACTGTAAAGAGGGCACATTAAGAAAGGAAAGGAAAAAGGGGGAACAAGAAGCAAATGTATAAAAAATACTGAGAAATATCAAACACTAATTTAATTATCTAATATTTAACAAAACACAGTACGGAGAAACTATTAAACATCCTTTGAAACATATTTTATCAGCACTGATGTCAAATAAAATGAAAAAGTCAACTTTAAGAGCCGTTGTAAAAGAAATGTCATGCTGACCAGAAATGCCAGGTTCTCGCAGTGAGATAAAGTGCATAAATCTCTTACTGCAGAAATACTGAGCGATGGGCAAAACCTCATCAAGCCCATTCGATGCACATGAAATTATCTACTGCTCGTTTTACCATCTATTTTCCATAATTTCTTATGCAGTACAGCGTGAGCCTAAAGTCTATCCCAGGCAGCACAGTGCAGGGGAGAACTATGTGTCATTTAGACAGACTAATTAGCTTAACCACAGGTTTTTGGATTGTGGAAGAACAGCAGAGTATCCAGAGAACATCTACGTGGACACAGAGGGCACAGTAAAAGACTTGATCTTCCAAACCTGGGGAGGCGAGGATACCCACTACTGTAACGTAAGAGACCGGAGGTCCAAGCACCAGTCAAGGTCCAAGTGGCCAGTGCAAAAACAGGTTTAATGAGTCACAACAGGGAATGAAAAGCAGCGAATCGGTACCCAGAAGTCAGGGTCAAAACACACAAGCCAATTTTAAAACCGACCCAGAATAAGATCAACACCAAGTCCAAAAGAATTCAGAAAGCACAAGTCAATCAGAAGCGCAGCGAGTCAAGAGATCAGTAATGAACTGCCTCATATCTCACAAAGAGCCGGGGGGGACTGCTGATTAGAAGAAGGTGTTACAGCGACAGCCCCCTCAACCCCCTCGGTGACGAGACACCAGAAGGGTGTGGATGGAGTAAGCCGTTCAGCACCAACTCACGGTGGAGGAGGCTCATTGGGAACATTCAGCAGATTCATCAGGCTAAAAAAAGCAGCTCTTTGTGAGGAACCCTGGAAGTGCTGCTACCTGGGAGGTGACAGCAGTTGGTAAGCAACAGGATTTATTATACTTACTTTTAAAGGGACCCATATATTTGGGACTCAGTTCAAGTGATGTAGGCAGAGCTGAAGATCCTGTGCCAAGAGTCATCATCTCTGTCCAGGATGGAACAACATAGCGCGACAGTCTGGAAACCCTGACAGCCTTCTGGACTTGAACATATCTGTTCACTCTCCCAAGACCATTCGTCTACCACTGGTACGTCACCATATTTCATTTCCCAGGGGATAAGGCCATAAGGAATAAAGAAATTGCCACAGTGCCCCCTAGTGGTGATTAATGCAGTCTTCCATTTGCCTCCCCCTCAAGCAAAAATAGGATTATATTGTGCTTGTGTCCAGCTTAATAAAAAAGATGGTTGATTTTCAAATTTTTGTAAAGCAACAGAGACCAAAGGGAGTGAGCATCTGAATCTGACAGTGACATTCAAAGCTCGATAGTCTGTACAGGGATACAGACCACGATCCGTCTTCATAAAGAAGAAACCAAGCCAACATATCACCCACGTTATGGCCATTAGAAATCCTGCTTTTTCTGCATACATACATACATGAAGGCAATAAAACAAAATGCCTTTTCCCTTCTTTATAAACATGCAGAGATTATGTGAACTAGGCTTCCAGTTTATCTCTGGTTTTACAAACAAATGTACAAAAAAAAATCCAGGGGGATCAAATTTATTAAGTACTTTATATTGTGTAGCCAACAGTCTGACAAAATTAATTTGCTTTCATAAGCCTTTTTTGCTATTTATACTCGAGCTATAGTTTCTCAACCAAAAAACTGCCTACTCACTATATTCTCAATTCAGAATGATCATTATACTCTGAGATATGACACGCCTGTACATTCAGACACAAATCAAATCCCACACAAACTCAAGGCTGCATACAAGACATATAAAAACCAGACTGCATATATAGAAGTAGATTTCCAGTTCAGTTTCGTCCTAAAGCATCAGAAAACAAAAATACCAAAGGTCATATTAAAAAAAAAAATTCCTTTAGAAAGAGAAAAGAATCAGTTGATTTAATTGGCTTGCAGAATCACAAACTCTAGTTATGCTAATCTGTTTAAATACTTCTAAATACCTTAATTATTTCTGGAGATATTTTTGTAAGATTTACGAGATGTGAAGTGGCGCCTGAGAGAGTTAACATTTCACAGACCTGTTAGGTTCATCGATGTCTATTATTAGCAAAGGTCTTTCTGCACATCTTTGGGTTGATGTAATTCTTCCATGCAGAGGATCTTTACCTGGCCTGTCACCCCACAGAGCAGTGTTTTCTATGTAATTAACTACTCTCACTACCCGCCAGAATTGCCATCTGACAGTGACTTAATAAAGAAATAGATGGAAGGCAAAAAAAAAATCAAAACTTCCTTCCATAAGTTGATCTTTTTCTTAATTGTAAAAAGCAATTAAAAGTAATTTCATATCCTTGATTATACATGCATGAAAAACCACAAATCCCACCTGCTTGTCTTTCTTTATAATCTGTTAGGAATGTTTCATCTGTGGATTTATCCTTAATTAAAGTGGCAACTGAAAGTTTAATTACTGCTTACTATCAACTTCAGGAAGAGGGAAGAATGAGCGATGGGGGTCATAGTTTAGGGCTGATGAGATAATTAAAATAAAGCGTGGCTTCTAACTGATACAGCTACACTACATAGCTAGTCATAGCTAGTCCTGAAGACAAAGGAAATAGAAACACACACCTGTTCCTTTTGAGCCTTGGGGGTCTAAAGAAGGCACAGTGAAAGAAGGACCCTTGTCAGATTATAGCTAAGCTACAGAAATATAACGGCAAAATTCTATCTGAGTAAATGAAACCAAACAACCAGAAGTTTCTAATTTTCTAATGTAAGATCTGGTGTTTCTACAGGTGCAGGGAAGGAGTGTCACTTCAGGACTAAAGGGCAGCACAGCTAACAAACACACACGACAAAAAAATCTGAAATCTGAAACACACCTTCTCTGCTTCACCGTCCACTGACTGAGCAGAACACAAAAGAATAATAATAATAAAAAAAACGTAAGTTCTGGATTTGTGCCAATTGCAGTGGGGAGAAGACAAGTCCTTCACAACGAAATGTAGCTAAGCAATCGTAGAATTTTAATATGAGTAGGTAATATTATTTAATATTAATAAAATAGCTCCATTTTGGACTGCTGAGGACTACGCCCTGGAATTCCACCCACTAGTGGCTGAAAGTGGCTGCAATGCACCTGCTCTATTTACCATGTATCCCTATGGGCTATGGCTAACTCTGAAGTCAGGGGCTTCCAGATCCCTCACAATCAGAGCTTCCATAGGTGCTTTATAAGGAATTTCAGCTCAGTAGCTACCCACTGAGTGCCATGACTCACAGGCATGCCAAGGCACTGTCTTAGGGTGACCCAGCTGCCTTACACCATTTGAAGAACTTGTTCTAATCTACAATGATTTTTTTTAACATTAATCTCATTTCCTTCGTGGTGGAGTTTAATAGCTGCTGATCCTAGCCACCCCAGCTACAAACTCTGTACCCCCCAGGAGTCTCTCGGGAGATTTCACATCATCAGAACACTGACAGATTCAAGAACACATTCTTTCCCTAAGCCAACTGAAATTCCAACATTCACTTTTCTTGTAATGCTCATATACTTGGCACTTGCACTTCATAGATGCAATTTATCACGAATCATTCAGTTTTGCACAATGTATTTAGTCCTGCATGATCTTGAATTGTTTTACACCATCTGTATTATTTTGTCTTTTTAGTCTTTAGTAACTGAGAAAGGCCAAAAGAGTAAGTATTTCAAAGCACCTGTTGCACATGGGCAACGGAGAAGCTTGAACCTTGAAGAAGGTGGTCTTTGAGATCAAGGTAAGACTTTCCAACTGGTAACAGACACCCCCTAGTTCTCCCATTGCAATTCTTTTCAAACAAAATATTTTCAACTAAGATATTATGAAATAAGTAACTGTGCACTATCAGTCCTCAAGCTAGCTTTGAAAGCGTGGAGGCACTGGCTAGAGGGAGTGGTTCACCTCTCTTTAATCCTCAACAGTTTAAATTTGCATTAAAGGCATTAAATTTAAAAGATTTTAAGTCTAAATGACTCAATATTAACGTTTTTTTTGTCACTGAGTATATTAAGCTGGCACCTCATCTGAGGTGAACACCAGTTTGTTCCCTATTATCTCAGGGATATGCTCCTAAACCTATTATTTTTATTCTTAGCAGACTACTGGTCTTGACCTTTGACTGGCATAACTACCAGAAGTCATGCATTTCAGTTGGCATTCAGCCCAAAGTTTGTATCACTGCAACTTAACAAGCTGTTTTAACGCCTAATTAGGTTTCCAGCGCTGAATCCAAATCGGTTCAGTTTTCAGAGCATTTGAGTCATGCTGAGTAGCCTTCAGGAGTAGGCAGCCATCCCACAGCTCCTGACCCTACCTGTTCATAGAGCACGCAGGCTAAAGGAACAGGCTGAATCTGACCACAGCTCATGATTGTAATTCTGTTTATAAAAAGAAATAATTAAATATTAGCCTACCTGTTACATATGGCTAAGATTGTGTGCGACTGGACTAAATTAGGAGGTAGTAGTTACTCACTATTTATAATCAGGTCCTAAACGTCTGAGTAGGACATGCCACCTGCTTTAATAATCCATCTATTAGCAGGTATCACGTTGCCGGAGTTAATAATGAATTACTGCTGGACAAAAAAGTACTCCATATTCTAAAACATCATATTCTTCATTATTTATTCATTATACATAAACTGTAATATCTGGTCCAGCTGGGTTGCATATTATTCACCCGTCTGATGCCTTTTATTTCCCATTCCTGGGCTGCTCTTAATAATAATGACAGAGAATGCAGAGGACACTTCAAGGTTGTCAGCTGTGGCCGTGACGGGGGTCTGGGTGAACAAGAGCTTGTTAAAACGCTCTCATTGCACCTATGGCTTTGATGCTGTTTAGGGTACAACAGGCAATGAAGATTTTTAATGCACTATGACTTTAAGTCGCTTTCAGTTATCTGTCCCATTGCGTGTTTATAACCTGAGGATCTCCCTATACCACACCATAGGAAGGCCGAATATCCTTATATCTAATCTGCTGTGTTGCTTTGTCGAAAAAAAAAAAAAAAACATCAGCCTGCATAATCACCATGACTACTTGTTCAGATAAACAGGAACAACGCAGCGTTAAAGCTCAACCGTCATTCACCAGCCAAATTTTTCATTATGGCTATGCTACCTCAGTTAAGTATTGCAGATTAGCTGTCAGATGCGATAAGATCTGCCCTTCTGCTTCAAGGCATGCACATAAAATTGCGTGGTTCAACTCACGCCCCGTCACACATGCCTCTAGATCACGCCAGGCCTGTTTTTACCTATTGCCAATGCCTGATGCCAATGCCGAATGCCAACCACACACTTCCTAATGTGCATTCATTTGCTTGAAAGCAGAAATACTCACCGTGCCACTATTTCCTTCATCATCACTGACACCCTAATGGCCAGGAAAAAAAGACTTTAGCTGACTTAGGTAATAACAATCGACTTCCATTACAGTAGTATCAAGCACAGTAGGATTTAACAACATATAAACCATTCAATATTAAATTATAAATGTATTCAAGCTGCTCACTCGAGTGTTAAAACTTTTTTAAATGTAAAAATACAGCTAGAGTTTTAAATGCATACAGAGTGCACTGGATTCCATTGGCACGAGATATGCCCACACTCCCACCTCTTCATCAAATCCCTCTGGTTCCTCTTCGTCCTCCAACTCAAGAAAGCCAGGAAACCAAAAATCTCACATCAAAACTGTTGTTTGAGGATGCAGTGAAACCCTGCTGCAAAGGTTCTTCCAGTGCAGGTGATAGGCACTGGTTAATCATGTACAGTTATGGCCGAGCAGGGGAGGTGGGCATGGTGTGAGGCAAAGTGCCATTATGTTCTACAAAAACACTCTAATTAAACAACAGCTATTGCAAGCAAGAATTAAACGACTCTTATTCTACCCACATAGTACTACACTACAACTTCTCTACTCTAAGGTTAATCTCAAGCCTAAAGGCTTTACTGAACTCCCAGCCCACCCCGAACATGCAAACATTTGACTATGGCAAAACTGCTGAGATTACAAGGACAGTGCTAAAGACTCCAATGTGTGCATTTCAGCTATATACCTACCCCTACCACCTCTGCAGTGAACTGTCAGGGAAGGCAAATCAGGCATAAACAAAGATTTAACGAATCTGAATTCAAAACATCCCCTTGGCTCCTATTTAATATCAGTACACTCCATGATATGTATAAAACAGCAGAAGACAATTTCAATTTTGAAAATAGAAATTTACAAAAATAAATAAATAAACCAAAAACAAGTACAAAACCTATTACTCATGTAAACCCAAACAAACCCCGAGGTACGTTGCTCCAGTGGGGACTCTGTCTGTATATAAGGCCATATTTCACCAGCCAGCTCAGTTATATAGCTACCACAGACTTGACACCGTACCTCAAAATAAGGTTCCCTTCCCCTCTAGATAAGAGCTCGTCAGTTATTTTTCTGAGTGGCTCATTATTTTCAATGAGGAAGAGTGTCAAATGGAGTAAATGTAAGGAAATGTTGAATGTGAGGCTTGCATTACAATGCCGAGCTTCTGGATATACTACAGCAGGTTCCATTCAGGCTCCCCTTGAGGAAAAATGTTGTCTTCATTACATTTAAACGAAGATTCTTTGACTCACGAGCCTTGCTGTAAAAAGTATTCTTGATTCTATACCATACTACATCATAAATGCTCCACAATACTTTCATTAATGATATATTTTCAAATTCAGTCCTATGATAAATTCTCTGCAATTTTGTTCCTGAAACTCTCTAAGAAATGTACACCAACAAGTACATCCAAAATCAGTATTATGTATACAATGCATATGCAAAGTCCAAAATTCCCAAACCACAAGGAATGGGACATCAAGTATTATTAGCTGGGTTCAATTGAATTAGTATCAGAATATATTCACTGATAAGACTTAATAAGCTGCTCTGGCTGAGGGCGTCTACCAAATACTGTAAAGGGTCTTAAGAATTCCTGGTGTGATCAAATCAAAGTGCTTTTATAAGTAACATTATACTGTAAGTAACAAAACTTAACAACCACAAACTGAACTTGCTATATTTTATATATTTCCACACAGTCTGGACAAATGAAAAGCTGAAGATTATTTTGAGCCATCAAAAATTTTCTAAATCAGAAAAAGTCTATTTTGATATTTTTACTTTTTTAAAACTAATGTTAAAAATTGTATAAATAAGCAAAGCCCAGAAGGACTAGTGTTTGCTCACCTGTTTGCCGCCCATACTTTCAAACATCTTCTCCAGGAGGACTCGGAGCTGCTGGACGTTGTTCATAAGAATGCAGGGCTGTAAAGTAAAAGTGACAGCAGTGAGTTTTTAAATCCCATCAAATTTCACCATTTTCAAAACTTTTCTGCTCAGAGATTCAGGACTTACAATCTTCTCCTTTTCACAGTAGGAGGCGAAGCTCTTGCTGAGGACTTCACAATATTGTAGCAGCACTTTACTTATGGTCTTTAAGGTAGAAAAAACATTATAAAGGACGCTTTCATATTATACTAAATACTACAGTATTGGTAAGAACCTAATATCATTATACATCTTAACCTAGGTGACACTTAATAGTTAACGACGCAATGACATACAATGCAACTGCAGGCATAACCAACAATAATTCTTTGCAATATCCAGTAGAACCGCTTTACAAAATTAATTATGAACTAATGGACCCACATTGAAAAATAAATTGAAAATACACTTTCCTTGAAGTTTAATACCTATGTGGAGCCATTTAACAGGGTCACAGATGTCTTTATTATTGCTTATTGTTATTCAATGAGAACAATTCAATTTCCTGTAATGCTAATGTGAAAGCCATTATCACTTTTCATTAAATTGTCCTTTCTGCAGTTAGGATTTTACGTAACTAATCTGCAAGCTCTGCTGGAACAATGGCACCAGGACCTGACAGTGCTGGTGAAATCACCAACTCTTTGAAGGTGAGAGATATACTTACCCTGGAGAAATGTCTGTTATAGTGTGCCACAACTGTGGCATCTGGACAGTCTAATTTTTTTATAATTTCAAAGCTCTGATTGAGCTGCGTGAAAATGTCCACCACAGAACAGGAGAACAAAGCATGTTCTGAAGTCTTCTGGAACTGACAGGGGTAGTACAAGATAAAAAAAAAAAGACAAGGAACGCAAAAAGCAATGAAAAGTGTGATACTTGACCGAAATCACCATTCATAATAAGTTCTAATATTGTCAGAACAGAAGTATTTCTCTTCACAAACACGCTAAGAACAATCAGAACTAAATCAGTGCTTTCAGCGTTCAGAATAGTAGTTTCCATGAGGTCACTTACTCCCTCTCTCTTGTCCCTCTCTAGAGCCCCATGCATAAAATCCATGGACACATCTTCATTCTCGGCCAGCCACTGCAACACGAAGGGCAGGAACCACCTGCAGACAGAAGAAGAGAAGAAGAAGAAAAAACACACGAAAGACTTGTGCAGCTGAGCCAGTAACATAAAATTCAGCACTTTATCCCAATGTAACATCAAAGGCAAAAAGCAGAATGGTAGGAAGCTAGACCTGCAATATTTCTTTCAGTCTCTCATTTACTGGTGGAAAAACAGAAATTAACTGATTGCAGGTGAGTGGAGAGGATTATTCCCAGGGTATACCTCACTCTCCGAATACCCATATCTCCCTCTTGGGACAGACTGGCAACAAAAAGCAGACCAGGAATTTGCAGATGACTTGGGGGGGGGGGGGGGGGGGGTGTTTTTTTTTCTGTTTTTTTCCT
>JAODJU010000040.1:24849418-24859420 GCA_026776725.1 Gnathonemus echidnorhynchus | reverse complement strand
GGGGGGCTTGTTATGTATTGATGATTGCAATCAACCAGTCGGCCACAAATAAAATAAAGCATTATCCATTAATTAATTTCCTGTGATTGATCTGGAAACACGGCAAGACTGATCTACAGGTTGACCACCCCTGGTTTGCAGGCTAAACAATGTTGGGTTGTGAGGAAGACTGGCCCCACAAAACTGGCCCACTGGGAAAATTCCCAAAGCTCCTGATGGCCAGTCCATGGCGGTGGGCCTTCCAACTCTCACACATGACTCATCCATTCAAGATTTCTTTATATACCAACATTAATATTATTTATATATGCATACATTTTAAAAATTCAAAAGCCAATCAATATAATATATTGGAATTTTGTGTGAAAAGAATAATATGGGTGGAAAAATGAGAGAGAGGAGAACAGATTCTAATAATGCAGGAGAAAAAGAGATTTGGAGTGGGAGAGAAAGGCTGTCCCTTAGGCATGACAATCGGAGTGCTGGGAAGGTGACGCAGAGACAGTAGAAGCACGCTCCAAACTCCCACATATTAGCCTGAATCAGAGGGTGACAGGTCAGATATTGTGAGCGGTTGATGGCACGCTGGTCACTCACGATGGGTAATCTGGGACAACGCCTTGGAAAGCTGACAGGCCTTTCACGTACTCGTTGTACAGCCACTTCACCTTGAAGTGCAGGTTCATGTAGTCAGCACTTTTGCACAGCTTGTGTTTTTCATGTTCTGTAGACGGAAACAGAAGATCCTCTCTCACGTCTGCTCGTATCTTATTTCCTTGATTAGGTCGTATCATTCATAAGAATGCAGATACCGCTATATCGAAGAAGGGAACAGCAGGAGCAATACAGGGACTACAAAATGTTCTTCAGCTACCCTCTACAGCTTGTCACTCGCAGAATCTTTTGTGTTGTTTGGTGTTTCCATGGTGACTGATCACCAGCCCTGTGCCTAAAGGTAACCCAGAAGAGGATGTGGAAATATTAGGTATTAGGCTAAAAAAAAAAAATGTACGAGAGGAGAGAGCCTCTTGCTTCCATCTTACCAATATGTCAGGCGTCTGGACATTATGTTCCTTAAAAGCCAGTAAAGAGAAGAAGCAAAGGGTTCCAGCCAGATCAAAACGGTTTTTGCAGGTTCTCTCAGGCTGCTTATGGCGATAACGAAAACCTTGGGACTTAGGCTGATTGTTTTACACTAAGCATAGCTCTAGGCCTGTAACTGAGAGGGAATTAACAGCTTGAGGAAATGAGCTGTGAAGGCAATGCATAATAATCAATGTTCTTGGTAAATCACTTGCGATGATTGACATTAGATGAGAGTATTCAGTCAGTGACACCCACAGAGATAAATCCCGAGATTCTGCTTACGTGTATGCAGTTGGTTTGTGAAATTCACATCAGGGAAGTACAGACTAAATGAAATAACACCTAACTGCAAATATGTGAAAAGCACAAGCCCATCTCCAAGAGCATCTCTGTGCTGTTTGCCATCACCTCTTTCACTATTCTGTCCCATTTAAGATCCAAAGAGACTGACATTCCCATCCACAGACCCCCAACAAACTCGTATCACACTTGTCACATACAACAACAGAATACAAAATGTTACATTTGCGCAGTTAACCAAAGTATTTCAGATCTTCCGGCTGATATTTTTATGTAAATGTGGATCTTTGAAGTATCTAGCCATGTGCCCTGGAATCTCCACCAGGATGGCATGCCTGGTCCATCCTGGGATAAGCTGTAAGCTGTCTGTGACATTGCATTATATAAGCAGTTAGAGATAATGGATGGATGGTGGGTGGGTGGGACACACAAGGACAGTGAATACACACACGATTCTCTTACCAGCATAAAATTCTTGTTTACGTATGCGGAATGTGGCTGGGGCTAGAACATACACATCAACGGAGAAACAAAAAAAGACATTGACAAAGCAAATGGATGTGAGAAAAAAAGGCAACACAGCTTATGATGGGACAAGTAAAATGAAAATCAGAATAGAAAAAAATGACAATGCAGTAAGAAAATAAACCAAAATGGACTCTGCAGACTGTTTAATAGTGCTATTGATCTATATGATGGCTACAGGTCTAACACTCCTTCTGGAATGGGATTTCCAGTATAGTTTGTTTCATAACGTGGATTTCCCAATATTTCAATCACTAACTACTATTTTATGTTTCGTAGGAGTGTAATTACTGGCTTTGAGTTTTCCTACCCCTTTCTAGATTATAGTCACATTGATTCTAGTCTATTTAGATTTGGTGTGTTTGGGTATCACTGTTCATTGCTTGTGTAAATCTCCCCTCACCTTTTTCTTTTCAAATCTCCTGGTGCATGTTGATGGGTCACTTACGGAGTTATGTGTACTTTTATTTTGTTTGGTGTAGGACAGATAGACATGGATCTGTAGACATGGAGCTGTAATACTTATAATAATCCCAGACTTAGTCTGTTAGTGTTATGATGCTGGAAGCACAGCTTCTCAGTATTTTCTCCTATGACAGATCTTCTTTTCTCAGTCTTTTGTATGATTTAGAGACCTTGCTGATGTTTCGTCGGCAGGTTTTCCAGGATTACCAATAAATTTGCGAAACTTAATATATAAGCAATTGAACCCTGATGATTACCACACTAATTACATTACAGCTATTAACACTTACCTACTATAAATTGTAGTCATTAACCTATCTACAAATGGATTGCACCGTCCTCAGCTATATGGGAATTAATTTTCAATAACTAACACCTTACCGTTTTTCCCATGGTAATGGTCAATGCTATCCAGAACTGAAAAACAACAGGCAAAATGACAGAAATATCTGAATCTCGAGGAAAAAAAAATGAAGAGTGTGGACATGGACAGTCTGTACAAGGGTAAATATATAACAGCCATGAAGAATTCTGGAAGATTTCCATTTTGATATTAAGGGGTTTATATGACTTTTTACCAAAATCTGCACAGAAATATTCATGGTTCTCTAAGTATACACACTGCAGCACTTGCGGTTTCTTCCACCTAGCAGAATAATATGAAATTGATTTCACAGTTTGTGTGGATGGTTGGTGACCCTGCATGGACCTGTCTGCATCTGCAGCAAATTCAGAGGCACAACAAAACACATCAATGAACGCAGGACCTCACCTTCCATGGCGTACTTCATGTCCTGGGCAAACAGTGTCCACAAAACCTCTGCACTGACTTTCCCAACGTTTAGTTCCTGGGGAAACCTGGAGCAGAAAGACCAGTATAAGTGAGAAGTGACTGAACAACTTCAAATAGCAGAATCCTGAATGAAAGTGCACTGACTGATTGAGCACTGGAGTATAGGTGTTCCTGTCCTCTTCAATGATGGACACGATCAAGGTTATGAGTTTTGGCCAGAAGTCCAGGTTCTTGATGCTGGGACCCTGCTCTTCTACTGTCTCTTCTTCTTTCTTCTGGAAACATATTTATGACACATTTTCCATGTAAAAACAGGACCCAAAAACAGTCAGACCTGACATATTAGTATGTGGGTAGTTCCATTCCTCTTCCATAACTCATGATGCAAAGCAGGATGACAGCAAAGGGCACAAGGCAAAGGACAGCCTGGGATGCCAGTCAATAACAGGGTCCACACTCTCACACACACACACACACCACAAACACATCAGCATACCACAGAAATCCCACATGTACAAGGGAAGAATATGGAAACTGGACTTTAAATCAAATCTCGAGCATGAAGGAGTGAAGTCATAGTGCTGCCTGCTGAGCCACAGGCACATTTAATTGCATTTTTTTTTAAACCCTTTGCACTGTAAACACGTTGCAGCACTGTAGATGAGGGTTACCCTCAATGGATTTCCAAGTAAAAGTAAAGGTTGAAATGAAATAAAAAAGATTAGACAAATTTTGAAAAGCTGTAGAAATTCAATGGCCTTGACAAGGACAAGCAGACATATTCTACACCAATGAATGTATAGACACATGATGGCAGAGTGAAAAAAGCGGGAGACTGTAACTGGTGGCGATATCATAAGTTATACACAGTTAAACACAGTTGAGTGAAGAGAGATACAGTACTGACAATACTGCAATGGTACTCACAGGGTCTATTGGGGTCTGATACTCGCGACTATAGAGTTCTTGGCAGTTATTGAAGATGTACTCATAAGTGGAGTTAAGGCAAGCTTTTACACAGTCCTTTACCACCTGCCCAGCCCGTGGTGGGCTTTGAAGCTCAAGCACCTAAGTAGACAGAATGAACAGCACTTCTGATCTTAACAGTAGTAGAACACACACACACACACACACACACATACACACACACACACACACACACACAAGTTGGTCTTCCTATCTAAATGGGGACCGTCCATTAATTTCTATGGGAAAAACCCTAATCCCAATCATGACACCCTTAACCTCTATCCATCCCTAACCTTAACCATAAGTAACCAACCCAAATACAAGACTTTTGGCATTTTTACTTTTTTGATTACATTTACAGATTTTTATAAAACTGAGGTTATCCAAATGGGGACCTCAAAAGATGTCCCCATAAGTAGGGAAATTTCAGGTTATACTACACTTTGGGGACAATTTGGTCCTCAAATGTGATCTATGCAAACCGACACACACACACACATACAGATACAAGCATTGTAGAGACAAAAATAACAAACAGAGTTCATCATGAGTCATCTTGGTCATCATAGTTCTAAAGAAATTTTGCATGACTAAAACTTGCTGCTTTACACTCGAACGTGACACAGACCTTCAGCCTAAAGAAGGCTATGCTGGTCAGAAGATCTACTGTGGACTTCAAGTCTTTCAGGCGTTCCTTACTGCTAACAGGGAAATTATTCTGTTGGAGGAAAAAATTACTTAAAGCAAACAGTCTTTTTTTGTTTTACCAAACAAAAAACCAGGCCAGGCACATTTGATAATAAGCTCACTAAACATGCATTTATCAAAATATTTCATTGCATGTATTAATATTTTAATATAGATTTGTTTTTCACTTGATAGACAACCTTCTCATCAAATGCTTCTTTTGATTGCCCAGGGGATTCAAGCAATCAATATCGTTATGAGCATCAGTGCTTTACTCACACGGTATGCTGAGAGGTCAATACGAAGAGAATTGTGCAGCTGATCCAGAAGCTTGACAAACCGGTCTTTCTGTCAATAAATAAGGACAGAAATAAAATGAAGGAGGATGATAAACAGGCAGTGAGCTTGAGGTATAGGTCCCTGGACCCCATGACAGCTCTCTGGCCACAATGGTACTGCCTTTTTGCAACTGATGGCACACAATTATGGCTGAAAAACGGCCTTCAACCCAGAAAACAAACTGCATAACCAGCAGTGTTATATGCTATTTACATTCGAAGCTAGGACTTAAATAACCACCCCCCCTCACTTCCCTTTAGAGCTACTCTCACTAATTTTACACGATAAACCACTGCTAGCTGTAATGTTCTTAAATCAGAAAATACTGTACTGTGCCCTTCAATGAACAGATATAGCTAGAGGTTATAATGAGATTCCCATAAAACTTGCTAAATTAACTACTTTTGTATAGGTTTGGAACCTATAGGTTAGGAACAAAACATACCAAAAAAACAAGAGAATAGGTGAGTTATCTAATCATATTTGGTTACCACATAATTGAAACATTGAGTGGGTACAATAACTCCTCTAAACACATCCATGGCTGAAGCAGGCCAATTGCTTTTTTTGTATGATCAGATTTTGCCCAATTATGTGAAGTGTATTTCCAGTGGCCTTGACCAGAAGTAAGAGGACATACCCCAAAGTTGGAAGCAGCAAATCGGTCACAGGCTGATACATTGGTGGGGGCTGTGGGGTGGGCATAGAAGGCATTTATGTTGGCCAGCAGTGTGCTCATCACTGCAGGCACTCCGGATAGCATGTACTTGGATGACAAGCAAGCATAATGTCTGTGGAAAGCAAGGAGGAAAAGGGTGTTGTTAAAGCACCCCATCTTAACAGATTCATCCATTGACTTATAAATGCATTAATACGTGATAAATGCTGGATTGACCTGGCAAGACCAGTAATACATACTTCATTTTGAAAAATCAAGGTAAAAGCCAGGTATTTAGAAACAAAGGTAAAACAGATGAAAATATGATGATCCATTAGTCTCAAAAAACAGCATTTGGGGTTCCTAGACCCAGCAAACATGAGATGTTCTAGATCAGGGGTCACCAACATGGTGCCCGCGGGGACCAGGATGCCCCCAAGGACCACATGAGTCGCCCGCGGACCTGTCCTAAAAATAGCACAACTCACCAGTGAGCAGCGTCTAAAATTTAATTTTATCCTGTTGCTATTCTTCTTTAATCACATCTGCATTTATATAGACTATAATGTCTGGCTTGGAGATTTTTTGGACGTCTGTGGAACATGCAAGACAGGTGCAGGACTGAATATTGCATGTTCTGAAGACGTTATAAGATCTTAAACCTTTCATTCTGGCTCCTCAGGGGATGCATTGTCAATGTTCAAAAAGACATTTAAAAGACCTACTTCGGACGTAACTTTGTTCAGTGGGATGTTTCAAAAACTTACGTCATAGCTTGGTATATAGACTCTATGCCGTAACGAATCGCAAACTCGTCCACGATCTCTTGAGCCACCTCATCGAAATACACCTTCCAGGCATCATCTCCATGCGCGTCCGGAATCTTGACCATACCCTGGCCCTCGACAGCAGTGCAGTGGTGGAATATATTCTGGGATAAAAGACAGCCTGTGCCATTTACCCATAATGCACACAGAACTCACCGAGCGACAGAAATGGAAGCACTTTGAGCAGTCTCTATTCATACTCAACCAGAAATAACAAATAAAACACCCTTATAATACCGTGTATACAGTATGAAACTAGATTTTATAAAAAAAAAATGTTATCGGACTTACAGTTTAAAAAACAACCTACATTGTTTTTAGTTGAGAGTGAGAAAAATAATATATGCAGTCATTGCAGAAACAGATGTTCAGTTCTTTATTTCGTCTAGACAGCAGTACTTAAGAGATGGCACTGAGTGAATTAGGTATGCCATGTTGGAGTCCTCCTGTGTATGTCTGTGTTTCATTGTGCGCACAACAGAAAACTAGGCATAGCAGTGCCATAAGTGAAAATTGTTTTACCTCATGTAGACAAGTGTATTGAACATGGTAGGAAGCCACCTTCTCCTCTCCTTTAATCTCCACATTGATCTGCAGCCGGATGGCTCCTGACACGGCTGATTTATCTGTTCTTTTCTCTGCAGATAAAATAAAGCAGACTTCAGTTAAGGTTATATTAGAGATCGGTGACTTTTTACAATCACATAAAAAATAATCTGTCAATGATACCTTCTCAGTAATCGTTATTTTTATCCCCATGCTGAGAAAAATCGTCCAAACTGCAATATTTACAGTACCTGTCTTTGCCTTGCTTGTTACATTTTCACAATGACTGGTAAATATTCCCTGTACACTCGATGAAAGGGAGAAGTACGGGACGGAAAAATCATGAAGAAGATGATGGATGAAATAAAAAAGCAAGAAAGGCAGGAAATAGTGATAGTAAGTACCGCAAATAATGAAGAAAAAGAAGAAAAAAAATTACTGTGAGAGCAACCCAGAGAAATGTACAGGTGTGGAGAGCTACTCATGTGAAGAAGGGAAGGTGGCAGATTGGGCACCAATGGGAAGGATGAATGGTCATTAAGTCATAGGTGTGGTACAGAGCAAGGAGAGTAGGGGGAGAAAATACACTGAAAGGCTAGACACAAGGAAGCTGAAGGAAGAGCTTCTTTTATACGGAATACGAGAAATAAAAAAGAGAAAGAGAGTGTGGGACAGAAAACCACAGCAAGTACCAGAGCCAGCCTCACAGGGGATTTGGACTTCAGAAGCACATCGAGACAGCCAGTTCTGGCAATCCATACTATAGCAAAATATGTTACATTCTCACTGTGCTTCAGTGGGTGGGAAATCAGCAGTGGAGGAAAATCCCATCGAATAAGAAAAGGGCACATTTGTCTTGGCTGAGTGTTTTCTAATGTACTGTCACATGTGAATTTGTAACATTATGTTACTGCCATTGCCTGAATCTATACATAAAACCTAGTATACCTTTTTGATATTAATGGAAAGCTGAGGAATATCTTCTTCCAATCATATATCACAACCACTGCCTGTGCAAAGTATAAACTATCCATACTAGGAAATGAAGCAACTCAATAAATTAATAAAGTGATAAAAGGTACTACTAATGTTTACTGGCTTTCCAAATGAACATTCCAGTTATATGGATGATCAGTTTGATTTAACCTGCTCTGAATGACTCTCACTGTGCCATCTTTGACATAGGTTGAATCCTGTTATCTTCCTTTAAATTTAAATTTCACAAAAAAGTATGATTCGTTTTATTAATTGTAAATAGAAAAGTATTTAGAATGCTTGATAAACATCTACAATTAATTAACTGAGCCACATTTACTGAACTAGAAAATTGTTAAATAACACATTCTGAAAAAAAAAAACGCATGGCTGTTGGGAAGTTATGGAACTTAATAGAAATTTGAAATACATCAACATTTTCTGCTATGCTTGTTTTAGGAGAGCATATTTAAAAAGTGTGACTTGTCCTCCAAAGTTAGTAGGCAAAGAAAAAGGCAGCATAGTGATTGACTGATAAGGATGATTGTCATGCCTACTCTAAGGCACCTATAAGTATGTGGTGATTCCTTCCTGTGTTTAGACACTGAGTACACACATACAGTAACTCAAGACCTATATAGCCATAGTAAAATATGCTACTATTTTAACAGGCAGAATTCCATCCATCCAACTACTTCTCCAGTACTGGATCATGTGGCACTGGAGATGAACCCCAGGAACACAGAGATATCCATCACAGGACCCATGTCAGCTAAGCACATGTTCTTTAGCTACGGGAGGAAAACGATGAAGCCAAAGGACTTAGCCAGGGAGAACATGCTAAGTCTACTACACTCACAGACCCAGCGACAGGAATCCAAGCTGAACCACTGCAGGTATGAGGCTACACCAGTAATCATGGAAGTGCCCGGAAAAATTAAATTCCAATGTCGCTTTTAATTAAATGACAAGGTAGGACAAAACATCAAGTCACAATCATACTAACTTTCTAGTTAAACACTGGTATAAATGTAATTATTTACAAATATAAAACCAAACAGTACACAAAATCCTAATAGAATTACTAAGTTTGAGCAGAAAAAAAAGAGTAAGTTTTGCGTAATTTTTATGATTATCATTAAGACCAAACAAATGACATACGTCAAATTTCATTAACATCATTCATTGTAAAATGATATACTTGTAAAACACCAATTTATCTGTCTTTCAGCTAAGGATCCACTATCAACAACCCACACCATGACATGAGCATCAGTGCCACCAACCCACAGCCACACCATCTCCATTGTCATCTGTGACGCCCTAATGAGAAGAGGCTCACTATCTTGCCCAACAACCAGCACAATTATCTAGGGATTCCAAACCAGTAAGTGCTACTGTTGACACAAGTATCTCCATAAATGGAAGGAACTTTCAACCTGAACTAACAACGTGCACACATGAAAGCCACAGTGTTCGTCAAACACATGACATACTCGATTTAGAGAGAATCGGAAGCTGAGTAGACTGAACACTCACCCAGGTTGTACCAGACATCCATCTCTCCACATAAAGTGCGGACCTCAATGATGCTCTGTCCCAGGAAGTCGTCAGACTCTCGCTTGAGTCGTTGCTTCACTCTAGACTTGATGTCATCATCTTCATCCCACACACGGACCTTGATGCGGTCTGAGGAGTTGTGACATTCGCTAAAGAAAGTTTGGAAAAAAACCATCACTGCAAGACCAGCAACAGTAATGCAATGCAATGCAATTTTATTTATATAGCGCATTATCACAACATTACATTGTCTCAATGCGCTTTACATTTCT
>JAODJU010000040.1:24831546-24849318 GCA_026776725.1 Gnathonemus echidnorhynchus | reverse complement strand
GGGAGCCCATCCTCCAGGGGCCGGCAGAAGAGTCAAACAAAACAAGATGATATAACTAAGCTAATACAGGGGTTGAATACAGTACTGTACTCTAATAGGTGTCACGTATATTAAAAGGTTAACCGTTATTCTGTGACGTGAAATCTCAATGTGTTGGCAACGGAGGATGTGACTCACAAGTTAAACTTCTCCTCCCAGACTGGGTTAAGGTTTCCGTAAATAGTTCTGGTCCGCTTCTTAGTCTTCCCCACCTGCACTGTTACATAGGGATCACTCGAACCCGTTCTGTCTTTGGCCTGCAGACCCTGAGCAGACACCACTGTTGAAAACAAGTTGTTTCACTTAAGTCAGCAAGGACTCCAATTCAACAGAAAGTAAACATTTCCCATTATAGAAGTTCAAGCCCGTATATTAGTATATTCATACTCTATATATTAGTTTATGTATATCCTATATATTAGTTAATTCCTGTAAACTAATGATAGGAATTTGATTTTTTTTTTCAGAAAAGATATTTTAAAATGCACTGCATGCCTGAAGTTTAGTAAATATGACCTAAAGATTAAGATAAAATACAAAGTACCGTATAGGAAATTAAGACTGGGGAAAAGTATGGAATAAGACAAAATTACAAATTGCATATATTGTCTTGCTTGCTGAATCCTTGCCTGAATACATGGAAATGCTACACGGCTACCATTATGAAATGTCATAAGCGGGACTGTTTCTTCCAGGTCTTTACAATATTCCTCCGCAAAATTCAGGATCTTGTAGTTGGAATATTGCCTTTTCTGTGAAAATAAATGTTATCTGCACACCTTAAGCTGCAATTGCACATTTTTCTGTATGATGATGTTTTTCTCAGTTTACATAACAATAATGAATTATGGCAAGCACAATAAAACTTCATATGTTTTCTAGTTATTCATTTTAATTGCCATCTGTTTCACCATTGCGACTTAAAGCACAGTGCAATCGCTATTACAACATGTACCCAAACATGACTAATCACAAGTGTATACCACATGCACATAGTTATGTATGCCTGGGCCCCCAGTATGTTTATATCTGCAATGGTAAATCATGTCTTTAGAAGTCTACAGATTGTATGAAATTGTATATCCAACAGCATTGCATATGTATGGTGTATATTCAGTTTTGTTAGTGAAATCGGATTACCGGTGATTGTGATCTTGGCTGACCACTTCGAGGTACCGTCCAGCACGCTCTGCTTGACAGCCTTCATCTGCTGGGCATGGGCAAGTTTGCTAACACCAAACACGTCTCGGATTTCCTCAAAGATCTCAGGTTTGTTTCGCTCGCGGATTTTCATGCGGTCTTTCATGGCCATTATGATACTCTGAGTGCGATCCTCAGCTCCCATTTTGGAACTTTTCTCTGCTGCACCTACAGAAACAAACAAACAAACAAACGCATCTGTGACAAATGAAGCTGACAATTGTTTGCGCATGCCACCCAAATCCAAGCCTACAGAAAACAATTTTGACATTTAAACAATAAACACTATAAACTGTAGCTATAATTGTAATACTACTTAATGTTTAATATTATTAATATACATTCATTATGAAAATTAAACACACAAACTGCATTCTCAAAAAAGTATTTTAACAACAGATTCATCCGGACATATAAAACAATTTTTAAACAAATTCACAAATGAATTTAAGTATTAGTTATTCTGTATTAGTGTGTAACCTGCGATATTACAAACAAATAACCTCTGGCAGTTACTTCTAGGCAAGTCTACAATGCTCCGGAGATTTATATTTATACATAAGAAATCCAGAAGAAACAAATGATTCCTGACATACAGCATTAACAATCTGACTGCCCTTATTTGTTTTACATGTATATGCCTCTCAGTATAGCTATAAACACAGGATTTCAGTGTGACACTATGCTATGGAATAGATGACGGACTCTTCTGATTTCCCAGAATTCCCTAGCCACGACAATGTACGGTAAGACCGTGACTCACGTTGCAGACAGTCTGCGTTGAGCAGGTCCTGGCATTTCTCGTGGCACTTGACTCCACACTCCGAGCACTTCAGGCCCTGCCGGGCAATACCCCACAGCAGCCCCTCACACTCGTAGCAGTAGGTGGGTGTGGTGGCCGTCCACACCTCAAAGTTGTGGGGGGTGGTGCAGGAGATGGGGTAAATGAGAGCCTGCAGAGTCTTCTTGTAGACATGGTTCTTCTGCAGCAGGGCAGGCAGACAGACATGGGGCATGAGATGAATGTAAGAGAACGAAGATAAAAAGCAAGAAAGAATGACTTTTTAGGTATAAAGAAAAATATCATACAAAGATGGAGCACTGTTTACTATCTAGATAAGACAGATTCTATTGTTTGCCCCTCCAAGCCTATGAATCATCATTATTATTATTAGCGACAAAACAAGTGCTCAAAGCAACACATTTCACTGTGCTCTACGATTAGTGGCCCACGATAAAAAGTGTGCATGAGGACTTATATTCGCCCCATGTCAGTCAGTAGCAGAAGAAATAAATGCAATGTATTCACCAGGTCCTCATCTTTCAGGGAGGTCCTTGTGACCAGGGCAGAGGTGATGCCAGCTTTCCTGGACTGGACAAGGGACTGCATGGCACATGACAAGCAACATGACAGGTCAGCCTCCACCAATCACAGACAATGCAAAACATAACCCAGTTTATGTAGTAAACTTAGCATCACAACAGCACAACTGACTTGAAAATGGTAAAAAAAAAATGTTATCTTAGGGGAATGGTTTTCATAAAATGGTTTTCATCGAGTGTAAAGTTTCATTAAGTAGTCATAAAGTACACATTAACTTTTTTTTTACGCATCAGTGGTGCACATAAAGTACAGAGTGGGGTCGCTTTAATTTTCTCCTTCCGTGGTGCATCTATTACAACAACAAAAAAATCATTACCACCCTCCATTACACATTATTTGTTGTGCAGCCGATCCAGCAATAGACTAGACAATTTCAGATCTATTTCTCAGCCAAGGAGCCAAACCAGGTGAAAATCAAAATCGAAGCTCTAGCCTCCTTTCGCAGTCATTCCACTTTTTAATATCAATGGCCTCCCAAACTGGCGAGTTTAGAGTAACTGCTATTCGGTCACATCATAGTCGACTGACAATTAGTTGTTTTTCACTATGCTTGAAATTGACTTTTAAAATCTCTTTCTTCAATACGGTAATGAAAAGTAAAGAAGATTACAAACAAGGATGAAGTAAAGAGGAGAGAAAAATCCAACACGTAAGCAATGAATTACTAAGATAAGAATCCACTTACCATAGCCTGGACATAAAACAAGAGTGCAATGAAGGGAATAACAAAGAGTTAATTTAAGCATTCTAATAAACAATTGTTAAAATGTGTGATTTAATGTGACATTAAGTGACATATGCACAGTAAATGTTAGATTATTAATACAGAAACAATGGACAAATACAGTGAATATACCTCTAATCATGATATTTAATTATAATCATAATTGATGATTGCCCTTGAAATCAGGCATGTTTTACACTGGAGGACCTTAGAGAGACCAGCACTCACCAAGTCGCTGACCAGTGGGGTGGGCCTTTTCTTCCGTAGATCAGGCATGCTGTCAATCCCAAAGTGATCCCCTCCACTGTGGATCCAGATATACAATACAGACCCAGTATATTAACAAGATCCATTTCTTAAAGGCCAAAATTTCCTTCGCTTGTCTCCTGAACAAAGTATTTTAATTCATCTGAATTCCTACTAGTTTTCTGCTAAGCAAATAAAAGCAGTGGGTTATTTCACTTTTGCTCAAGGTTTATTGTGAAAAAATAACTTGCTCCAGTTCCCGTTATCCATTGTTTATATAAGAAATTATAAAGTTTCTTGCTAGCAATAAGTAGGTAACATTGTGAGGGGACAGAGATGGTTCATTATTGATCCGCGAGCAGGAGCTCACCTATACTTGACCCATGGGTGTTTGCTGTTGTCGCCATTACCTTCACGGTTCTGTTTAACACAAGACAGACCAGAAAGCAATGATGGACTCATGGTATGAAATCAGGAAAGTCTTCTTCATAAAAAGCATGCTGCAGCACAAAGATAGCAGAACAGATTAGACAAGGTAGATTTCAGCTTTGTGAAAACCATAACTGCCACTACATTAGCATCGCGTGCTACAGACAATTTAGTTTTTATTCAGTCCTTAAAAGGTGATTTAATGATGTCTGTTAAGACATAAGGTCACCCAAATGTAAATATGTATAAAACTACACTAAGACATAATTGGACAAAGAAGAAAACAGGACTGGATGTAAAGGAACAGCAGGAGGAGTGAAATAGCCCAGAGGGTATGCTACACAGGCAACATGAAAGAAAACATCAAGAAGTTGCAATGATTAAAAGCTCAAAGCACAAACCACAAAGTACTGCTATTCTCTTTTCTATAAAAATAACATCTCAATAAGAAAGTGGATGCTTAACAGAGATGCCAGAGTGTAAACAAAGGTTTTGTGATGGTCACAGCACAGCAAATGAAAAGACAGCTTGAGATGTCTGGGCGTGTGGATACTCCAGCTTGCGGGGACTTGATTACTGCAGCTGTCCCTCTGCTAACCTCATACTGTCAGGGATCTTCCACTAGAATGCATAAAGTCATACTGGCTATCTGAAAGCCAGAGCATTCATAAATAGCCATGGAGAGATCCTGCTTATTGCTCTCCATTCAAGCTCAGAATAAATTTCACTACTGAACCTTTGGAAAAACACTAGCCAAATGAGACAAGGCAGTAATCAGGGACATAATCTCTCTACATGCTGAATCACACAAGAACTGCACAGATAAAACTGACCTGCGGTCTGAATTTCTGCGTATGTCTTAAAGGAATGCTCCAATGTGCATTTCACAGCAATGCAGATAAATCAGTTACACAGACTACAGCAACTTCATCACAAAAAGCTGCACGAACATACATTGCAGTATTTATGTTTCGGAGTAATGTTTTTTGAAAGCTCCACATTGATGAAAGGCTTTTGGTATATGTAACTATGCTTCAAATGTCTGCTTACCTTAGAATGGAGCAGTAATTGCAGATTAAAGGTTGAACTTGTTAGTGTATAATTTACACTGCTATGGTTTTGCAAAAGACATACAAAGTACCAACAAATTTGGCAAAAAATTGTATTTGTTCCCAAATTATTTACTAAGGATCACTTTCCCTCATCTGAAAACAGCAAACAAACCACAATGTCAAAAAAACCAAAGTAACAAAAATATCAAAAATGATTCCATCTGCAATACAACATATTAAGCAGCTTCATTATCCCCAAAGGATTACAGTAGGCACCATAACATTTTATTGATGAGTCAATGTCTCTTCGAGAAAAAAAATGAAGTTTTCCTTTAAGCAGACTGCAAAAACAACAAAACAAATACAAGCAGACCGCAGAGCAAAACAAACACAGAGAACAAAAACATGAGGACATGGTAAACCTCATGCACAAGTACAGTCACTAAAGAACATGAGAGATGTTTCTGTTTAAGGGTGGTCAGTGACCTGCTGGACAACTCCTCTACTGCCTTCTGCAAAACAAGAAAGCATAGAGTAAGAGAACAACTTTATTTTAAAATATCAAAATATTGTTTTCAGAAATATTTTATGCGCACTAGTAAAACAAGCTGAACAAACCAATGATTGAAATGTACTGCAGTTTATAGGCCTACTCTTTTAAAAAGCAATTAAATACATTTTTTACCTTTTAATAATTTGCTCTTCCATGTAACGTCATCTATCTTGTCACATCTACACTAATAGGCATTCATAATGAACGACCAGCATGTTTTTTGGGGAAAAAAATACACACATATACACAGTAACCCCTTCACATTTGCAAGCTTGACATTCGCAGTTTTGGTTATTCCGGAGCTGGTCGAGAACAATGACTTATGTTTGGAGCTTGCTGAAACATCGCGGAAACTGGCAGACAATGCGTAAGCCAAGAAATACTAAAAATTATCTGGATCACGTAAAATCATCCATCTATCAATCCATCCATTTTCTGTAACAGCTTATCCTATTCAGGGTCCGGAACCAATCCCAAAGGCTACCAGCGCAAGGCAGGGAACAACCCAGGGCACTCACACACCGTTCACTCACACACTCACACACCGTTCACTCACACACTCACACACCGTTCATACCTACAGGCAATTTGGTAACTCCAATTCACCTTATCATGTTATTGGACTGGGGGAGTACTTGAAGAAAACAGAAAAATATATAAATATTGTGAATCTAGCATTTCTCATAGTAACTTTTAAACTTTTCAGTGCTGACATCTTGTATTTTTAATGATAGGTCCAAAACGTAGTGTTTCCAGTGCACACAGCAGTGTAGTTACTTTGTTCATACAGGGGTATAATTTAGATGGGATGTATTTTAATATAAAAAGGTCTACACAGAAAATGACAAAGGAATCTGACATGCAATTGTACAGTACAGTTCTGTTTGTTTAAAAACTGGTAATAAATAGACTATCTCTGTTATCGCTTAGGTTAGCAGACAGTTATGGGTTGAGGTTAGGGTTACTGGTAATTTTTCACAGTCACAGGATCTTCTGCACCTAACTCTTGCAAATATAAAGGAGTTACTGTATATAAATGTACATGAATCCCCGATGTGCATTTTTACAAACATTTTGGGCACTTTTTGTAAATGCTTATGGATTATTACTCTGCTGGAAAATAAAATGGAAGGACTCCATTTGTGTCGCTAAGGTATTGGTAAAATGTCGATCTGCATTATACTGTAAATAGTAACATAATGGCGCAACTCATACTAATGCATGAATGAGTATTAGTGAAAAGTGTCAATAAAGTTCAATGCACCTGGAAAGCTCTCCTCCTGAGAAAAGGTGTGCATGGTCATCCTTGAAAGATTCTGCTGCATCTGCCTCTTCTCCTTCAGGATTTTCTGGAAGTTACTGATGCATTTGAGACGCCGCGCCTCCTGCTGGCTGAGTTCTGTATCGCTAGTGGAGAGCTCAGATAGGTTTGCTGTGGTGGAGTTCTGTTCCTCAGTGGCCTGGGCTTCTCCTGTACCTTCCAGCTTCTTGGTCCTCCATGTATAAGGGTACTCCTCCAGGGAGTCCAGCTGGCTTGGCTTTGCATCCGTATGACGGGCTTTACCGTCCATCTCTAGAAAATGTTCTATGGAGCTATTTCCTTCCTCCTCTCGGATACTTTCTGTGCTGTCTATTTCTGTCAGGCTTCTACTTGGACTTACGGATAGTTTGGTTTCAATTTCCTCCTCAGAGAACTGAGGACCTGTGGTCTCCAGTTTATGTAGAGCACAACGAACCACACTTTTAAAATCTAGCACCACTTTTCCAAACCTTTTCACATTGAATCCTGTATCAGCCTCCTCATCCTCATTCTTTAGACAAGGAAGGAAGTTGACACTTTCTTCTTCCTCCTCTCCTTGTAAGGCTGCCTCAACTGTGTGTGACTGTCCTTCCCACTCTTGGTTCACAGTTTCCCCCATACCCACTTCCAGATCATCAGCCGAAAGATCACAATCATGGCAGTCGACACACTCTACAATGGTCGAGTTGTGACTGGGGATTCTGGAGGGCTCAGTCACATATCCTTGATTGTAAGTCTCTAGATAATGGCAGCCAGAAGTAGGAGAGCACATACAACTGGCAGCATAATCATATTCAAAACTACAACTTTCTATCTGCATGCCAGTGAATGCCCCATTGTCATGGTGAGAATATCCGAGTTCCTGCCAATTTGCTGATCTGGGAGAATCAGTGGGGGTATTATAGTGACGATCACTCTCAAACACAAGGTATTCAGGACTAAATACTGATGATTGATCTGTGGTGTTCTCAGGTTCTGTGCACTTACATTGTTCACATGTATCCATTTCTCCAAGATTCTCCCCTTGTTCTGTAATATTCTTTTGAGGAAAAGAAAGTTTAAGGTCGCCTTCTGTCTTCTTAATTACACTGTGCTGCGAACCCACAGTTCTCCAGTCGTCAGGTTTCATGGTAGATACATGATGTTTCCCTTTGTAATATTCATTTGACTTTGAGCTATGACTTGAAGACAGGGAACTGGTGCTTGGGCATTTCTGGCCTTCTTGAAATTCTAGAAAACTAAAGCTGACTTTTCTAGACAGCGAGCAAGATGGTAATTCCAATGCTTTTTCTGAAGGGTCTTGATCAGGAATCTTGATCAAGTTATAACCATCAGAGGAAGTCCGAAATGTAGACCCAGCAGGTTCTAACCAGTTACCCACTGTTGATGTACTCTTTGTATGTTCATTCCTTTCACTAAACTGTGATTGCAGTTTTATGAGTTCCTGGGTTACTGCATGACATGATCCTTGTACCTCAAAACCTATTTGGCTATTGGGTTTTTGGGATATGATGGTTTCTCCACTACTCCCCGCCCCTGTGCTTGATCCTGAACGGAGTCCTTCAATTTCCATGAGAACAGCATCTACACAGCTGGATATTTCATCAACAGAACCCCATACTGATGTGAGATACTCACGCAAATCTGAAATCTCTTCCTGGATCTTATTTATGCCACGTAATTCTTTTAGTATGTGCTCAATGACGGCACTAGATTCTTCCTCATTCTCACACTTCTCTTCTTCCTTTACTGTGCCTGTTTTATCATTATTTATGGAGCAGACCGGAACATGACCAGCAGCGGGAAAGGTGTTTCCATCCCTCTGAGCCCATCTTTCACCTTTGGCTCCAGAACAACTAGAGCTGACTGAATCAGAAAAAGCATGACCTACTTTTGGTCCATTATTGCGCACAAAACAAGGAATCTTATTGTAGTTCTCCATAACACGACCCTCCATCCCTACACAAGATTTTCTAAGAGTGCCCAGGGCCTGATCTTTGGAACCTTGTAGAGAACAAAACTGAGCACCGGTGACGACCCCCCTAGTGTTTTTCTCAGTCTGTGCATTTAATAATGCAAAGTCCGGTTCAGTATTTTTCTCCGCTTCCTGGATGTGATGCTTGCTCCAATGATCCTGGGTTGCTTTGAGATTCTGTGTACCTTTTGTATTGAAAGCACTTCCCTCAGACTGTTGAGTGATACACGCCCCATCCTGTCCATTGAAGTCGGTTCCGGAGAACATCCCTTCAAACAGTGGACCATGTGCTTCTCTGCCACTCTCAAATACACACCTGCATCCTTGCTCTTAGTATTTTAATGATTTGTGTAAAAAAAATCATGGTTGGGGTGCAGATTACAGCTTTTGGAGCCCAACACTGGCTGATGGCTTGCAAATCAGAAAAAAATGCATGTTTAGAGAAAGCATGACCATTATTATCATACGTTACTTGTTCAACTGTTCAATACAGTAAAATCTTTTAGCACTAAAGTTAATTTCAGTTATATTACTGAAGTTATAAGTGAAAAATAAAAAAGTAAAAGATCGGCATAGCATTTTCTTTCCTTTCCCCATCGAGTCTTCCTGGTATATAGTAGAAAAACAAACCTGTCCTGATTCCTGCATGGGTCCTGTTTCGTAAACCTGCACCTGCATGTACCTGTAGTGCTTAAAACTGCAATCGACCCATTAGCTGACAGCAGCCCTAATTTCGTTACGTATCTGCTGCAACCCGCTTCAGATAGATTCCGAGATATAAATTGCACTTGAATCACAATCCCCAGTGTGATTTCAAGCAGAGTTATTGGAGGACATGTAATTTAACCAAGCGCTTTTTCATCAGTTCAAAATGTAGGGCCACGCCGGTGTAAATAAAAATGTACCATTTTTTTACGTTTTCAAAAATTATATTTTTTAAATAAGCATTGCTATTTAGACTTGCAGTCCACCTACAGACTTGATTTCCAAGTGCACCCATACCCACAAATTACATAGCAGGATATATTTCACCCGTTACATTAAAACTTGCTGGTCACGTGCAAGTTCCCCGAACGGAAGTATTATAAAATTTATCATCGCCAAATCCACATCACAATGAATATAGACACGTCAGAAAAGACAGACCAAAGAAGTCAGTAATATAGTTAAAATCTCAAAGCTTTCTTTGTGCAGTACAGTACATGCACCATATTACAGTATAAAACGTGCCACGGGAGGACTTAGAAAGGGTATTAAATGCCGTATAAGCATGAAGAACATTTTGTTCTGAAATTACATTCAAAGAGGTAACTGAAATAATTAAGAGCTCAAGGTCCTATCATCATTTTTATATTACAAGTGTAGAGTGCAAGGATGAAATAAAATAGTTAAAAATGACATTTCTGCTGGATTCTCAGTAGGAATAATTCATTCTGTTTGAATAAAAATCTAGCCAGCTGTTCAGTATGTAGTCTACTGGCGTGCCTTATGTAATGCCATTAAATGCAATTCAGCTGACTCAATCACAGCTAAATTGCATACACCTCACATATTCCCTTATACAACACAAACCCCCTCATTCTTTTGTTTGTTACACTCACAACACAAAGCAAATGTTCTACTGGACAACACAGCAGATGGTTTGCCAAACTGCGCGTAACAAGAAAAAACAAAAGTCAGACAAAATTCAAAACAACCTGTTATTACCTTCCATTCATTTATTAGCATTTTTGAGAAGCACATGGTGGCCAGATGACAGGTGTGCTGTGCAAACATGTCATGGAGAAATGAGCAACCTGAACTTTTATTTTATATTTATTTTATTTTATAGTCATTGATTGCTCCAGAACACAGCCAATAAAGTACAAATTATTTGATAAGCAGCAAAACAAATTTCACATAATTCTGGAGCATGGCATCTCTATTGCTTTTAGGACTTTATTTCATACAGCTCTGTTCTGATGTTTCATATACTTGTGTTTGTATAGAACTTTAGTTATTGGTTTTCATAATTATAGCCCAGAAGTAAATACAAAAAATAATAAAAAATACTTCAACAACAAAGAATAAAAGCATAATTCTGTTAAAATGAGAAAACATACATTTCAAATTGCCTCACACCTCTAGAGACCAGAGTTCAGTTCCTTGGCTCAGTGTGTTTGGAGTTAGCAGGTTCTCTGTGTGTTTGTTTGGAAATCATATGTACTCCCTGTGCCATCGTGGCATTTCCTGGATGCCCCCCACAACTGAAAAACATGCTACGGAGAATTGGAGTTGCCAAACTGTCTGTGTGTGAACGGGGTATGTGCCTTACAACGGGTTACTCCATGCCTTACAACGGGTTACTCCATGCCTTACTCCGTATAAGACAAATGCTAAGGAAAATGAATTTAAATTAAATGCTTTAATTAATAAAAATGTATTTTAGAACAGAATGTCTCTTATGACTATCTAGCCAGTAATTCCCACATTAGGCCCTACAGGGCACCTGTTTACAGAGCTGTATCGCATATATTCATAATTAAACAGCTTAAACCACTAATGTGCTGAAACCCATAATGTCATTCTAGTTACACTGGAATATTACAAAATAAGATAAGAAAAACAAAATTATGAGCTAAGTAATAACAACTGCTCCTTTTAGTAAATTAAGAAAAGAACAAATCAAAAAGTGATATAAAATTTGATCTGTATTTTTTCAACTTTTTTCTCCTCCTACGTCATATCAAATATGTTCTTAATACATGACTTTAACCAATGATTTGTAAAAAAGAAAAAAAAAGGAAATGCTGTCTTTTGTCCTGGACTGAAAAGCAAAGACAACTACTACTAGGAATAAAAGTCTGTCATTTGGAGCTGCATTTGATTTTAAGGATAAAAAAAATTAGTTTCTATATATTACGAGTTAAAAGTGCTAGCATGGAAAGATTTTAGCTTTTAGGAGATTATGAGATTTTATAAGATTTTTGGTTTAAAAATAAAATCAACCAAGCATGCAAATGCACGAGCAAGTCGGACGCAGCTCTGCATTTTCAAGAATCAGGCCATTCATTTGCCTGTCATTACTGTGCAATTACTGCAGTTCTAAACTGCCACTTGCTTCCTTCCTGTTTTTCCTGGGTGTGATTCAAATACACAGACATCCACATACCGAAAAGGCAGGCAAACAGCTAAATCCAATGCACCAAAAACCGTAAAAATGCAGGCCACACAGTCGTAGACAGTGCAGAATAATTAGGAGCACATACCTTCCAACAAAGACACTCCTGGCAAAGGTCACTAAAAACAATTGTTTTGTTATGTTTGGCTGATTGATAGCGGACTGGTGCATCGATTCCTACAGAGTAACACTGCTTGGAGTGTAAATGGAGAAGGAACCTTTCACTAGCTGGTTTTTATTACCATATATGGTTTACTAAAGAAGGTCTTAGAGGGAAAAAGTTATTTAGATTGTACTTGAAATTTTAATTACAAGCTCCATTAACTAAATTCACAAGCACCACATTGTTTAACCTTTGCCTCTTCCTTATTTTCTGAAAAACAGAATAGGCACACCATGTGTTTCTCAGTCCTCAGAACATCCTCACACACACCCACACACACACGCACAGTATATATGTGTGTACTGTATGTCTATTTCTTAAATAAATAAATATATATCAGCCAAATGAACAGTCCAGTTCCTGAAGTTGATGTGTTGGAAGCAGGAAAAATGGCCAAGTGCAATGATCTGAGCAACTTTGTCAAGGGTCAAATTGTGATGGGTAGAGGACTGGGCCAGAGCATCTCTAAAACACCAGGTCTTGTGGAGTGTTCCTAGTATGCAGTGGCCAGTACCTACTGAAAGTGGTCCAAGGAAGGCCAACTGGTGAACCAGAACTGGGGTCACGGGCGCCCAAGGCTCAATGATCCACTTAGGGAGTGAAGGCTAACCCGTCTGGTCTGATTCCACAGGAGAGCTATTGCACCACAAAATCCTGAAAAACTGGCTATGATAGAAAGGTGTCAGAACACACAGTGCATTTCAGCTTGCTGCGTATGGGGCTGCGTAGCCGCAGACCACCAGAATGCCCGTGTTCACCCCTGTCCACCACCAAAAGTGCCTACAAGGGGCAAATGAGCGTCAAAACCGGACCATGGAGCAGTGGAAGAAGGTGGCCTGGTCTGATGAGTCACATCTTCCATTACGTCATGTGGACGGCCGGGTGCATGTGCATGTGTGCATCATGGAAGTAGTGTGATACCATGCTCTGCTGGGAAACCATGTGGATGTTGCTTTGATATGTGCCACCCACCTAAACATGGAGCATCTGTGGGATGTGCTGGACAAACAAGGCCAATCCATGGAGGTCCCACTTCGCAACTCACAAGACTTAAGGGATCTGCTGCTAATGTCTTGGTGCCAGACACCATAGAACATCTTCAGAGGTCTTGTGGAGTCCATGCCTCAATGGCTCAGAACTGACGAGGGGGACTTACACAATATTAGGTAGGTGGTTTCAATGTTATGGCTGATTAGTGCATATTTGTATCTGTGTTGCATTGTAGTGAACGCAGTATAAACATCCAAATGTAGACTTGATTTAAAATAAATTTGGTGACACTTTTCTTGATAGGGCACAAATACTTAGTAATAACTTATTAACTACTGAAGTACAAATTATAAACAAATCATGAACAAATATAATTGCTACTTCAGATAAAAGATGGATCAAGATTCATTAATGAACAAACATATCAGTATTTCACTTGTGTTATTCATGAGTTTTTCCTTCAGTAGTTCCTTCAGTAACTCACAAAAGCTTACAGAATTAACAGATATAGTAACAAATACAGATAGAAAAAAACATGTGTCATGATTCATTGATGATGATTTAACATGAGATCAGTATGTAACTAAGAGTTACTTTGTGATTAATTAATACATAAGTAATAGTATATTATATTATTTGTGCCCCGTCAAGTAAAGTGTTATAAATGATCTAATAGATGTCAAGAAATGGTTGGGGAACAAAAGAGTTGTATTTTATTTTGGTTCCATTATGTTTAATGCAACGTAAAATATCACTCATTAAGGAAACCATTAGTGCTGATATATTCTACCATGTTGCTTGCCATGATCTCCGGAAGTCAGTCATTTTTTTCTCCTCCACAGACTGCAGTAAAAACCAACCTACTAAAGCAAAGGATTTCACAAATTTTCTTTAAGCCAGTAACAAAATATAATACACTTCACACAATATTTCTATGTACTGAAATAAATAATATCAAATTCAAATCAAATATAATTTTTCAGACTGAAACTTTTCTAAAATACTTTAAAAAATACTAAGTATTATGCTTCCTAAAATACATCAGGATGCTGCTTATGGAAAACTATCCCTGCAAACCATTGCGACAAGTTGGAGGAAATAAAACTTTGGTTTTCCTTGTATTCATTAACAAAATCACTGAATAAGCTATTTCCTTTAAACTTAGGAATGGATTCTTTTTCTCTCCCAAAAATATATCCTTTGTCCCCGTGTTCAAAGCTAAATGAATGTTCTGGCTTTGCTACAGGGCAATTCCTTCTGTTTATGTTGCAAAGCAGCCACTTGTTTGAAAACACACTATGAGTCACTGGCAAGAAATGCTTTATAACACATTTTCCAGTAAGATTTCTGGACACTTGAAAAAAATGCTGCTATGAACTACTGAAGCCTACTGAGTCAAAGGAAACCGTTAACGAAATCCAATAGGATGCGCCAGTAATCGCTGATTTTTAGTGCTGCAAAATCCAGTTAGGGAGAAATTCTTGGAATGGTATTTTTGGCTGCCTGCCTGGGCAACCATAATAAAATTAGAGATAAATTATTATGCCTTTTCTTTTTAAAAGTAACAATTTACTGCATGTTTAATGAACAGGCTAAATCAATTGGTAAGTTTTACACAATAAATCAGTGTATATCAAACCATTGTCCATACCTTATATAGTACAGGGTAAGGTTGAGCCTGGAGCCTGCCCCAGACAGTAGGTAGCAGACTGGCAATGCCACACAGGGGGCAGGGAATGCCAGTTCATCAAAGAGCACAACCCTCAAACAATATATGCAATTTATGGCCCCAGATTCACACTCCTGCAACAACATGCTAATTCCACACGCGCAGAGCGCTGATTCCTCGATCATGGAAGTGTGAGGTTACAGTGCTAAACAGGAGGCATGCTCTCCTAAATATAACATTATAACTTGTCAAATTAAGCTAAATATGAGTAAAAATATGTATAACTTGTATAGACCAAAGAATAAATAAAAACAGGCCGTGCCCCTCGTGAGGAGTTGGGCTATACTTTCTCTGCTAGGGTGCGTCTCAAACGAGACACAGTGAACAGGTACATCGAAATTGCCCTTAGTGCCTGATGGGCTTTGACTTTGCTCTGCATGCTTCTTAGGATAGGTTCTAAGCTCACAGTGACCCTGTACTGGATAAAATGCTTATGAAGATAAATGGATTAAAGAAGCATTTTCATTCCACTTCTGAGTCAGACTCCTGCTGATGTGTCACAGCTGATAAGGATGAAATGACAGTCAGAACTTCAACTGGCCAAACTTTTCATATTTGCCCACCGTTTTGGATCTCACCATTCTGTCAAAACATTTTTTTTAAAAGGCAATAAACAAACTAAATACTTTTTTGGAACAAATGGCTGGTGAATTGTCAGTAATCACCAGGAAATCAGAAGAAAGTGGAGGGAAATAGCTGGTAGGACTAGATAACTCTTAGAGAGAAATCTGGCCATTTCCATTTACACATTTCTACAGCCTGGAAACAGTTGGCTCATGGCTCAATTTCCTTCACAACAGGCAGTACAACCTTTTGATTACCTCACATCACTTCATCTTCTGTTCATATAATAACTGCACATGCTCAGCAAGTATTTTATTGTTTCCCCTTCAGACCAACAAGATTTTGTTTGTGACCACTGAAAGGAACAAAGAATCAAAATTTCTCCCAAGCACTATAGCCAAAAATTTTTTCAAACTATATAATGGTCCAAAAATGATATTGACAATGACAATTTATATTTGAGTAACAGTAATATTGATTTGTTCATATAACTGAAGAACTGAAGAAAAAAAATTATTAAATTATTATATTATATTATAATTAAAATATTAGGGCTATGTAGTACACATTACATATCATAATAATATCAGCTGTGTTATATCACTTTAATGCTTTAAAAGTATCTGCGATAAAATACAAAATAATTTCCCAAGAACATAGAGAATATTTGGTTGAGATGTACCAATACTAAAATATATTCATGTAAAGAATAATACTATGCTTTCCGGCCAAAACTTACATGTCCATAAAGGGTAATTTGAAACTGTTTATTTATCGCGACAAAGCTACATAATATAAACCAAAAAAGGCTTTGATAAGGAGAGGAAAAAGATGCTATTCATATTTTTGAACCATAACAAACAGCACACAAACTCAACTATGTTTAAATATTACTACTAATCGAATAAATACTACATACCATGTAAAGCATGCAAATAAAGAAAATGATCAATAAATGCAAACTTACCTCATGATGGCAAAACAATCACAATAAATTCACCTAACTGAATAAAGTTTATAAGAAAACTTTACTATATCCTCTTAACCAGCAATGCCATGGTGCCTCGTATGGACATGCAGGTAAGATGAACAAGCCTCTCTTTCATATTTTCTCCATCAGCATGGTCAGTAAAGGCAAGTGGCAAGCATTCCTCAGACCGCCAATTGAAAAGAAGCTGGCTGAGATGCAAGGAGCCACTCTTATCATGCAGAAAGCAAACTACGTCCTGCATCAGACATGTAGCAAGTCTCACCATCCCTCTACATCTCTCTCTCTCTTTTTGCTGCTCTCTCGCTCTTTTGCCTCTCTCTCTCTCCCTCCCTCCCTCTCTCTCCCTACTACAATATGAATTGCAAATATATCTGACGCCCCTAAAATTACTTTGTTTTTGAGTGCAGCTAGTTGCACAATGCTTAAACTGTCAAGCGGCAGATTTCTTATTTTACAAGCTCTCCTCTGCCTCTCCCTCTCTCTGTCTCTCTTGCTTTAACCTCTTCTCAGCTGACAACGAGTCTGACACATCAACTCCCTCTCACAGATGCACACATGCACACAAAAACACACTCACAGATGAATTAGACTGCTATTTATTTTCTTCTATATCAAGAAAATCTGTGCAGTTTAGGAAATTTTCAAAATAGAAAGGACATGCATTTGCAAAGATAAATAAAACGGGAAACTCTCAGCTGCCAGGATCTCAGAGAACAAATATGTTTTACTGGCTCGCTTCAAGTCATGTAAGTAATAAGGGAGAGTGTTACTAAGTGGGAAGAATGCCAAGTTGAGTTGCAATTAGGAGATACGACAGTAATTAGAAGATGAAAATGTACCTTATAAAAATTGCAGAAGTAAATCTAAGTAAATATCTAGACCAAGAACTGATTTATTTCCATTATATGCTGTTGAATAACTTGCTAACTGCTTTAGCTTGTTGTCTATCGCAGCAGGAACTGAATTCTAAGCGGTTTGCAAGACATAAGTCATGTAGCTTCTTCCACCAATACCGGGAATAGGCTCCACAGAGCTTCCAATTAAATTTTCAAAGCTGCAGGAGAATTCGGTCCAGCTTCCGCACCTTGTCGGCGTCATTTTGACAACCAACTCTCAGGGGTCCTCGGACCCTTCATGGCTTAGGGAGCGGAGCAGCTACATGAGGTCAAAATCCCAAAACCAGTGAGGGGTAATGTATAGGGATGCACCGATCCACATTTTTTCACTTCCGATCCGATTCCGATACCTGAATTTGGATATCTGCCGATACCGA
>JAODJU010000040.1:24805606-24831446 GCA_026776725.1 Gnathonemus echidnorhynchus | reverse complement strand
AATTTCCGATCCGTTAATTAAGCTGGTATCGGAACCCGATACCGATACTGGATCGGATCGGCCCCATCCCTAGTAATGTAACCTGCAAAGCTGCTGCCAGGCAAGCATTAGGGGGGTTATGAGGACTGTGCGGACCTGGGGGGGCGTCAGAGGATTTAAAAATGAGGCACCAGGGGTAAAAGTTGGGAAAAAGAAAAATTAATAACGAAACGACTAAGTGAAAAGTTACGCTATAAGTGTTGTGAAAATAAATCTGTTCTTTTTTCAAGCCACTAACTCATTCATGCAGTCCAACATTTTCATGTTGAGGTATGTTCAAGTAATTAAAATGCTGTAACAATCTGTAACAATATATAAACCTCTTACCTTCTTCACCAAAACATTTTTTTTTAACTTCTCTCTATCCGCCTTTTAACCACCTACACAGTATAGGGGGGCCTGTCGCTCGGGGCATGAAGCAGCTGTACATCCTTGCTGTGATACCAATCCATCACAGAACAGAAACACATAAACACACACACACACACACACACACACACACACACACACACACAGTTGGTCAAAGCAAACAAACAAAATTGGTCTTCCTATCTAAATGGGGACCGTCCATTCATTTCTATGGGAAAAACCCTAATCTCAATCACAACAACCTTAACCCCTACCCATCCCTAACCTTAACCATAAGTAACCAAACAAAATACAAGTGTTTTGGCATTCTTAGTTTTTTGATTGCAGTCACTGATTTTTATAAAATTGAGGTTATCCTTGTGGAGACCAGAAAAATGGTCCCTACAATGTCAAAATAACAGGTTATTATTACGTTGTGGGGACATTTGGTCCCCACACTGTAAGGTATCCCTGGACCATACACACACACACACACACACATACACAGAATGAGGGGTGAGATTTGAATCTTCAGCATTGAAATCCAAGGCAATAATGCCACTGACTGAGCCACCTTTACACGACTTTTCTTCTACATCACATATTAAACACAGGAGTCATTCCATTACAGCACAGTCTGTTAGACACTGCATTCGGTGTTCAGTAAATTCTTTTTATCCAAAGACATGATGGTTTTTACAGAAATTACAAAACAAATTTGAAAAACCAAGATGTGTAATACATTAAATTACAAAACATTGATTTTTAGGCTCCTTTAAGTACAAATTTCATTCTGTTAAATTTAATTTAATTAAATGCATGAATATCCATCAATATGAATATTCTTTGTTTGTGCAAAAAAAGGTGTAGGCATGTATCAGGAAAATACACTCAAAAAGATTAATACTAATACTATTCTGGTACTACATGTTTAACTCAGACTTTTTTGCTAAGAAACACCTATAGCTACCATAATCTCAATCCTTTCCAAGATTGTGTTTCCATAGCAATCTAACTTGGTTGCCATGGAACGTCATTTCTGAAGTGGAAAATAACTATTGCATTTTTAAAGAAGAATGGTCCTTTATTTATAATAATTACTGTCAAAATTAAAATCAATGGTGTCATGAATCAGTTTTTGGAGATGATGTTTATAAAAAAAGAGACAGTACAATAGAAAAACAGAGGGTTCATTCAGAGAGAGCTCTCTTCTGATCATCTCTACCACTCCCACAGTAGAGATAGCCACATTCACTTGATGATATCAAAACTAAATTGTCTGAAGCACTTTCCATCTTCCTGAAGGTGACTTACCCTATGCATAAAAGTAATATGCAATATTACTGCTACTTAATGAAACTTTTTTCTGGATATATTGAATTAGGTCTACTGATTAACCACAACTGTCTGATTCTTGTGATCATGCTTTTTTTCCAGATATATATATGAATAATTACAATACTATATTTTTTCATTTGTAGATGAACATAAGAATTAAGGTTTACTTTAGTTTTGTTTCACATCTTTCTCTCCTACAGTATGTGAAAACAAAGCCTGGAATCACAGCACAAGGTCAGTCATTCATCCGGCATCCCTGTAGAAGTTTTCAGGGTTAATCTCGGATGCCCACCACTAATTTGATCATCTGGCCAGCCCCAAGACTTGAACCAGTAACCTTCAAATCACAGGCACAGTGTCCCAACCCACAGACAGACTGTAAATTACATGCTACCGAAGCCCCTTTTTGCTCACGAGAGACCTGCATACCAACAAATTAAATCATAACCTTAAAGCAATTAACACAAGCCTAAAAACTGCAGAATTAATCATGAAGTCACACAATTCCCATGACTATCGTATCCAGCATTAACCCTTTAATTCTAAGACTAAAGGGCCACCATTATCGATCATTCCATTCTTTGGATAACATGTGTTCCGGACCAAAATCCAGGGGTGAATTGGAGACTGTAATTGGGTCACATTTGTCTGTTCCTGAGCACAAACTAGAACAGCAATTTTCGTCATCCATGCTTCAGCGTGACCTGCAGTAATATATCTTTTTCTGTTATGGCACCAACTTTTCTGCAGTAGCACAAAGTTATGTTCAGCTAAAACATTACACCCTGATTCCACTGCAAGAATACAAGTATCCTCCACAGCACCGTAAAATTTCACTTCATATATTCTCTGGATGGACATGTGCTCTGCACACTGTCTTTCCTCCAGATGATGAAGATGGATTACGAATTTCCAAAAACATTAACATTCCTTGCTCACCTGTCATCATTATGCAGTATGTATTTTGGGTAACTAAAGATGATGTAATTTTAAAAAAATACAATGCAGTTTGATTCCAAAAAATATGGCTTCTACCCACAACATTAAAAAACAGAAGAGTAACCATATTAGGATGAGCTTCAGGCACAGTCTGACTATTTTAAGGGCATAAAGATTTCATCTATTCTGTTATCCAGTGGATAACAATTTTAGGAAAAAAATAATTCATTTGTTATTACGACAAAAGTGACATATATAAGTGAATGATTATGATGAATAAAGTAAGCCTTATTCTCGGCACAGTATGCGATTAATTAAAAATGTTTGGGGCAGGATAATTTATGCAATTTTCTGTGTACCACATGGATGCTAGAAATGAAGGGACACATTATAATTTCTGGGGGCACAACCTCCTTCTGGGTCATTGCAAATAGGGGATCACAGCAAAGTAACAAGTAGATTTGTACACAATTCATAGAAATTGCTCCCTAGAGGCAATATATGCTCAGATTTTACTGTCACGCACAAACTTTTGAAATAAAATACAACTTGATTTGTTATTGGTACATGAATGACTAGTGCATAGGAAAAGTGTATGTCTCAAACACCAAGCCAGGTTCTGCTTATGTATGAAAACAAAGGTCCAATTACCCGTCTTCCGAATACCTACCCTGTTCAGGGTCGCAGATTCTAAACCAAGGTATTGTTTGGTTCATCGGATTTCAACGACCTCATTTATGACAAGTAACAAAGGGACTAAGGCACTGCATTAGCTTCTTTCAAAAACTGTCACCATTTACACCATGTAGTTCACATAAAATCAACCCACACCATTATATATACACACACATACACACACACACACACACATCTTCGAAAAGGAATAGATATCTTCAGTGAAAAGAATTACTTCAGTATATTTATCCACACAACTAGCAAAAATCCATATATTCAATAAAAATGCCATATTTGGGGCGTGTCGCCGTGGATTATACCAATAATCATGTAATCTACTGATTAATCTGACAATTCATTGAGTAATTACTTACAGTAAATATAATATAATGTGTGTGTTTGTGTGTGTCTATATTGAAGTTGATCATTTCAGTTCACAAATCCCACTCACAAAAAGATATGAGTATCTCTTTGTGTGTGTGTGTGTGTGTGTGTGTGTGTATTTCATAATTGGCGGGTAGCAGGAACCAATCAACAATTGCATGGTGCACATTCAGTCACACATAAGGTTAATTTAGCATTCCAGTTCACTCACATTGCATGTTTTAGTACAGTGGAAGGAAACCAGAGGATTCACTGAGAAGTCAGTCACGGACAGGGTGAGCATGCAAAATCCACACACACAAAGCAGCAGTGTGCAGTGACGGCACTACCCACTGTGCCATTGTGCTGTCCTCTAGGCTTCCACAATGTTAATATTGACATGGCATTTCACGCACATGCAAATGTCACATTGCAAAAACCACAATGCTCTGCTGGATTCAAACCATCCAAAGTGCTAAAATATTTTTACTCAATCAAAGGAACAAAACTTAGCAAAGCTTTAAAATTTTAATGAGGATTCCTTTTCAACATTATCTAGTATATGTTAAAAAACAAAAAATCCGCCTAAAGTTTACCGCCACTGCTTTTACATGAGCTCTGCGTGTGCTCTCCAAGTCAATCACAATCAGTCTTGCCCTTGCTGTAGGACTCACTCATAGACCATGGGTTGCGTCCGTGAGAAAAAAAAATGACTGAAGAGGAGAAAAGCGAACAAGAAATGGTCACAAAATTATATTCCTGTTCTGCCATATGGAAATATTTTGTACTCCATTCATCCATCAATGTAACTGCTTAATCCCATGTGGGGGCACTGGAGCCTATCCCAGGAACAATGGGCACAGGCAGGAACCAACCCAGGGCAACACAGCACAAGGGGCACACACACTCATGGGGCCAACTTAGAGTCGCCAATTAATCTACTCAGCACACTATTGGACCGTGGGAGAAAGCTGGAGCCCCAGGTGGAAACCCACGTGAACATGAGGAGAGCATGCAAACTCCACACAAACGGTCTATGTCCAACCCTGGGACCAAACCCAGGACCAACTTGCTGTGAGGCAGCAGCGCTAACCACTGTGCCACCACACCGCCCTGTTTCAAACTCCATAGAGACAATATTGAGCACAAGCTAGTGATTTGCAATGCTTTGTGTCAGTTGACACAACTCATGGCAACCTCACCAACTTAATTAACAGACTCTGTTGGTGGTAAAAAGAACCATTTGGTTATAAAGGTCAGTTTCAGCTCCTAAAAATTGTGAAAACTATTGCAATGTGAACTTTTTCATTCATCCCTAAAACACACAACACATTCACAAAAAATAATTGATGTGGTTATTATGTACCGTATTTTGTAAAATAATGCGACTAAGCAACACGGCAAACCTTTGTTTTGGCATTGATTATTTAAACAAACTGGAAACATAGAAAGTAAATGAACAAAATAATTTAAGCGAAAGTGATGACAAGCAGAGGCTAAGCTACTCTGAGAGGCTAAGCTGCACATATCTAATATCATTTTTAATGTGAAATGCTTCCACACAACTTATGCTTTCACTCTTCTACAAACTGTCCAATAAGCTCTTTGTAGCACTGAAATGTGAAGTGATACTCCACCAAACCTGGAGTGGCAACAGTACAGAGGAGAGATGAAATGGATGAAAACAGGGGAAAAAGCATGAAGTGCCCCCCCCGCCCCCCTACCTCTCGCAGCTGAACTCTGACTTTATTGATGGCCTTCAGCCAATGCAATCTGGAAGGTGAGAAAAGGGGTGGACCCACGTCTAGAAAGCTGGTAAAGAACAGAGAGGTAAAAATGCTGAGAAAATCAGCAGGAAATATAGAATAGATATATTAACAGGGTGATGTGAATTATGGCTGTTATTTAATCTAGATAAAAAATCTTAAACATTAGCAGTCAGCCAAGATACTATTGTACTAGAACAATTTGCATTGGCTTGCAGTGAAGGATCTTTTGGCTTCATTCTCACCTGACATTTGGATTCTCTGGCATCATTTCTTCCGTTTTTGTGCTTTGCGATACAGAGATGTTGTCCATCTGCTTGTTTCTGAGGTTCACGCATGGCTCCATCAGGAATTGTACCTCCCTCCCATTCTCCTTTTCTTCATCCAAAGTAGCTTGCCTCTTGATGGTATGGTGGCTGATAGACCTCTCAAAGTCCGGATGAGAGTTTCGGTCATGGTGATCCTCTGGCTCAGAGCAGAGCTGAGAACTCGCCTGACTAAGGTTCCCAGAGGAGTCAAAATGGCTGCTGTCCACAGGGCTAAATTGACAGAGAAATCAATATATCAAAAACTGGGAGAAGAAGAGGAACAGCTGCTACAAAGGTTTTTTTTTTATCACATCTATATTCTGCAAAATTCCATGCCATTTTTCAGGCAACTATGATAAAACTTGGCACCTAATTTCTGTGTTCCTTGATTTGTCATATATAAATTTTGGCAAATTGTTTGATCTCCAAACAAATTTAGAATAATACAAAGGACAACCTGAATAAACACAACACATACTGTAGTGTTTGACCATTTATGACCATTTAATTCACTGAACGAAAAAAATTCACCAACATACACATATCACCCGTGTGACAAAGCAACAGCCCCCTTAATCACTCAATCAACCGATAAACCAAATCTAAATGGGTTAAATTATACTAAACACACCCAAGCTCTATTGCTGCTAGCCCTGTTGAATCTATACATCACTTAAATAGAACTTTTCTAGCAATGTGGCAGCACACCATGACACAATCAAAAGAACTTCCTCAAGACCTGAGATAGTTACTGAAAAAACCCTTGGACTCCAGCAAATCACCGTGAGAGGCACCATCTCCAAAAGGAAGAAAACCTGGAAGAGTGGCAAATCTTCCCAGGAGTAGCTGACCTAGCAGAATTATTCCAAGAGGCCATAGAAGATTCCCACACAAAGAACATCATGCCCACAGTCACACATGGTGGAGGTGATGTGATGGTGTTGTGATGCTTTGCTGCTTTAGGACCTGAGTGACTCGACATAACTGAGGGACGCATGAATTCAGCAGTCTAACAGAAAGTACTGAAGAAGAATGCCTTGTGATTTGAAACTCAACTGCAACTGAGTTATGCAGCAGGACAACAATCTGAAGCACAAGAGCAAGTTCACCACTGAATGGCTGGAAAATAATAAAATTAAGGTTGTGGAGTGGCCTAGTCAAAGTCCTGGGAGATGTGGAGAAACTTAAATGGGCAGTTCATAGTCGAAAAACCCTCTGATGTGACCGAATTAAAATAATTCTGTTGAGTAAAGTCGGCCTAAAATTTCTCCACAGCAATTCCAAAGACTGATCTCTTACCACAAACCTTTGATTGCAGTTGTTGCTGCTAAAAGTGGCACAATGAAGTAAGTTTAGGTGGCAATTACTTTGTCACATGGATGATATTGGTACTGATGAATTATATTCTTTCAATAAATCGAATAATCATTGTGTTTATCATGTGTGTCGTATAGTCAAGTTGCCATTTGTACTATATTAAACTTGTTTGGAGATGATTAATAAGTGTTAAGGATAAGCAAAAATAGAGGGAATTAAGAAGGGGGCAAATACTATGTCATGGCACTATATAAAACTGTGTGGTAAATAACAAGGTTTACTGCAACCAATAAAAGCAACAAAGCGAAACACATAGCAAAAAGGAGGAAATTGCACCGTATAAAGGGGGTAGGATTTTACTTCCTAATATCTAATAACATCAAGATAATATAAATGGCATGTATCTGCCATTTATTATGCTTTTACTAGCCTTTGAGGAACATCCATCTTCAACGGCCCTGTGGTGGGTATTGATGAGGGAAAGGGTTCAGAGATGGAATTTCTGTCATTTCTGTCCTGGAGCAGACACTCGGGCTGTGAGATGCATACTTCACATTCATCTTTAGAAGCCAAAGTATATTTAGCCTCAACAGAAACCATAGATATCTCTTCAGGAGTTTGCATCCCATCCTGGACCTCATCAAAACGTTGGGCTATTTCTAGAGGTTCCTTGAGTTCACTTGTGTCCGTGTTATCAGTACTTTCAGGGTCATTTGTTGTTATTTTGTCTGGTTCAGTGACACTAAGAGCATCAACTGCAATAGGTGCAATATCCTCCGTTCTAGGTTCACAGGTGACAGGAAAAGATTGCAGTTTGCTTGTCTGGGATGACTGCCTTGGAAAACCTGATTTCCTCATCAAGGCTTCTGGTGGTTCCTCTTTTGCAGGAGCTGGTTTTTCTTCTTGAAATAAACTTGCTGAGAAACTCTTGAACCCAGAGATGAAACTTCCTCCTACCTGAGATACCTGAGGTACTTTAGCAATGGTTGGTGAAGAAGAAATAAAGGTCGCAAAGGTTTTACCACTGTCACTACCTCCAGAAATGAAGCCAAATCTGGAAGTAGACAATCTAGGCATGTCAAACGTAGACTTAGTGGGAGGTTCTACTACAGATGGGTTACTGGCTGTAGGTATCTGCTGAATATTTTCTAATAATGAACTGGCTTTGTGAAGACTTTGAAGTTCACATTCTCCTTTATTGAAAACAGGCTCTCTCAGTAAGGCCTCTGCCTCAAGTGTTTTGTCTTCCAATGTAGCCTCAGTAAGCAAACATCCTTCAGCTGTTTCAATCATGGATTCACTATCCCTTGCCATCTTTGCAGATTCTCCTTCATCCTGTGAGGTATCCAAATGTAAGTCAGGTTCTTCTAACACAGGTTTCTGGTCATGTTCAACTATCTCCTCTTTTAAAACACCAGGAAGACCTTTTGTCTTTGATGATTTCAGCTCTTCTCGAATGATATTTTCCTCCAGAGCTGATTTCTCACTTACTTTTTTCACTTGATCTTCTGTTGCTACTTTAGAATACTCTGAGAAAGTACTTAAAGGAACTGCTGTATCGCTAACTATTTTTTTTCCATGATGGACACCATTTTGAGGTTGAGTTGCCAGAGATGATATATTCTCTGCAGGTTTAGTTAGTTCAGGTCCTTTAAAAATACCAAAGATTTCAGTTTTCAAGGAGTCAGTTGGCAGACTACTCGGAAGATTAAATAAAGTGTTTTTTTGTTGTGACTGAGCAGCAGATGTTGCAGAGGATTTAAAGAAGGAAGACGAGGTCTGAGGCTTTGAGGGTGCACCCGGTCCAGGGAACATCTTAGACATAAAACCAGAGAATACATTTACTGACGAGTCAAAGACAGACTTTTCCGGCTGAATGGACCTCTGTGACTCTCTTAATAGCAATTTCTCTGGTTCTGTTGTAGGTATTTGCTCTGTACTAAGAATTTTCTCTTCTACGAACAGCTGTATAGTGGTTATTGTTTTATCAGTTTTTGGTTGTGAATTTGTTTCTGTTGATGGATTTGTTAGTAATTTTGGCTCTGTATCCAATGACAGTGATTCATTAGTTGGTAGTGAATTAATTTCTGTTGATGACTCTGCTTCTAGATTTGGCTCAAGTTGTAGTGATACCTCTATTATTGCTGCTTGTTCTTTTTCTAAAAATGGCTGTGTTTCTAGTGATGATTCTGTTTCTGATGGCCGGTCTGTTGCCAAAGTTTTCTCCATTACCTCTATTGCTGGAAGCTGTTCTGTTTTTGGAGATTCTTCTATTTCAAAAACTTGCTCCATTTTTGGAATTTCGTTTATAGTATATTTTTCAGTTACATCACATTTCACTTGTTCTGATGTCACATCTTCTTCTGGTATTAGAAGTTCTCCAGTTGCTATGAATTCTGTTATTGTTGACTGTTCTGTGGGATGTGATTCTGTTATTGGAAAGCATAGTTCTCCTTCACAACATCTATCTGTTCCCAAAACTTCCTTACTGTTTAGAATAAGTTCCCTTTCAGCATCAGTCTGGTACTGATTTTCTTTAAAAATACTAACAGGTACACTAGCGTTAACTTTCTGCACTGCAAAATGTGGGGATTTGGCAATCCAGTCTGGATCATTACTCCTCTCTAGCATTTCACTGCCTATCACTGGAATGATCTCTGAGTGGTTTTCATTACTTTCTCCCAAAATGCTTTCCTGTACAATACCTTTTTCAGTGAGCAAAATATCTTCAGTGTTTTGTTTTGTCTCTGGAGGTTGATGTACATCTGTTCCAGTTTTAATATTTTGAACTTTAGACAATTCTGATTTTTGGTCCTGTATGAAGGGCATATTTAGGATGCCAACATCACCTGCCCTGGTCGTGGGCTTGTTTTGCACAAGGTCTCTAGTTTGTGAGAACTTAGATGGAACCTTAAAAGCACTCTCTGCCTCATTTGAGTTTCTTACCTCTGCTGGTTTCCCTGTTAGGTTTGAGTGATCTTTACTTACATTTGTTTGAGTAGTGGACCCAATGATCACAGAAAACAAACCTTTGCCTTCATTAGATGCATTTGTTCCTGGAGCAGCACCCCTGACAGTCATACTGGATTCAGTAGGTCCTGACTGAGAACTTAGACCACTAAACATAGAAAATAAACCTGTTCCTGTTGTATCTTTGGATGCAGCTGGTCCAGGGAGAATGCTACTAAGACCCGATGATTCTGATGAGAATGCAGAATGTTGAGAACTTCCTCCTACAAACATAGAAAACAAGCTTTTGCCTTCTGGCTCTTTTGGCACAGATTCTCCCTCAGTGTTTCCCCCATGAACTGTAGCTCTTTGACTAGGAACCTCCTTGCAAGCAGGCCTCCCAAACACAGAAAATATCCCTTTGTTTGGGAGCTCTTTGGATGCACCTGGAGATCTTCCAAGACTTGCTCCTTTTTGACTAGGAGTTTGTTGGGTGTTAGGTCTACTGAAAATAGAAAATAAACCTCCACTTCCAGAAGTTTCTTTAGTTACTTGTGATGCAGGCAGAAAACCACCAAGAAATGAATTTCCTGCCTGGTAGGGAATCTGTTGAGGCACACTGAACATTGACAATAAACCTTTTTCTGGCCAGTCTTTAGGTGCAGAAGCTTCTGTAGGCTCAAAAGGAGTTATTCCATCTACATCTACACTTGGATAATGACTAAAATCCTTTGAAATAGACTCATTTACCATATTTGGCAGCACTTCTTCAGAGAGGACAGCTGCTTCAGGGAGAGTTATTTTAAAGGATAGGTTTTTTTGTGGCAGAGCCTGAAATTCTATAGATACAGATCCCTCTTCCATTGCTGGTACTTCTATTGGCTCCTTTGAAGCCAACTCACTTTTAACTGTAAATGACTGAGGTTCACAAGTTATTTCATCCTTACTTGAAGTCGGGTGAGGAGTAAAAGCCCACAACTCTTTTACCTTATTTAATGGTACTTCTTCAGAGATGGTAGCTGCTTCAGGCGGAGTAACATCAATGCATGCATTTTCCTGTGAAACAGACTGAGGGTGAAATCCTGTTGGTGGTATATTTGTTGGCTCTTCGGAATCCAACCCATGGATAACTGAAGTACGTAGGGGTTCAGTGGAAAGACTCGGATCTTTACCAGAATGAACAGATGTTTCATGCTGAGTTCTCTCTGCTATTAATGCTTGGTCTTCAGAGGTCACCTCAGAGCTGGATTTGTTTCTATCCATAAATTGGCGAGATACAGTTACATCTGCATCAACTGTAGATTCCACTATGGATGCAGCCTTTTCATAAGGTAAGCTATAAGCTGAGGAATTGGGAGGTTCCTCAATGTCAATTGCTGCTTTTGAAGGAGCCACCTCAAAAGATCGTACAATTTCATTTACGACAGCCTGTGACATAGGTATAGATACTTCTTTATTCGAAACCATCTCTAAAGGTGCTCTTATTTCAGGCAATATATATTCAGGTGATAATACTTTGTTCTGTGATTTAATGGGCATAAAATTTGTTTCTACTTGACCTGAGTCCATTAATTTACCAAGAGTAGCTTCAATCGTTATTTTATTTGGCAAAGTTGAATCAATAGAAATCTCACCAGAAACACGTCTTTCATCTGTTGCCGGGGATATTTCCAAAGGTTTAGGTAGTTCAGAGACAGCAGAACAAAACAGTTTGGATTCACTTTCATCAAACTGAACCACTTTGAGAGTGTGCCCATTGAAAACAATTTCACTTTCACTTTGATGTATATCTATGAGGGTGGTTTTGTCAGTTTCTTGAGGTACCACACTTTTTGGAGCTATTGTGGAACGTAAAGCAAAGTCTTCAGACAGAGCAATTTCACTTTCCAGTGATTTTATCTTATTAGAGATAGAAGCAGTTCCTTTAAATTGAGTTTTTCTCGAAGTCGTTTCTTGCTGTGGAGTAGCTACTTTAGTGAATGAGTCTTCGGGTGTTGACCCTACTTCAGGCGGAGAAGAAAGAATAGATCCACTAGCTGTAGACATTTCTATAGACTGAGATAAGTCATAGGATGATTCTGTATTGGAAAGCACGATGTCTGGGATGTGTGATAATCTTTTTTGAGCACAGTTATCAAACAGTAAATCTTTTTCAAATCTATCCAAAGTAACCTCATGTAGATATTTAGCTCTTGAGGATACTTGCACTGTATCATTATAGTCTTCAGATATATTTTCTTGTTTTGCCATACTGTACTGTCTGATTATTTCACTTCTGCGATGCTGACTGCCCTGTTTTTGCTCTAAATGCATGGGTTTCATATGCGAGGTGGAAATTTTTTCATATTGTTTTTCAGATGATGGATGTTTAGTGCTGGAGGAATCATTAACAGATAAAATGGGATTATCTCTCTCTTCATTAAAATTTGTATTTGCAGCATAAACCTCAACATCTGTATTAACTACAGACCTATTTTTATCCACTGATGTCATTCCAACTAGATGAGGCTTAGCAGGTTCTGACTTAGGTTGTTCCAACTGTGTCAGAAATTTTGTAGTAGTATGTAGCATTTTCTCTGCTGGTTCACATAGAGAAATCATAGGGACTGGATAGAGAGATGACAGTGATGCATTAGACGTTTCTGGACTTTTCAAAGAGTTGCCAGCTATAACAGGTATTGTCTCAGTTTGAATGATTTGTTCTCTGGGTTGCATTTGTGCTGTATTTGACCAGGCAGACTCTCCTGCTGGACGTTGTTTCCTTTGAACTGCCTTATCTGGAGTTATATATTGACATTGTTGTGGACCACAGTACTCCAACGATCCTCTAAGTGTGGAGTATAACAATGGGGTTTCTTCCCGGGTTAAAACGTCTTGCTTTCCATGATTTGTCAATTTGTGATATTCATGTTCTTTCTCCACTGTTAAATCTACTGCCTCTATGCCTAATTTGTGAATATTACGCATTTCCTGCTGACTTTTCTGTAACATACTTTTCCTTGGTTTATATTTTGTGAAGTCCATAGGCTGTCCCTTTTGCAATAAATTAAAATCTTTCATCATTTGGAAAGAGCTTTTAGGATTTTGATTGTCAGTATTTGAAGAGGTTTTAGAGAAATTCAAAGGAATACTGCTATGCCGTGAATCTTTTACATGTTTATCAACAAAGGAGATTTTCTGATGTGTTACAGGATCTTTTGTATGCCGACTCTGAGTTTCATTTTTCATTTGTTGTTCTGATCCACGACGCTGAGCAGGATAAACAGTTGGAAATTGGCTGGATGGATGCATTTGTTGTTCTGCTTTTAACTGCAAGGGAATGATTGACTGCATTTGTGTAAATACTAAGCAAGAAGAGTACTGTTCAGACACCTGCTTCTCCATTTTGCACTTTAAATTAATAACTGATTCAAAGGGATAAGAGTTGTCTTTATTATCTTTCATCAGGCCAGCTGGCTTAACAGATTCATTTCTCTCCAAACGTGTTGTATGACTAAGTTTTTCCATCCTTCTGTTAGGACTGGATAAGTCCATAACAGCAGTCAATTCAGCTAGTTTTTCAACTGCAAATGTATCATTTGTATTGGACAAATTTAATGGACCTTTCTGACTGTAACTAAATTTGACTTCTGTCTTAGTATCCAGATAGTTGACCTGGCTCATGCAGTGGCTTACTGCTCCAAGTTGGACTGACCAGGAAGGATGATTTTGTTGAATATGTCTAGTAGAAAAAAACAATGGTTGATTAGTCCATTCAGGACAATCATCATCTTCTCTATCTACTGACAGATCTACAGCTGAACTTTTAGAATCATCTTCGTCTCCTTTTTTCTCCATTCGTGCTTTCTTTAGCTTATACTTTGAGAAGTCAAATGGTTGCTCTAATATATTCACATCATATGTTTTGGGAGAGCCTTTCTGAGTCATGCTTGTATCAACATTAACTGTAGAAAAGTCCAGAGGACTGCTTTTGTGCTGGGAATCTTTCACATACTGCACTGGAACCCAACAAAACTGATCATTCTGAATAAGTAGCATGTTCTGGTATGAGTCCACTGTATAAAGTTTGTTCTGTTTATTTTTCATCTCTGATATTCCTAACTGCTTTTGAGTCACTGACTGAGATAATGAAAGGGTTAATTTTGGACAGTTCTCTTCACATTGTGGCAGTACATCTTTACATGAATAATCAACAAATTCATAGAAGTTACAGTCATCTTTAAGTTCAGTGGTGGTACCATCCACACTAGAAGCAAATGAATGATTCCTGGGTGCTTCTACTTTGGTCTCGAGAGGCTCCACAGTGACTGGCTGAAATGTTGACGTTATTACTTTTTTCCCTGCAAATTTCTTCAATAAAATTGGAGCTTGACATATATCAACATCATTGCTTATTTTCTGAATTTCTTTTATAGAATAGTTCACTGGAGTGTTTATAGACTGGTTCAGGTTCAAAGTGTTTAGTCTTTGCACAGTAGAATGATGGACTTCTTTCTGTCTATGAGGAAATGATGGTATGCAATGTCCTGGATAATTACTAGACAAAGGTTTTAATTCAACCACAGGAGAAGTTTTAGAAGAAACAGTTGTTAGTTTTGATAACTGTTGCCCTTTAAGCTCAAGAATGCTATCAAAAAATGGAATATCATCCTTGATTGTCTTTGACTTTATATCCTGAAATTGCAATGGTTGACTACAGTTCCCTTGTTGGTCAACTACCACCCCCTTGTCAACTTGTACTCTATGTACCTTTTGAATGAGACCAGATTTCTTAATAGTGAAACTATCTTGAGAAGGTCCAGAAAGGTTCTTAGGGGATAAATGAGTTTCTGAAAGTTTTCTTAAGTGTGTGGTATGATCTGGAAGCTGTTTAGAAACAGATAAATCGACTTTTGCAGCTACTGGCTTTGAGTAAAAAAATTGTTTGTTTAATTTAGAATCAGAAGCTTTAACTATAAAATGTCCTTCTGAGGAAGTTGGATGGGGTTTCTGGATTATCTGGCATTCTTTCTGCTCAGAACACATTGTCACACTTGGTTTTTCATCTGCCTGCGTAATTCTAATTTCAGGAACTGGATTATGATGCTGTGACAGATAGTATTGTCCAGATCGACCAAAAGTTGTGCTTCTAGCAATTGTACATGAATCCTTTATTTCTTGATGTTTCCAAAAAGAACCTCTGTAGCTTTCCCTTCGCTTCTTTATTGTCAGGTCAGCTGCTTCCACACATGGTTCAAGATTAGTTGTTAGATGTACTGCCGTAGACTCAATTTTCATCTTCTTAAGTTTATACATGCTAAAGTCTACAGGTTTCTCTTTTTGTGCAACAACAGACTCCTCAAACATCTGTGAGAAGTGTTTTAGATTCATGTTCATAATTTGGTCACCTGTTTTGAAAGCTGCTGTGAGGTCCATGGGAGTACTGGAGAATTGTAAGTCTCTCTGATGTTGTTCTGGAAACCAGAGGAACTCATCATCATTATAGAGAGGAATTTTGAACCCACACAGAGTGATTTTCTCTTTCTGACAAGAGGTTTGCCATAATCCTGGGGTCATTTTGTCAGAGCTTTTTGTCAGAGCTGCATATAAATGTTTCCCAGCTCCATCAGTTAACAAAGAGCATATATACCCCTCATGAGTGTACACATAATACCCACAGTCACCAGCTTCAGCTGGCCACCACATCCCTTCTTCCAACAGAGCCAACCACTGGTGAAACCACTCATACTCATCAAGGTACACATCATCATCCAGGTCAATGCTCACTTCAGCAGAGGAGCTTAAGTCTATAGCACGCTGAGACATATCAATTGGGCCTCTTTTATCTAAATGTTGTTTAAGACACTTATCCAAATCAAATGTTCCCTTTGCTGGCCATCCATCTTTAGAACCATGATCCTTATAAGTATGATCAGAGAATGAGGAATCATGCTGATCATAGATAGTACATTCGTTAAGGGACTGACTCCTGCTTAATTTTGCATTTCCTGTTGTTATGGTAAGATCCAGGGCAGGTACATAATCAGCTCTGATATTTTGGCTTTTGATACTATTGAAATCATCACAGCTATTCCAACGTTTCTTTTTTTTCAAAGTCATATCATACAAAACAGTCTCCTCTTCTGGTTCATGGAAGACAATTTGATCTGGGGATGGGGATGCTGTCATCCTTGGGTATGAAGGAATGTAATACTGATTGGGATCCAAATGTCTCAGGTTGTCCCACTGAGGGGTCTCCAATAGCAATGATCTATCTGTTAAGTGGTAACCTTGCTGCTGTGTAACACTGGCATCAGGCAAAGAATTTTCACTTAACTGTTGCCATAGATCATCTACAAGAAACTGTTGCTCACGAATTCCACCATAAATTGCTCTGCAGTCTGCAGAAGAATATAACAGGTCTTGATATTTATACTCATTTGCTAGGCCACACAGTGCCTGATACTCCTCTGATAGATCAGAAAACATAATGGAATTATGATTTTCTTGTCTGAAGGAACTGAAGTTTTCAGGTGCCAATGGGTGATATATCTGGTTGCTGTAATGTGAAGGTGGAATCTCATTACCATCAGATCTGTAAGAAACCAGTGTGAATGAGGGTGTAACATTTTCATCAGATGTCCTTGAGACAAAACCTGCCATGCTGCTTGAAATCATAGTGTTCTGGGGGTCCCTTTCATTGTCCTTTGGAATAAGTTGTTCAAGAACTACGGTGCCTTTTTTAGATTCTAGAGTGTCTGCTGATGGGCTACTTCTGTTATGTCCTGTTTTAAACATGCTGGAGAATATACCTTGGGAGCTGCAACTGCTTAGCTTCTGTATAGTGTTTTCATGTGGTGCAATGGGTACCCATAACTCTGACGAAGAGGCTTTCCCCATTAATGTCTGGCCTAGGAGTCCAGACATAAAACCTTGCTGAGCAGCTGTTTTCTTATCTTTAGTTTCCTGAGTGCATTGTATCTGCAACTTCATATTTCTCTGAGTTTCTGGCTGCCCATGGCCAAGTACACTGTCAAAGTGTGGTCGTTGCTGGTTTTGACCAGTTTGAGTTTGACTCTTCACTTTTGCATCGTCAATGGAAGCTACCAATTTATTAAATAACCCCGAAATCATTCCTCCCTGATCTTGTTGAGAATTTTGATTTTCTACAGGCTTAGATGACTGCGAATCCACCTGTTTATCAGATAGGTCTTGTTGTTGCTGGGTTTTATTGTCTGAGGTTGTCAGTTTGGAAAAAACAGAAAACAGACCACTCTGTTGATTAGGATGCTGTGTTCCATGTTTTTGTGAGACATTTTGATCTTCCTTGCTTGGTTTTTGAATGGAAGATGGTACAGGTAAGGTCTGTATAGAAGATTGGGTTGTTATTACATTATCTGAAGAAGCTGGCTTAAACAGTCCAGACAGGAATTTTTCTGACTGGCTAGGTGATGCAGGATGCTGGGATGTAGTTTCAGATTTCCCTGTCACATTTGTTGTGTGTAGAGTTTGCCGACTGTGTTCACTGGTTTCTGTTGATTGCTGCTGATGGGAAACATTCTCTGAACCAGGCAGCTTGTTAAAAAACCCAGACAAGAAACCTCCTTGTGCTGGTTCTGCAGCTACATTTTGATGCAAGTTACCCTGGATTGGTCTTTGCAAAGGCTGTCTACTTGCCTGCTGCTGTATATCAGAAGCTTCTGTTTTATGTTTTGCGGGATTACACTGGCTGGATGGAGTATTATCTGAAGATGTTAGGTTAAACAGCCCAGAAAGAAAGCCTCCTTGCTGGCTAGAACCTTGCAGGGAAGGGATTTGATTCTTCCTTGTCCTGTTTTCTTGTTGCAGACCAGGGTGATGAGCAGATGATTGCTGAGGCTTTTGCGATACGTTTTCTAAAGTAGTTAATTTACTGAACAATCCAGACAGCATTCCTGTTGGTTGCTGAGGGTGAACAGGATTTTGTAACTTCTGGCTGTTTGTTTCCTGCTGACTGAGAGGAGTCTGAGATTGCTGCTGAGGTGAGTTAGCCGAAACATTCTCTGAGTACCCTAAGCTAAACAACCCAGAAAGAAACCCTCCTTGTTCATTAGGTTTCTGCTGGGATTGATTCTGGCCAGAGGTAACTATCTTGTTAACTTCCTTTTGACAAGTCAGTGTTTCATTGGGTTCCTGTAGCCGCTGGGATATATTTGCCGATGAAGCTAACTTGTTAAACAAACCTGATAACATCCCTTCTGGTTGATTGGAGGTTGTTTGTTGTGTTTGCTGCTGCTGATCCACATCCACTAGTTGCTGCCAACATGGATGAGGTTGGACAGTCTCTTTTACAATCCCACTAAGATGACTTCCAGCTTGATTGTGGCACTGTTGGGAAAGTTTTGAACATTTCCCAAGCAGATTTTGCACGTGTTCTTCATGTTCTGTGAGTTTTTCAGCAGGCTCCAGTGAGTCCTGAATCAATGAAGCCTGGCTTTGCTCAGGCGGGTTTTCTGGAGAAGGATGTAGAATAATTGGATGTGGAGGAGTTTGATTTTGCCCCTGAAATTCTTGTTTGTTGGTTTCTGCTTTATTACTGAGGGCACTGAAGGACATTTTCTGGTTACCAGTTATATTTTCAGACGCAAACCTGAATAGCCCAGAGAATAAACCACTAGACTCTGCAGGTGTTTCTCCTTCTTGTGATGCACTCTGACTCAATGGACTCGAGCCCTTTACCTGATTCCCACTTTGAGAGGAAGAAAACAGCCCAGAAAACAAACTTCCTTGTTGAGGCTGATTTAATTGAGATTTGTTGGTAACAGAAACATCTTTATCTAATTTAAACAATCCTGCCAGTAAACTCTGGGGAGGTGGTTTTGTTTGCGGCTTTGGTTCTGAATGTGGCGGCGTTTGGACTTGTGGCTCAGTGTTTGGCTTTTGTTCAATACTCAGTGATGCTACTAATACATCTTCTTCACTTGGCTCCATAAAATTTCCATCTTTGGGCATTTGATCTTGTGGCATTTGTGGTTGAACACTAGGGCTGGTCTTTTTTGGACATGTTAAGTCATGCAAGACCTGTTGGCTTTGAGATGTGTGATCTTCAGCTACAGTCACCTTAAAGAGATTTGAAAACCATCCTGTTCCTGCATCACTTCTAGGTATGGTTTCTAAAACAGTAGATTGGTTTTGTAATTGACCTTTAATGGCATCAGGTATTCTATCAGATGTCTTTGTGGTGCTTGAATCGGGTGTTGATCCACTGTTATTCGGAACCCTCCCGTCTTCTCCAGACGCAAATTTTAAAAGCCCTTGGATTATTCCCCCGCTGGGTTTTGTTACGTGTGGGTCTGAAACATTTTCGTCGGAAAGGAAAGGGAGCTTTAATTTTCCACCAAAAGGTAAAGCATCTTCTCCACTGTTTTCCACTCCAATGTCCTCAGCAGATTTGAACAATGAAAACATAGAAGGGGCGTGTGTGTCTTTAGTGGACTTTTCACTAGGCGCTGATGAAATCAAAGAAGTGATTGTTTTCTTTAAAGGGCTAAAGAAACCAGTTGTTTCTTCCATTTCCTCTTGTCTTGCTGACTTTATTTCTGTTTTTGGTTTACTTTCCTCCGGAGCATTGTTTGAACCTTCTGTCCAGAGCGTTTCTTTCCTCTGTATATTTGACTCCTTTTCAGACTCTTTTTCAGTTTCATCCTGAGATCCATTTCTCACCCCTAACAGACCCCCACCTCTGTTAAAAATATTAGGTGTATACTCACAATCCAAGTTTTCAGATTTTTCATCAGATGTACCTTCATTGCATGTAAGCTGATGAACAGCATCCATTTTTGCTGCAGTAATCTCTTGCATTCTATTTTGCTCTTTGGACTGGACCTCATCATTTGTAGACAGCTTGTCCGAGAAAAGCTTTAAGGAGTTTAGTCTTCCAAACATGGAGTCCACAAGAGAAGAAGTCTGGCTTGCAGTGGATTCTGCAGCTCTATCACTGCTGCTGCTTTTAATATGAGCATCACCTCCAGCTTGACTAGATTCACTGTCATCGTCCAGTTTTTTGCTAGCCTCAGATGATTGAAAAGGCAGAAGAGACTGCAGTGAGAATTTGTCTGATGGGGGCTCCTGAGATGCTGGTGGAACCACAGCTATTGGTGTTGCACCAGTGGACTTGGGAATAAAAGAAAACAACTTGGATAAACCAGACTCTGCTCTTGAACTTGTATTAAGAGTCTCAGGCTGGGGTACCAGAGTATCTGGCTCCTTGCCCGTAACCAGCTTCTCTGTGAGAGAACTAAAGAGAGAACTCATCACATTCTTTACCCCTGCGGTTCCCTGTTCTCTTTGAGTCTCCTCCTTTATTGCAGCTGTTTCCTTATTAACGTCTTCACGTATAACACTTTTATCAGTCTCAACAGAACCGGCTTTTGTGCTGCTCTGATTTGAATTCCCTAATTTCCCAGATTTATGCAGGGACTCATAGTTGTTGATTTCTTCTTCTTTCTCAGCAAGATACTCAGATACAGTTTCAACCAGGTTCTGAAGTTCATCCATAGTATCAACATACTTATCATTTGGCTCCTCTTCTGGTGACGACACAACTTCTGGAGACGCATCTCTAGCTTTTCCTTTTATGTTCTTCTTATTTGGGAAGAATGGAGACTTTTCAATGGGGCCACTGTTACGGGAAGCAGGTCTGCAGCAGCTGTAACAGCTTTCATCTTTGGAAGGGATGGCGTCTGTAATGGAAGCTGGATCTGTCTCCTCCACTTCCTCTTCAGAACATAGTGAGTAGAGCGATTCCTCTGAACCATCAGAATCATATTTGGCCCCAGCACTCTGCCTGGCGAATTCCTCCTCTTGATATGCTGCATAGTGCTGTAGTGGATTCTTAAGCAGATTTTTAGCCCACATTCTTGTCGTAAATAGCAACTCATTTTCACAATAGTGTTTCTCCACCCTTGCCTTCTGGCACAATACCTTCTCCTCTACCTGTTGATGGAGGCACGTCCTGGGGGGAATCATGGCTATTTCAGAAGGTGAGGTTTCATCCTCAGAGCTTTCTGCTTCTTTGTAGATAGGCCTCACCTGTCCACCACCTATACATTTTCTCCTTTTCCATCTGCCCTTATCTTCCTCAAGAGAAACAACATTCATGTCCCTCTCATTCTCACATTGCTCACCCTGTTGGTCCAGGTAATCATCCTGCACATTTACACCTGATGCAATGAATTTGTTTTCCCAGTCTTCCACCCCCATACCTGAATCTACTGGGATAATGTTTACCCTTGTCTTACAGTGTGGGATTCTTGATCATTAAAAAAAAAGAAAAAGAAAGAAAGAGAAAAAATGGAAATGAAAGGTTTCAAAAGAAAAGAAGACAAAAAATGACAGAAAGTTGAGATGAAAAAATATTTCAAAACAAGCAAAATAACAATGTAAACAGAAAAACACACAACAAAGACATCCAGTTATACTGAAGTAAATGAATGGGTGTATGATTCACTCTACATAAACTTCAACAGATTCAAGTACGGTATGACTATATATAACCTGACCATAATGACCCTAAGTAAACTTCAAAATGAACAGATGGACAGATTAAGAGAATAAACAAATTATCAGGTAAAGAGGCTTTAGCTGACAAATGTTAAGAAATTCTGTATCACAGTGCTGGGACTTGAATCACCAACCATGACAAGTATTTTTACATCATTTCAGATTTGGAGGGTGCAATAATTCAGTATTATGTACCAGTTTCATGGGCTAATCAAAGTAATTATACATTTAAATGTTTAAAGTGACCCTGTAACTGTTTTGCATACCAATCTGCATAGCAAATATTCATGTAATTTTTGTTATCAATAAAAAGCAAAATTAGAAAAATAAAGCAATAAGTTCAATAACTGTTTGTGGATCATTAGCCCCCAAACAACAAACGTTGCTAACCAATTCTGTGCCTCATCTATGAGGAAAGGCCAGTATAATCTAAATTATTATGAACCGAAGGGAATTTCATTTGTAGAATCTCCTCGACTTTTTCCCCCCTTTTCTTTCCAGCGTTTTGTTAAAATCATCTCCAGGCCTGTACTCAGGACACAGATGTCACAGTCCTGTGCAATGTGGCTCTGTTCACCACCTTTATTCAAATTGAAACCAAGATTTTCCTTTAATTGAACTGCGAACGTTTTGTCGAACAGTAAAACACATTTGGAATCTTCAGCTGCATAACCTGCTGTAATGTCTTCCAAAATATCTGACTGCATTTGCATGTGCGTGGTGTGAGTGTTTCTGTGCTTCTGCCTACCTGGCTCCCCTGGGTTCACCATAGTCCAGGTCATCGCTCTCGTGGATGCTCCAATCTCTGGAGAAGGCCTGATTCGGCAACCTGTGACCCACTGGGTACTGATGCAGTGAGGAGTTGGGCTGGGCTGTGGTGTGGTACCTTGGGGGCAGACTGCTGGTCTCGCTACGGTAGTCACTGTCTCTATCATCCACTGCACTGTCATGGTCATCCAGGGCTGCAAGAGGGATAAGACAAGCTCCAGACCACTGAATCAGTGTCTATGGTATATGCCGTTACAGTGGAGGGTGGGCATCTGATCTGGTTATTTTCCTAACCATCCACTGGGTCCTCGGTAGGATTAAAAGAATTTCTAAAACCACGGATGATAGATTAATTGAGTCAATGTTCAAAAATTTGGAAAAAGATAAACTATTAAAAGAAAATCATTTTTTTAAAGGAGGTCAGGTGGGGCCCCTTATTAGCAGAAGCCCCTGAATTTTAGCCTGGGTGAGCCTGTTCTTTAAAGTGCCCTCTGCATAGTTTCATATACAGTATAAACACATGAAGCTGGTGGGCAAAAAAGGGAAAATGCCTAATAATGTATTAATAACAATGTAATCAAGAATAGGGCCTTTGTTTTTAGATAATTGCTATGTGGCTGTGATGGTGCTGCTGTTGAAGTCTGTCTTTTTAGTCTTTTTTGTTGTTGTTGGTATGACTGATGCAACATGTTGAGGGTCAACATGTCTTTTATGTTTACCCTGCTTATATTGTCCTGCCAGTGATGTCTGACATGTTTTATTCACTGAAAAATGGTTTCCCTGTGGGGACAATAAAGTATCTATCTATCTGTATGGTGGAGCTTTGGACCATTCTTCAAGAAAGGCCTTCCATTTTTTAGATGGAGCAGGTGACAATTTGCTGCTGACTTTGTACTCCAGAACTCCCTGTAAAGACTTGGTGACATTTACATGGGGTGACTGGAGAGGCCACAGTACTTACAACATAGGGGGCAGCTAGTCTTGTAAATTGGCCTCATATTCTATGACCATTATCTGACCATGGAGAGCAATCATTGGAACTAATTACTGTCATGAGACGGCTATCCTTATGGACGGCTATCCTTATGGATCTCCGACATTCTTTTCTGTAAATGTAATCTCATCCATGTGCAGGAGAAAGGCTGAAAGATGACTCAGTAGACCACATAACTTGCTCAAGGGTCCAGGTTTTATGCTCCTTAAACCAGGTACTGTGTCTTTCTGCATTGGACTTAATACAAGTGATTTCTGAATGTCAGCCCTGTCATAAATTCCAAAATTATGAAATTCAGGACAGGGGACACAGAAGCTGAACTTATTCAGTCTTTTAATAGCAATTATTCTGTTAGGTGTCCCTGTCAATGCGCTTTGTCTAACAATCAGTTTTCCTCTTTGCCAACTTAGTTTGTCTGTCTGACACATTAAATAATTTTTCAATATTTTTCAGTAATGCGCGCGCACACACACACACACACACACACACACACATTCAGGTACCATGTATTTTGGCCTTTTGCTGCTCATATTTCTTGTTAAACTCAGTATGGCCCACTTATATATCTGCACAAGTAATTGTCAATTAAAGTTCTCCTTCAGATGGTACAGTAATTACAGTACTTTTGTCCATCTCCATATATGAACGCATCACAGCATCTCAGACGCAGCCATCCTCCTGGGATTTTCACACACTACAGTGCCCAGAGTTTACAGAGAATGGCAGGATGAAGAAAAAAACATTTCTGACATTTCTGAGGCCAAATGCATCTGGCAAATGACAAGCGTCAGTGGAGAATGGCCCGACTCATTAAACCCAATGACTTGGTTCTGGAGGCAAAAGTCAGTCCTACAAATACTAGCTACGTGTACCAAATAAAACTAATGTATGTATATACAACTGAATATGTCGATATTCAATTTGTAAAGGCAGCTGAATGAAATAGCAGGAAACATCATTTGCAAATGTAACAGTTATGAGTGATTCAGCTCAAAGGCATTCAAGGACAGCCAATGGAGGATCAGTCTGCTGTGGTCTCTCTTATCACACGGGTATAAATATTCTTAAAGGACTCTCAGAACTCAATTCAAGATGTTTAGATGTTTTCATTCAAAAAGCGGTCTCTCATAAGGCAATTTAGCCATTCAGTGTTAAACATACAAGTCACTGAATGATAGCCAGTTACTATTTACAAAAACATAGCAAGTACACCACTAATGGATTTCAACATGATTTTACAAGGTTACATTTAACAATCTGATGCACAGACATTTTACTAGAATACAGAGAATGCCATATTTGGGTTTATAAGAAGGAAGAGACATTAGCATATGCATTCCCAGAATGGATATTCTAGAAAGCAGTTCAACAAATGGTCACAATTTATGTGAAGCTATGAGTAATCATGCTTATTCAAATTCTGTGAAAAATCATGCATGAACAGTGTTACCTAAGACCAGGTAAATTCAGATATAATTATACAATGCATTTAAATTCTCATCCAATCACCCATCCCCTTTCTCCCATTCCTCCAATCAGAAGCGGGGACCTCCTGCCAATGATCTCAGGGCCTGGCTTCACCTTTCACTATCCAGGAGACCTATTGGGCTCATATAATGAAATGGGGCGGGCATTCTCTGCTTGGGGAGAGCTAGGCTGGCTGGGTCATGCATGCATTCATGCTCTCAAGCCTCAGAGATCTCTCCCAGTAAACCGAAAGAGCACCGGGGGTAAGAAAGGAAGAAGGTGGCACACATGAAGGACAAGAAAACAGCACTAAGAAAAAGAAAGTATGCACTATGAAATGCTTACTCAACATATTTGGACATATAGAAACACCTACATGAAGTTATTTCTGCCAAGGTGAGCACCTGAAGCTGTTACAGCAAGGGGAGTACTTTTTTCCCCCCAAAGAAAAAAATGTATTTTTTTTTTTTTTTAAATTAAATGTATTTTTTTTTTTTAGTTAAATTATGGTGAAGTATCATTTTCAGAATTATATTTTAAATTGGATCACCTTTATCTGGAAATAGATATTTTGCTTTCATTTCAGCAATAATGGCAAATATAATTATTATGATTTAAAGAAAATATACTATCAAGACAAATCTACGGTGGCCGAGAAGGACCAATGCAACTAAAAATAAAGAAATGCAAGTCTAATAGAAAAACGCACTGCAAAGCAACAAAGGATATTATTCAAGTTCACAACGATCCTGCAAACACACTGCAAATTGGTAGATGCTACACAAATTCAGAAAACACTTTCATGAAAATGACAGCACACGTGAACCACACTGTACTGCACATTCACAGACGCACTGCAAATACAGAAAGCAACTGCAACTTCGGAAACACGCTGCAAATCGCCACAACACAATGGAAGTGCTTCTGGAGGACACTTTTCTGGGTGGTCACATTCTTGTAATAATGCTTTTAACTAGGGATGGGGCCGATCCGATCCAGTATCGGTATCGGGTTCCGATACCAGCTTAATTAACGGATCGGAAATTTCC
>JAODJU010000040.1:24779205-24792174 GCA_026776725.1 Gnathonemus echidnorhynchus | reverse complement strand
TACTGGGCCCCCCCCCCCCCCCCCCCAACTTGGTGTCACCTGTATATGTGTCTCATAGCACGATGGGACAGGCGAAAAGACAATTTCCCCATGGAGATTAATAGTGTCACTATTCTAAAAATTACAGTTGAAATTACAGGACGTTTTCATTACCATGACCCCGTCCAGGCTAAGCAGTATATAAGATGGAGTGATGGATAGATGGACAATCCCAACTATGAATTTCATAGTTACACATCTTTAATTTTGATAAATGACAAATGATAGGATGTCATTGTAACAACATTCATTAAGTGCATATGCATACAAGTTATGGCCAAGAACTGAATATGCAGTCTGAAAATTGGCTGGACACCAACTTTTGGCTGGACACCAAATTATTTCCAAATTATTAGCAATATAACTGACAGTGTATTTTTTTCATGTTTAATCACTTCCCAGCTATCAGAGTGATCATACTGATAATGCCCCCATCTTCCACGAGACATTTAAGATTAAGGTACTAGAATCACTTCTATAAAAAAATCGGGCGCAGAAGCAGCCTCATGAAACTAATGCAGGGCTTTGCAGAAAAAAGATCATAGAGAAGAATTTCATAATACTAAAAATAACATATCTTAAAACAAAAATCTCAGACTAAAAATATTCCACTAGAGACATACAATGGCTGTAATTGCAGTGATCTGGCCCTACTTAGTCAATACCTTACTTTTGGCAAAACCAATCTTCAGTGCTTGGGTTAAAGAAGGGTAACTAATGGACATCTCGATATAGAGAAATCTCTGGAAGAGGACCCAAAACAATATATGCCCTCACGTATTATTGCAGATGGCTGCAGGAGTGTCTATCCTTGGAGAAATACTCCATTATTAGATTCAAGGTTTTTTTCAAAACGAATCCTGTGCAATGGTCTTTTCATAAATAAAATTGAGCTTCCCTTCCACCACACAAGAACTGATCCAACTGATTATGGAATGAAGACGCAAAACTTCTGCTCTGATCATTTCAAACATTCTAAATAGTTTTTGGTGCCCAGGGTAACAATGATATCTGCAGTGCAAATATCAGCGTTTACAACCAGTCATGGTTGTGTCTTATGGTAAACAACTCATAGTGAGTAAGACATATATGGTACCTGTCTACAGTTCAAAATTACCCAGAAAAACATAGAAAGGAGAACAATTCAGGTCTATACAGTAAAGTACATAAAATTCATGTAGCTGCAGGTGAGTAATCTGGTGAAACCACATCCAAAATTAAAATTTGTATGTAGTATGTAAAATTAGCGTTGGATGTGCATGCACAGTTGATTTACACACTTTTACACACTTTCTTTTATCCAGCATGAATATAAAGATCAGCACTTTAGCACACAAATTAAACTTTAAACAGTCACCCGGTAAACACACACTTACCCAGCTTCCTATCCAACACTCTATCACAGTGTAATGCTGAGTTTTTATTTATTTTGTCGGTGCTTCAATTCAAAGCAACATTTATTGGGAAAGCAGGGTCAGCCAGAGCCTGGAGGAAGCGGAATCAAAGGCCTCAATCAACGACCCGACGGGATTTGAACTCTGCAACCTTCTGATCATGAGACCTAACCTACAGGGCCAGCCACTGCCTCCCAGGGAATTAACAATGATGTTAATTATGTACTTTCAGAACCATTCAGTAGTTGCACATTTTCTTTTTTACTTAAACTCTAGCTCAACATTGTCTGCCGTGTAGCTGCTTAAGTGGGGGCAGATCTGGACAGGGATGCCCCTTGTGTATGCTAACATAATTAAACAGACTGAGCTGAGCTGTTAGTGAACTCATCTATTAAAGATCAAAAGATGTTAATTTCATTCATTTGTTCCCCTCTGAACAAATTAGTATTCGTCTAATCCCAATTAATATTCACTTTTTATTGTTTGCCGTTACATGTATAAGGATATGGAATAATTAGGTAAAGATCTTTACATCTTGAGTGATGAAAACAATTCTTAAACTGATACCCATGATTTACTCTGATCATTATGATTTTATCATTTCCTTTTATCATTACAAAACCGCAGATGCAACATATTCTCTAAGATGGAACACAGAAAGAAACCCAGAGTCAGAACTGAGTCAGCTCAGGAAACCCTAATTAAGAGCCCTTCTGCAAAAGAGAAACCCGGCAGCAGACTAATGTATATCATTCACATGGCATCTTTTTCAAACCCTGTGCCAGTCAAAGGGAACACAAGGCAGTGGTGCAGCTGATTTATAACAATGCTCCCTCTTCAGAGTCTGCTCTTCCGCTTTGAACAAAGCTTCATGTCAGGCTGTCGTCCGGCTTCCACGATAATGTCGAGCTTTCCGTGGGTGTTAATCACAGAATGAAACACCTAAAGCTTTATGAATATTCATTGTCAAGACACGTGTTCCAACCAGAGAAACCTATGCAACATAGCAGTGTAGTCAATCTATTCAAACTACTTATAACAGTAGACTTCACTGTACAGGGAGATGTTGATGAACACTATGAAATCTGTTATCACCAATGAAATATCCTTCTATTCTTACCTGTTAACAAATTGCTGTGTCAGTGAAACTGTTGTGTCAGAGTCTATTGGTCTTATACATGTTGTGCTATACAAACAAACAGTTTAAAAGCAATATAATTTAGTTGCCTTAATTTATTCTAGTCATTCAGTGCACTCACACCATGTTGGGTTCTACAGGGTAGAAAATGACGTAATGATGCATGAAATTGGTTCGAAGTAGGTATGACTGGCTTGGTTTCAGAATAGCAATGGAAGTTTATTTATCTTACAGCACTGATCTCTAAATGCTTGTGATCGTGAGAAGATTAACGGCATCCATAATCCCCATGGCTGTGCAGGCTTTACCCAGATCGGCACAGAAGCCCAGCAGTATTTAATCCACCACAGATAGCCCCCCCCCCACCCCCAACTGTGCATGTGAGGTATGGGGGTCACATTTATGTGTACAGGAGGCTGTGTGATAAGAAAAAGTCTATTGATCCCAAAGGAAAACTATCGTGCATGCACCAACAAGGTATATAAAGTGCACGGACAGAAACACACGGAGCAAAACAAAGTGCAAAGATGGTACACACAGTGCAGACAGGTAAACATTACATTTATAGACATTTACAGGAAGTACACAAATAGAATATTCTTAAAAGAGAATATTAAGGAAATAAACCAATATAAATTAAAATGGTGTTCCATTGTCTCACACACTCCTACAGCAATAACACCTGAGCAGTGGTATCTACACATCCTCCAGCTAACCCTCTTCCTTATCCTCCAAATTATCTCACGACATAACTGCATTCTGCTGTCCTACTGCTATATGCTGGCCTTAGCACTTAGCGTGTTACAGCTAAAGCTCTGACCTACTTCCTGCAATGCCGCTCTACAGTTACAGGGTCGTTCAACTGCAAAACAAAATGGAGGGAGCACAAACAGAGGGATAAACTGTGACTTCTGGCTGTAGCACAGATGGTACATACAGTAAATTCTGATGACTTTTAAATATGAGGAAATTAGAGAATACATCAGTCTGCATTCTTCTCCTGCTAATCGCGGCATTAGAATGCTTAATTGAGCTTTTAAAGGGCTGTTCATTGGTATTTCTAAGTAGCACGTGCTAATGCCAGATTCATCAGCTAAAAGTGTCAGAAGACAAATGAAAATCCTATAACACAACCTGGTAAAACCACTGCAGACAAATAATATACACAATAAAAATTGTTCCAAAATAAGAGCAATCAAAGAGTTATCTAGTACAATTCAAGTACTGATATAGTTGTATTTTTGAAGATATTAAAATCAATAGGAGCAATAAAATAATAAATGTCAGTTTTTTTTTATATTCACATATGTCATCCCTCCCCAACACAAATTCTACTCACAACATAAAGTCCTGTTCCCAAGATGGCTGATTTCCACGAACTGTGACTGTTGTGCTTTTGACATTCTGCACTTTCAGCGTCACATACGTGTTGAATTTATCTGAAAAACATTAAAAGCAGGAATTACATTTTTATGTGCAGTTTAGATTATGGTTGATAATCACTGTATAGTAAAGATTATCTAAAATGCTTCATTCAAACTGAAATTTCCAGCCAGCACTTTAACGCTTAACTCCAAATTTAGACAAATTAGTACCAGGGGTGAAGACTCTCACAGGCTGAGGTCCCCAAGCCTGGACAAGAGGGGGGAGGTTCAAAGAAGCAATAATTGCAGAACAATCTCTATCCCCACTCTCATCCATAGTAAGGCAGTTTGAGTAATGAGTAAAAGCAAAATACAACTGCTTAAAATTGGCTTTAAGAGGAAACTTGAGCTCAGTCTCTGGAGTGTAAGGATAAGGAGAATACAGTATGCTTTCTACTTTCAAGATTCGCTCAAACTTAAACTGTATATGTAATGCAGCATTACTGGAATCACATACAGATCCTGTTTTAAGCACTAAATTTGTTCTCAGATTGTCCTGTTCCAGACAGGCTCTCTAAATTGAGCTGGACTTTAAAAGGCCTCTCACCTTGTGGCCAGCGTTTACCTCAGTAAGGGAAGCAGACTTGATTACAAAGCTGACTTTTAATACTCCCAAGATAACTCTCACCCACCTGTTCTACCAAATTGCAGCAAAAGCCCTGCACTCCATCAACACTGAGTCACTATTCTGCAAATTACTTTCTTTAGCAATGCCTAAAATAAGACTTATGAAAGTGCCCAGAACAGCATATTTTCTGTTGCAAAACTGCAGAATTGCCTTCATAATCAAAGAACGTGAAGGATGAATTAAACATAATTAAAGTCAACTGGCCCTTGACGATCTACCAAAATTCGCAAAAACAAATAATAAACATTGATATACCACCTCACATCATTACTTTAGATCTTACCACCACATTTTGCAACCAGAAACATAAAACCTCCTCCTCGTAAAGAGATTATTATTGATTTTTGTACAATATATAATAGTTATACAAAGTGCTTTACTTTTTTTAAACTGCACAGGGGGACACCTAATGTTAAAAAATATTTTTCCATGAACATTTACAAAAGGGTATAAAAGAAATCAGCCGTGGGACCTCAGACCAGTGGGATATTCCCAGATCAGCTTCCTTGGGAACCATTCAAGCAGCATCCTTCCAAGAGAACCTCGAGCACCTGCCTGAACCACCTCAGCTGGCTCCACTCAACATGAAGGAATGTTTGCTCCATTTGAAAATTCCTCAACATCTATAAACTCATCACTCTGTCATGGATACTGAGCTTGACACCCTTACGACTAAACCTCTCTTGTTGCTTGTACTCCTGACCTCATCCTTTAGGTCATCACTTATAGCTCAGCACAATGAAACAGGAACAGCTCATCTCCTGACTTTAACCCCATGGGCCTCTTCAGTACCATCAAAACTGCAACTGCTGAACTGATCCACCTGTCAGTAGAATGGCAGCAGGCAGGTATGAATGCATCTGCACGCACAGTGAGGCGAAGACTTTTGGAGGACGGCCTGGTGTCAAGAAGGGCAGCAAAGAAGCCACTTCTCTCCAAGAAAAACAGGGACAGACTAATGTTCTGCAAGAGGTACAGGGATTGGACTGCTGAGGACTGGAGTAAAGTCATTTTCTCTGATGAATCCCCTTTCTACGGAAGAGGATTAGGGCCACCATGAAAATATTATTTGAATTCTGACTTTAATGTCAGAATTCTGACTTTAATCTCAGAATTCTAAGTTTAGAAAAAAAAAGTCAGAATAATATTTTCATGGTGGCCCTAATCCTCTTCCGTACCTTTCCGATAATTTGGGGCATCTGAAAAAAAAGATTGTCTAAATAAGAAAAGGTGAGCGCTACCATCAGTCCTGTGTCATGCCAAGAGTAAAGCATCCTGAGACCATTCATGTGTGGGGTTGCTTCTCAGCCAAGGGAGTGGAATCACTCACAATTTTGCCTAAGAACACAGCCATGAATAATGAATGGTATCAAAACATCCTCGAGAGAAACTTCTCCCAACCATCCAAGAACAGTTTGGTGATGAACAAAGCCTTTTCCAGCATGATGGAGCACCGAGCCATGAGGCACCGTCATTGACATTTACATTGACATTATGGGTCCATGGCCAGGAAACTCCCCAGACCTTCATCCCATTGAGAACTTGTGGTCAAACCTCAAGAGGCAGGTGGGCAAACAAAAACTCACAAATTCTGACTCCAAGCATTGATTATGTAAGAGTAGGCTGCAATCATTTAAGATTTGACCCAGAAGTTGATTGACAGCATGCCTGGGCAAATTGCAGAGGTCTTGAAAAAGAAGGGCGAACACTGCAAATGTCTTTGCATAAACTTAGTGTAATTGTCAATAGAAGCCTCTGAAACTTCTGAAATGTTTATAATCATACTTCAGTATACCATAGAAACATCTGACAAAAAGAGCTACAAACACTAAAGCAGCAAACTTTGTGAAAACCAATACTTGTGTCATTCTCAAAGCTTTTGGCCACGACTATACATGCGAAGGGCCTGGTTGGATGAGGCTAAAAGCATGACATCATTCGTAAATAGAAGGGATGTCACATCTGGCATATGAGATGCCCTTTTAGTCACAGCTGTACTTTGACACCCAGTCATATGCCTTTTTCAGGACCATAAAGGACATACACTGTCTAGGCAAATTCTTATGATATTCACACAACTGTGTGAAGGAAAAGGTTTGCTGTAATATGCCTTGTTCCTCCTGAATTCTAGGATCAACAATAGAGAGACGTCTCCTCTCCAGTACACTGGCATAAGGCTGCGTACGGGAGACTGAGAAGTTTGCTCCCCTGATTAACTGAAACTCACCCTCTGGACATCCCTTTTAAAACTATGGACCACCAACCCCGTTATCCAGTCCAAAGTTACTCTATCCACCTTCCATTCACCACTGAAAAAGCACGTCAACCACACCACACCACCAACAACAAATGCTTTCCAGATAAACAGTTTGCATCTACTCCAGCAGCCTTCCCACCATGAAGGCTATTGAGCACTGTAGTGATTTCAGCTGCAGGCACAAACTCTGATCCATTAGAAGTTCCTAACACTGCTATCTGACATGTGCTGCCACCTACGCTTGACAACATCAAACATTGTGTTAGTCAGCACTTCTCATTCATTGCAGCCTTTCTGACCTGTTTAGAATCCTTCTCCTGTCTCAGGAGTCTCGATGTGAGCATCGCTCTGAAGGCCTCCTTCTTCAGCTCAACAGCTTTATTCAGCACAGGGGTCGACCAGCAGGTCCTAAGCTTACCACTATAACAGGTATCGACTGCTTCCTGCCCCGAGCTCTTTGTTGCCATTGAGTCTCTAGGCTCTTTTGAGCTTCTCGTTCACATTCACTAAAAAGGATGGGTTCTCCAAACATACCTGCTTGGTGCCTATGCAGTCACATATGATGTGACCTTCTTGTCCACTAGGACAAACACCAGCTGTACAGCCCTCAGCCTGGGACTTCAGGGTAAGAGAGATTCTACCACCTATCAAGAGGTCTGGTTCCAGAGCCTGCACTGAGCGTAGAGGTCAATACTAGCTCTGGTTTTTACACTAACTCGGGCTTTTAATAACGATAATAATAATAATAATAATAATAATAATAATATATTTTATTTATATAGCACTTTTACATGAACTCAAAGATGCTTACAGAGAAAGTACACAAAAAACACATAACAGATTATGCATTAGGAAGGTTAAATACCTTAGCAAAAAGAAAGGTTTTTAGCTTGGTTTTAAAATCTGAAACAGAGGTCGATAAATGAATGGCTGTAGGGAGTGAGCTCCAAAGGCAGGGAGCTAAACGGGAGAATGCACGGTCACCATAGCTATAAAATTATGTTCATGCAATGAAGTGACTTACTGTCATTTTCATATGGACAACAGCAGCTGATTTTGTAAAACTGCCAAGCATATGAATGGGACCGTCAGGGTCGCTAAGGTACTAACAGGTCATAATAATCTTACCCTGACTTGCTAATTTACACTGTGATGCACCCGTTCAAAAGGAGTAACACTAGCGTGCATAGCAGTCCAGGGTTGTGAAATACAATTTGAATGTCTCCTCCTCAACTGAAGGTCATATTTCTCTCCAGACTTTTCACACGTATCTTGCGAGATCAGCACTGGTTTCTCCTTTAGACCAGATCACATTTTCAAAGCATAATTCAGAAATAGCCATCTAACACATGCTGAGAAGTGTTATTCATGTGCTTATCGATTGGACACATGCACAGTGCTACTGGTCGAGGTATTACACCACTCATCTTTTAAAGTGGAAAACACATTTCACATGTTTACATGCAGTTAGGCTGTCTGGCATCGCTCAATCGCACTTTAGTGTGTGATTGTGTGTGTGTGAGTGATTTGTGCATGTGTGCCACGGAAATGACACCACTTGTTCTGAAACATCTTTGAAGTTCACCTCCTTGACTGCTTCGGTACAGGAACAGTGGCTGCATAGACAGTCTTCAAGTCTGCTCAGAGCGACCACTTTACATCACAAAGGATTGAATTTCACAGAGATAAGGGGGCAGTAAAGGCCACAACAACCCATTCTGTGATGTTTCTCCTTCCAATCGCTGTTCAAAGGATTGACTAAGACAGCAACCACTGAAACATCACCTGGCAGTATGAGTACAAACACACATGCAAAATAAATAAATAAACCCAATTTCCATATTATTAAATCTGTATTTCTACTTCATGGAACGTATGGACATAAACTCAATTTCTAAAAGTATTTCAACTGAAAGACGGTTAGACAGAACTACAGAAGAAGACTGAACTGATTTGATTTATGGATAGATAACCAATACTTAATTTAAAAAAGCATGTCCTCATTTAATTTCAGACCAAAAGGTAGGAAGTTACATAAAGGCATTTCACCGCAGGTAATTAATTTCTGCAAATTAAAACACATTTTAATTTTAGCTGCTGATTGCAGGCATGTAGGCTAATTTAATATGATGTACAAAAACACAAACATACAACATCGTACAGCAGTTTGGTCAGCGTCAACTGTTTTAAATGCGCTTTATACATAAATTTGCTTTGCCTTGCCTAAATTGCAACAGAGTAAGACTAATAGCCATTTACAATATCAGATGAAGTGTTTTATTAATATATATACTGGGAGTGAAACAAACAGACAAACAAAACAAATTTTCTTTTCTTTCATGCAGGCTCAGAGACAAACTGCGTACTAATATGGTATTATGGCCATTGTTTGCATTTTCCAGTTGTCAATTAATATAAAATACAATATAATTTACATAGCAAAGCAACATTGCTATTAGGCAAATGTCATTTTACTACAACTGAAAACTAAGTACATAAACATAAAATGAGTCAGATGTTCAACCTAAATCTTTCTAGTGCAATTCCTATGGTGTGATACAAAGAACAGATATAATGAAACACTGCAAAAGCTTTAAAAACATCGTGTTTAGATCAGTCTTCAAAACCTTCAAAATGACATGTCTGAACATTGTTGGATGTCTTTACTCAACTAATAATGGATACAGCTGGCATCTAGGGAACAAATGACATTCGTAAAGCTAAGGAAGAAAGATTTAAAATGTCAAGGAGATACGACAGTTATACTATAATGGAGCTGTGTGAAGAAAAATTGTGAAATACAAAGAAAAAAAAAAATCAAGGTGTCTCTCTTTTAAAACATTTCTTTTTCCGGAAGAACTTCTTCCATTACACCTTACTTCCAGAAGACCTTGGTAAAGTTTTCTCATGTGTGCCACAGCAAGGTTACAAACTAAGGTTGGAACATTTATTCATAATCCCAGGTCTTCAATCCCTCATTCCATCACCCACAGTCCTATCTTAAGCTGAGAAATGAAAATGAAGAGGACCATACAATTGAAAAGTCTACTAAATAAACCACATTTCAGTCCACTCCTCTCATTAACAACAGAAATGATATCTACCACATATGCCCATTTTACACTTACTTAACAGACACTATTATCCAAAGTGACATACATTTTTGAAATCAGTCAGCCGGTCCCTGCAGCAATTTCTTAAGGGTCCAATAGTGCCCTCACAACGCCAGTCATGAGATTTGAACTGGCAGGGTTTCAATCCATGGGTAGAGTCCAAATTCACAAAGCCACACACTGGCCCCAACTTGTCAGACACATTGCTTAAAATCTCAAAATCTTTATGAGCAGATGGGGATTACTTACAATCATTCATCATTTTGCTGTATTGACTAGACAGAAACATACTGTGAATGTCCTCCGCCAGCTCAGCTAACCATAGCTGGATTCAAACCTAAGTCACCAGTAATAATATCAAAAGCCAGTCATAAATTCTCATTGCTACTCTCTGAAAGTAACACACCACGGTAACCACAGAAGCAAAACATTCCAGGACACCAACCAGGGCTGTAAATTATAAGCTCAGCCACTCCCCCGAGGTATGTAATTTTGATGGAGGGCAGGTACAAAAAACTTCACACTAGCGCAGTCGCTAGCACAAGACCTGCATGTCAGACTACATTTCGGTTTACTGAGCTAACCCAGTTGGCTAGTAGCAAAAATCCCTAAAAAGTTCCGCCCCTGACACCAACATATTCAGATACTGCAGACCTTAAAAAATAACTCTTCAGTTTTAGTTTGAAATTCAATCTAAGATTGTTATGATTTATGTATAATTTGTATTAGTATTTACTTACCTGAAGAAATTATAGTAAATGTATTATGTTTTGCTATCTTGCAATTTTATTTTTTTCACATTATTTATTCATATTCATTGTTTGTAGTGTTCATAAAGATTTTATGAAAGTCTGAAGTAGGTTCTGTTAACTAAAGTGTTACCTACTTCTTTACCGTAATTACATACCGTCATTAAAACCATTTAAACTTACACCCTCAAACTACTTAAGACTCATGGGATATTAAACTTGGGGCCACAGAATTGCTATGAGGGGGAAACTGTCTGCTGCTCTAATAAACTACTTTACATTCTTTGTAAACTAGGACAAAATATGAACTTATTAACTCTAGGTCAACACACATATCAAAAGAATCTACACTAAATTTTTACTTCTGTAAAAATACAAATAATATAAGATAATCTTGTTAGCAAAATAATATGTTTCAAATGATGTATTAAAACCCAGCTTATAGTTTGTTATTTCCATAAATATAGACACAATCTGTTTAATTTTCAAAACACACCCTGTAAATCATACGACTTTTCCCAACTGATACTCCGTCACTCAGATCTAGACTAGTCACTAAAACACCAAGCTTAAATGCAATATATTAGTTCATGGGCCATCCAGACTTGGACCTGGAGACTGCTCTGGTCCAATGACTGCAGTATTAACCCCTCAATGAAAGACAAAGACTTCTCATGTGCTAGGGGGATTAAAACACGAGTAAAGAGAGGTGGGGACATGGACACCCCAGTATTTAATTTGGATTCATTCATCCCCCCACAAAAATAAAGCTTTGCATTCAAAGTGAAGTTGGTCGGCCACAGCCATATCAAACTCTCTCTTATGTCATTGGGGACAAGTCTCCAATCACAGAACTGTAGGTCTTCCTCATTCTTAGGACCTCCCTCCCTCTTACGTGGCCTCCCGCTATATTCACAGTACGTGAAAGAAGCTGGAAAAAAGCATAAACACAAAAACAAGAATAAGAAGAAAAATCAGTACACCATTATGGACAAAGGACCACCTGGAACTAAAAATGGCAGCTTGATGTTTTCTGATCCCATTTTTATTCTGCTGAATGAGGGTGGGAAATGCCTCTCTATCCGCAAATTATCAGTCAAATGGATTTTCAGATGACTTTCCCTCTTCTGTAATTGCAACTCTGCAGGTGGTTAAACAAAACTGCATCAAGTCTGTGCATATGTACTCAGTTGAGAGGAAGACAGGCCCATTGGAAAGAATGTGCTTGTGTCACTTTGTATATTATTAGCAGAGATTCATTACAAAGGCAATTTGATGGAATTCTGACCAATTTCTATCTCGGCTTGAAACAGGAGCCTGCCACCATAATCAATTGCCAAGTTCGGAGAAGCACAAAGTAGCACATGTTCCCATTCAGAAATACAGACTAATGAGCTGTTTCCATCTCCTGAGGGTTCCTGTGTATGCTGTTAGTGTGAGTAACCTCATTTTGACAGACTGGCGTGAGTGCAGTGCTCTCCTTTTGGTTTCATGTTACCCCATGATTCCACCTTCCAATTTCAGTAGGTTCATTACAAAACAGTCCAAGCTACAATGGAGAATTAAACTTTTTTTCTACCTCTGAAAGCATTTTTCCCTGTAATTTTATGCTGTTAAAGGTCTGGGGTGAAAGAACAGACTGTCCTCATTCTGTGGCCTAATCTGCCCTACCAGGTGACAGAAAGGGAATGTATATCACTGTGGTTTTAATGCATGGCTTACTGACTATAGTATTAATTACTTTACATTGCAGTGAATTTAGATGGATTAGTAATGTGCTCTTACAACTGGTTGCTCATTCAGTTAAGAACATAGTATTCCCACAAACAATTTCATGAATCTAACTTAACAAAATCATATAGATCCAGTCACTATTTTACTATAAAAGTCATCAACAAAATTAATATAATATAAAATCTATAAATGTATCTCTCTACATTATACATCATCATCACACATCTTCCATAACTACTTATCTAGTACAGGGTCTTGGTGAGACTGAGGCCTGTCCTTACACACACACACACACACACAAACTCCACATACAGGCAGGGTTGAGAATATACTTCACATGACTAAATATTAAATAGCATAATATTGACTAAAATACGTATTTTGGGGTGGCACTGTGGTGCAGTGGTTAGCACTGCTGCCTCACACCTCTGGGACCCGGGTTTGAGTCTCCGCCTGGGTCACATGTGTGTGGAGTTTGCATGTTGTCGTCGTG
>JAODJU010000040.1:24736944-24751112 GCA_026776725.1 Gnathonemus echidnorhynchus | reverse complement strand
GATGGATGGATGGATGGATGGATGGATGGATGGATGGATGGATGGATGGATGGATGGATGGATGGATGGATGGATGACCGTCAGAGGAGTTTTAAAGTGGAGAGAAGACCGATGAAAGAAATTAGATTTTAAGATCTCCATCTCAAGTGTTCTGCACTGCATTGCCTGTGATAATGTTATCTTTTTTGATAGCCTTATAATATGCCAATTCCTAGTGAACTTTTCACTGTCACCTTATTTCAAATGGTAGTCAGTGGTCAGATAAACCCAGTTTGTTATGTCCAAATTTCAGTTCATTTAGTCAAACAGCCCCATGAGACACACTTCAGTAACTTTTTTATGTTGTACATGACAGTGCCTGCATGCTAGAAAGCTAAAATATCCTTCCTCTTACAAAAGAGTGCTTCATCAAAATGGAATATTCAGGAAAGACAGTAATTTGCTCTCTGCCAACTGCCTGTCCAGCAGAACAACTGTTATTAAGAATGTTCAATTATATGCACCATTCCCCTTGATATGTTTAGGGTTGAGCCATAACTAATTGTGACAGATGAAGGTGCTGGATTATGAAATAGCATGTCGTGGAGTCCTTGTATGATGACCTGGTACAGCGAATAAGCAAGATGGACAAGTAACTTCAGATGTAGACTAAGCTAAAAAAAAAAATCAAAACACATTAAAACACATACACATCAAAACCTATATTGTAACCTCATTTCCTTACAAACAAAATATGCCACACAATAACACAGAAACAAGGAACAAACAAAAATGCATCCAAGTCCAGCAGTCCAACCACAGAGAACTAACACAAAATTAGAAAAGCAAACAGGATACCAGAAAAGGGTTAGGCAATTCAGAGTCAGTGATAAACAGCGAAATCAGGGATTATGCTAAACCACAGAACACACAAGAGCCAGAAAACTGAACACAGGGGTCTTTGCAAGGGGCAGAAGACAAAGGACAGGTGAAGGAGAGGAGGGCACCAACACACAGACCTGGGGGGGACAAGCTGACAGACATGTGATATTCAACAATATGAAGACACACACATACCTAACTGCAACACCCCTTTTAAAGAACTGCAGTATAAAGCAATAACAAAGACAGAAATCATAGAATATGTAGCCCAGCAGAAACGTCAGCGAGGCCAATCCCATAATTCACTTTGCAACAAAATCATTCTGCAGACTCATCTACATATTCTTTGATCAGTTTTTAAATGACCCGTGGCATTACTAAAACCAAAATGAACAATGATTTTTCTTTCCATCTGTCTCTCAACAGCACAGTTCCTCCAAATGATCTAACCACGCACACACATACCCGTCAGACATGATCGCATCATCGTACTGTATCGCTCGCTACGAGCGCCGATTGGGCGGGCCCAAGTTCCATCCAGGTGGGTGCCCAGGATCACCCAGGTCCACTTGGTTTGTCTTTTATAGCAACAATTAAGGATTTGCTTCAGATATCTGGCTGCCATGGTGACTGCAGTAAGGGACTGAGCGTCCCTGTGAGGCACAGCCAAGGTTTGGGAAAATATTCCAGAAGCTAAGGGTCAGGAAATTATTAGCAATATTTTTTTTTGTTCAAAATTGGCAGAAATTATTTTCTTAGGTTTGCCTGAAATAAACACACAAAATAAAGAAGTATCTGCACTTTCTATAACCCCTGATGACCTCTAAAATGCTGTTGAAAATCAGGCTTGTCCATAGACGAATGCTAGTAATACAAGGGCAGTTTGCATGCTGGATGCTTGGCTCAGCAGACCGACCTGAGCTAAATTCATGTTTTTCTTTCACTCAAATATCACTCTGTCGATTTCCTGTATTATTTATTTTTTAAATGACTGAGAAATATAATTTCTCCATACTATACAATTGGCCACATGCACCAATATTATTTGTTTTTAGTCTGTTGCATTTATTTTCATTAAAATGTTACAAACTTACTGAAAACTGAAATACAAACAAAAAATGTTGATGAAACAATCATACCATGTTCTAAACAAAAATAATGAAAAAGTTTATTTTCATTATAATTGGGTACAAAACTCACTGACATTGGAATTCTGATTTAAATGAGGCAGCCATATATTGTAGAATGCATTCTAAGTGTAGTAACAAAAAGCACCACATTACACAGACATGGACAGCGCAAGGCAGGGAAAAATGCGACATGAACTGGACTCACATACAAAAGACGTCCTTTCAGTGAGCATGACAGCAATGAAAAATAAACTAGGGCAGGTGTGTCTGGCATAAAAGAAACTAGTTCTCAAGACTACAGTGCATACACCAGGTGAGACACACCATGACGAGAAAGGCAACATCAATTTATACAGCTCGTGGATCCAGGAAGAGGAAACAAATCAATCTTTAAAGCTCCAATCACTGGATTCTTTGTCCTATCTTTAAATGATATATACACATATTACTTAAAAAAATACATATTATGATATAGACAAAATTTTAATATTATTAATTCTGTACACTTGTTGCATTCTAACTCCATCCATCCATTTTCGATGCTCGCTTGTTCTATGTTCTATGTTCTCTCCTTGTTCACACACACACACCATTCATACTTATGGACATTTTGGCAAGTCCAGCTCACCATAGCATGTTTTTGGATTGTGAGAGGAAACCCCACCATGACACGAGGAGATCATGTGAACTCCACGCACATAGAGCAGTGACAGAGACTCAAGCCCAGGTCTCCAAAAGTGAGAGGCATCCCTGCAAGCCACTATGCCACCATGTTGGTCCCACATTATGATTCAAAAAGACAAAGAAAAAAACCGAACATGTTTCTAGACAGAATCACAATTTAAGCTGAAGAAAACAGCAGTTTTGGACTTGGCAGGTGCATTGCCTTGCAAATGAATGCTGGAGTGCTAAGATTACTTGGAAAATAAACCCAGAAGAAAAATCTCAATAATAGGAAAATACAAGGAAGACCTACATCAATAATAGCTCCTTGCCTGTCAGTCAATCTAATTGTATTCTTCATATCACATACAGCCTTTCATTTTCATTCGCATTTGGGACTGGAACCACTGGGCGCAAGTCAATCCGGGCTGTCCATCACTTGTATGCCCTACTGTATTACAAGTTAGATACAGATAGTGGGTCCTTACACAACAGGCGGCAACAGACAGTAAGCGATACACCCACTAACGTCCTATATCCACTTACAGGCGTCTCAATTAGTGTACATTACTTACTATGTACACTGGACATAAACAGAGGTGGAGAAAAATATCGATATTATGATGAATTTCAACCCTGATTTTGGTGATTTAATATCCGTTCACAAAAATCACAAAATCAATCCAGTTAATTTATGCCTTTTCCCCATGTCTTTGTAAACATTTTCACTGAATTTTACTTATATCGGTCCTCTTATCGTATAGGTCGCGCTGCTTTCTCTCTCACCTATAGGAGGGTTGCAATAGCGCCATCTTGATACTGCCACTACATAGGTGTTTCTCAATATGCGTACTTCACCATACTTGTGTTTTCGTCTACTCATTTTATGTTGTTATCTTCCATTGCCAAAGACCAGTAAAATATTCAAGAAGAGAAATAGTAGACTGTAAAAGTACCCAGATGTCATTCTTGCCCTGCCCCAAATATCAAGCATACATTGGATGCATCTTCACGACATGAGACCAATCCCATGGTTCATTGTATCCCAAAATAGTTCTTGGAAGGCAAGTAAGCAAGTCGAATCTTGCCAAGACCACAAATACGATCTTTGCGTTCTTGATATTGAGAAACCCTTGCATCTGAGTCCACCGTGGCTTTGAGTCTTGCATGCGCCAGCATTGAAAGCTAAATACAAAAGCACCTAATATCAATTTATTAATTACAACTAATTAAAAATAAATAAAAAACGGAAAGCTAAGTAAAAGCGAGCTAAATACAAGAAAAAAAAAAAAAAACTTATGTCTAGTTCCTGTCAGGGGCTTTGCCAGTGTCAATACATATAAATTTTATGAAAATTTATGCAAATACATGCGATAGGACTTAACTGTCTATTACCGTGAAGGGTGCAAGTTTTGCAGATGGTCTAAAGTCCTTTATTACTTGAACAGTATAATACTTTAGTAGTTTAACACAGTTGACTCAGATCGGCAGCACATGTGCAACTCAAATCCACGGTTGACTCAGCTCCTGTAGTGACAGGTACATTGTCAGTCGTGGTTATGGTGTACTCCAGCGCATGAATGTAAGCAAGTTGTGAAGTAGGACTTTACCAATCACATTCAGTACACTGCTTATGGTGACAGAAAAGCAAACGTTGTAAAGGGAAACTGGATATTACTGGATATAACTTGCTGTCAGTTATGATAATATCATGAGAATATTGTTTTTTTCAAATGCCGTGGGCAACACTGAAGCAAACGAAAGCGACTAAAAGTCTAGAGGTTGGTTTTGTTTTGAAGGACCTATACCAATATGTTCCTCAAATAGAAAGATTTTGATAAACAAGCCTTTGGCCTTTCTTTAATGGTTTTCACAATTTGTTTCTAGTAACTCTGCATTTGTAAATTTTTGTTTGTTAGTTTTGTTATGGACTGATATTGAATAGGAATCAAATGAAATTGAATCGAGTCATTAGATTGTGAATCAGAATCGAATGGAGGCATCTGTGCCAATACCCAGCCCTAGATGTAAATGCCGCTGGACGTGACTCGATAAGGAGTAACTCAGCATAAGACTGTACTGGGACTTTAAAAATTACAGAATTTTCTGTGACTTCCAAGTATATCAAAATTCCAAAACATTTATCATTTTACCTCATAAAGCACCAGTCACTAATCTGCTTGGACAATTTTACTTTAACTACAGTAACTACAACTGCCACCAAAGTCATGACTCATATCCAATAATAGAGCATAAAAAGTATTCTGCAACAAGATCCAAACAGGAGCCAGACTACACTATAACATAAAAGAGAACAGTCTCTTCCATAGCTTCAGGGAAATCCAAGAAACCTAAGTGTTACTGCTTATGTCTCCCCATAACACAATAAAAACAGTTTAACTGTACACTGCAGACCGATTCATTACATTTACAAAACAGACACCTATTTCTTCAAGACGGATGTCCTGTGCAGTGCTTGAGGCCAGTCCCATCTATTAATACATTTCCTATGCAACGTGCATGCATTTACAGTACATGTATTGAGGAAAATCATAGCAATACAAAGAGCAGCTTGTTCCTAGGGCTCACATTGATATGTATATACAATGGCATTGCGCATGCGTCACCAGAGACGACAGCTTTTCAGTACTCTACGGATGTTTATTTATGCCCACAATTTTATTAGCAGAGCACCAAAAAGTTAGTAATCTGTATAAACTTTGCGTATTTTTATATTTCTTAAATTCAGTTAGCGGAGCACACCACATAATACTGTTTTGGTATACAGATGCTGCTCTACTTACGAACTTTCAACTTACGCACTTTCAGACATATGAACGAAGAGGACTGTAAGTCCAAATTGTGTTCGTTGGGCTCCTATTTCCTGTCTGCGACATCAAAATCATCATTTTTTTCTGTGCGCCAATTCCGTCTAGTACAACTTCTGGCCGCTACTCCCGCCACGCAGCAGTATAGCATGCGTACTCCCAGCATACTAATTCTTAGTACTTGCATATACCCTTAAAATGATGTTGATTAACGACTTACGAACATTTCAGGTTCAGAACATATCTCGTTCGTAAGTACAGGAGCGTCTGTACTTCGGTGCCATATGCACTGTTACAGAGCACACCACGTGATACTGTTTTGGTATACTATGGTTTGGCAACATGCACTGAAGTGGCAGTGAAGAAAGGAGCAGCTCAGCAGCCACGACATCTTTTAAAGGAGGAGATCTTGTCGTCTGGCGGTACTTTTTGCAATTTATATTCCGGCAGGTTAACATCACGATATGCCGCATTTATACTAAGTTTTGGGTGCCATAATATGCCTTGTTAATAATCTGCTTACCAAACTGTAAGTGTAACATCCATATAGCACCGAAAAGCTGGCGTCTAGCCAAATGTTTCAACTAAAGCGCTGGTGATCACTGCACATCCACGATATAATCACAAGTACATATCCATGTGATACCACCCAGCCCTGTTCCTACACATTTTATTGATCAAACAAAGCAGAACTCTAGGGGTGTAAGGATTCTCCAAATCCACAATTCCATTCACACCTCCTTTTAGGGGGGTGGAGATGAATAAGAAAAAAAAAACTGCAGCCGGTTGGGGATGGGTGGAACTGCGACATGAGATTGTGAACGATTGTGGTTTTGGTCTTGGTTTCAGGACCGTTACACCACAACCAAACACAGGTGGCATGGTGGCTCAGTGGGTAATACAGACTGGGGGTCTGAATCCTCCCGACAAAAGGATCAAAAATTCAGTCTATCCTCTTATGTCCAGGGTCAAAAGCATCTTTATATAACAATCAGTGAAATAATTCAAAACGAGACCTTTGCACTTTACTGGCAATAATGCAATTTTTAATAATAAATTCAAAAAATGGAAGGAAAAAATTAAAAGGTCATGAAAATCAGGAAATACACAGTCACACACACACTCACCACCTTTCACAACAGACTCACCCCAAGGCCTTTACATGGGTGTGTTGTGATACAGTACAGCATCATACTACAGCATGTCTACAGTCATTATTTACATCAGTGAGACAAGAGATATAAATGTACCCTTTGTATAATATCAGGAATGAGAAATTTAAGCCTGCAGATTTTAAGGAATACTTCATTATACCCTGTCTACCAAAATAACAAGATAGTGTCTTCATCACAAGACTTACATGCTCTATGAAGTATATCCTGCATACCTCATAGGCACACACATTTTAATTTGGGGGTATTTATTATTAGATATACGGTAACAACTGGAATGAAATTTTCCATAATGTAATCCTCCAGAGGTATACAACATTCAATTTCTCATATTTAATTTTACTATGGGAAATGCATTTTTCTAAATCCTAGTTTTTTAACATTCTCTTAAGAACTACATGTTTTATGATACCATATACTAATCCTTTGCAAACACAAAAATATCTTGGGAATTAAAATCCACAAAAATCCCTAAAATACTCAAATTTTGCATACATAAAAATTCAGGTTCATATATATATATATCTATATATATATATATATATATATATATATATATATATAGATGTGATTGCTAGGAGGAATGTCTTCATTTTGTCTTCTGCCTCAGATAAAGATTTAACGCTGCACATTAAACAGGGTAAAAGCATAACAATCTGCAGCACTTAGCAGGAGCTTCAGCTATTATATGTCGGGATATTATTTGGTAGCAGGTAGCAGGCTGAGCAGCTAAAACAAGCCCATCCATCAGACCACGCACTGCTGATCAGCTACACTGTGAACAAAGCAAGCAGAGGATGTTCGGGCACCATAGTAGTGTGATTCCCTCCAGCCTCCCACCCACTTTCGGTAAAAGTTAAAAATTAAAGTAGTACGGTGTACAGTGCCCCCCACCCTGGCCCACCCTGACTCACGTGACACTCTCTTGCCAGATGGCCAAAGGATTACTCTCTCAATTTCCGTTTGCCTCTGGAACCTTCTCTCTTGTGATTATTTATATATAAAATATAATGTACATAAATACTATGACTCAACAGCTCAAACTCTACCACATGAAAATGGATTTGGGGGACAGCATGTGGCTCAGTGGGCTAAGCCTCTGTGCCTGTGATCAGAAGGTTGCTGGTTTTAGCCCAGCCTTGTCATGTCTGTGGGTCTTTGAGCAAGGCCCTTAAGCCCCAGCTCCCTGGGTGCTGATATGGGTGGCTGCCCTTCATGTCCAGCTTACTCACACCTACAGAGAGCAAGTTGGGGCAGGTGTACAGAGAATTTCCCCATGGAGATCAATAATAATAACAATTATTATTATAAAGGTTGTCCAAAACTTTCAAAAGGAAATATTACACACATCATCATATTTTAAAACAAATAATGAATACAAAAAACTTACTGATGTGTATTCTGATCCACACCGTTCTATAAGGAAATTAGATGGAACTCATCCACAGACAAACACACATACATATAAGAATACATGAAGACCTTTACTCCATAATTGCACTGTATCAACCCAACACTATGCACTTGATTCTTTCTCTGGAAAAAAAAAATGCATTTTATTGTCAGTCCCGGAGATATCGCACTGTGCCAGCTCAGGTGAAATCATACTTACACCACCAACATAGAGGACATCAACAAGCATACATTCATTGAATGTATTCCGATGAAAATTTAATGCTGATTAACATTTCACAAACCATATGGCCCTTGTCCGGTTGACATCCTCAGGGTAATGTCTACCTCATTTCGCATCATCATACTCCTCCTATACGAAACGGCAAGTGGGTGGTTTTTGCACCGATTTTCCTTTGAAAATGCTTGCCATTCAACGTGAACTTATTTCAGTCTCGCGCTTTGTCAAGATTAACCAGTAAATTAAGTCAAAACAGTTTTTTTCAGATAAAAATAAATGTATATTATATATAAAGAAAAACCCTCAAGTACAGTGACCTTAGCACTGAGGGGGATATCAGTAATAAAAAAATCTCAGTTTGACAGACCATATAGACTATAACTAGAGAGAGTACAGTAGAGATGATTAGGAAGCCCTTCATTTTGCCGTGATCAATGTGTCATGTCGTGTGAGTGATCGGTCAGCCTCCTGACAGCCTTACCACTCCAGGTACCTCAGTTTGACAGATTACCTGCTGTCAACTGCTGGACCTTCCACTCAACAAGTTATACTATGACCTGTGTCCTGGGACCACAGCAACGCACACTCTGTAAAAGCAATCTTCAGCCAGCAGCTGGGTCCATAGTTCTGACCTGGCCACGGGCTGACTTTCCGTTTTCCCCAGAGATGCGGCTAACTCAGAGCACTCTCTGAGCACTCTCAGAGCACTCTCAGGGTGACCCGGCCCGACAGCAGAAAGGACAACGAATGTCAGCAAAACAGTCATGCTGGGGGGGGGGAAGAAATTCTGTTCACCCCTGACAGATGCTGAGAGCCATTCACAGGCAAATACCAGCCCGTCACTCTTTAAAAAGCCCTTGCTTCTCTGCCAGCAGACCTACACAAATGGATGAAATCTCTCTCCTTCATGGTACTCCACCTTCCAATGTCATCTTTCAGTAAACTTCAGAAAACCCATAACATGCTGACAATTTTAATGGAATTAAAATATATTCCTGCTCTTAACCACCCATTTTAAAAACTGAGAAAAAAACATCACAACTGCATTCCATTGTTTCACAGATTGTTTTAAAAATGGAACCTTTAAAGACATTACAGATAATGGATGGGATGTCATATTTGTTACTTTGCTGATGAGTAATTCAAATGAATCGGTGACACAGATGGGAATGCAGTTGTTCTTGTAATGCTAAAGAGTTAACATTTTATTTAAGTTTCCCATCAATCAGTTATCACTTCACCTGACATTGATGTATATTCAGACGCTACTGCCCAAAAAATGATGTACTCCATTGAAATTGAGATTAAACTATTACAGATTTGCACTGGAATAAGTCTCCTTAAGAGGGAACAGCAATCGTTTTGAATCCAGCACACTGCAAAACTCCAGTATAATTTAAATTATGGGTGTGGGCTGCATTTGTCCACAATGTGTCATATAGCAGCAGCATCACTTGTGCTGCAACATGTGTGGATATGTAAAGGAGCAGTGTTTAAAATGGGCGACTTCAAAGGGAGGTCCTGAAGACTTTGATTTAGTATAATCCAGGGTGTGTGGGTGTGCGTGTGTCTATACCTCATGTCATTCAGGGACAGAGGGTAAAAGACAAAGCATGTATAACAGTGGAGTCCAACGTTTTTCCACAATGGCAAGACAAAATAAGAACAACAGATGCCTGTAAACTTCAACATGTGTTATATGAACAGACAATGAGCCAATGAACTGCTTTGTTCCTCTGTTTAGAGCAGGGGTCTCAAACTCTGGACCCGGAGAACTACTGTCCAGTAGGTTGTCTATCACACCTTGCTTCTGATGAGCCACACCTGTTCTCAGGTAAATGCCAGGAACAGATGTAGCACATCAGAAGCCAGGTAAAATAGAAAACCTACTGGATAGTAGCTCTCCAGGACCACAACTGGAGACCCATGGTTTAGATCATACAGTAGGCACTAGGAACAAATCCTTATTTTCACAGCATGGATAGCAGGGAGTCTCAATCCTGAGGTCACACTGAGCCCATTAAATGTAGTCATTGAGCCAAAAAGCCCAGCTTCTACATGGAGTTAACTCTCACCTTCCCCATAGGAACAGCACACACTGGTAGGAGTGTCAATAATCATTGGAATTACAGCTCTCTGCAAGAGTAAGGTGAAGGTGTGATTCCACAAGTATCCAAGCAGCAAATACACATCATTCTGAATATGAATTGGCAGCACAAAACATATGCAAAGACCGGAACTGAAACAAGGCGGAATATCACTGATCAGGCTGAAGATACGCGACGGCTGAGCATGAAAGGCAAAGATCTGTGTTGGTGTCAGAAGAAAACTTCACTGAAGTAAAAAAAGTAACAAAAAATCTAAGTTTGTAGGGGTGCAACGATATAACGAGACGAGATACGATATTGGGTTCACGAGAACGAGACGACACGATATTTTAACAATATTTTAAGGAAAACTTCAAAGAGGAAATACATTACTGGAAAGTAGCCTTTTATTTGATTAATTTGAAAGACGAAAAATGCTAAATAATGCAGATGTATGGTGAAATGTGTTAAATAATCAACATCATCATATGCAGTAAAGAACAGAACAAATATCTAGCGCCATAAAATATTTCACCACAAACTCAAATGACAGGCTTCTGCCTTTTAATGTTTTCTTCACCGGTGCAGTGGATTTAAGTAAAGAGCTATGATGGTGCTGCAAATGGCTTTGCATAGCAGTAGCGTTAGCCGCTGTGTACGGCATTATTTTCCTACAATGCTTACAGATGGTTTGTGTTTGACAGATGCTTCCTTTTAAGGTGGTGGAATAGATTTCTCATATCAGGAAGTGCCGACTGTGGCCAGACGAAGTTTACAGATAACTTTGCTTGGTGAAATATCTGACTGTATATGTCCGATTTGCACCTTGCATGTCTGGGCATTACACTTTACAGCATATTTTATGGTGCCCTATTTGTACCACTTCGCCTCACGACATTTTAACGACACAAACAGAACGTTAATGGCTGCGTCTGAATTCAGTTTTAAGGCTGCATTCGAAGACCAAATGCATCAAATGTGGTCCAGGAATGCATCCTTTTTTGCTGAGTCACAAAGGATCCACCCAATGGATGTGTCACTACAGGATCTGAGTCAACCGTGTAGTAGTAAAGGACTTCAAACCACCAGCCAATCCTGCGCTCTTACCAATTGCAGTAAAATCCCGTTATAACGGACTTCAAGGGACCTGGCAAAACATTCCGTTATATGCAGAGTTGCTGTATGGCCAGAACACAAGTACAGGACACCATTTACTCATGCCACACCCCAGCAGACACACTTGTGGTATAGATTATTCTATTGTACATGTAGTAATACACCTTTACCTGACTGCTGGAAGTATATATGACCTATAAGTGGTTATATGTATACGGTACACTATAGCATTGACCTCATCGCTTACGGCATCCCTCCAGCTGCGAGCGTCGTCTGGCAAGCCACAGCATGCCGGGTGATGGACAGCCAAACAGACCAATCAGTATTGCCTGCTGTTACGCCTGCCTACTTTTAGAACGTGACTATTAATGACCTGCGCTGGATATCACCAGCACGTCACACGCCTTGTAGGCGGATCCTACATGTCCGTTATAGCCGAACAAAACTACAGCTAAAAGCGGCCCTGGGGACCGAATTGTTTGTCCGCTATAAGCGAAATTCCGTTATATGCGCATCCGCTATATCCGATGCTTTTTCTGCATGTTCCTAAAGGCGCACGGCCGGGACCAGCGGACCTCGTCCGTTATAGACGATATTCTGTTATAAGTGAGTCCTCTATAACGGGATTTTACTGTATAGCGAGTTAGGCCCACTTCATGCATTTACATATATTTTCAGAAAATGGCTTGGTTACCTTTCATTATCTGTATTGACACTGGGAAAAGCCTGTCACAGGAAACAGGACATATATGTTTTTCTGTATTTGGCTTGCTTTTAGTTAGTTTCCAGTTTTAGTTATTTTTTTAGTTTGTTTTTGGTTGCTTTTGTATTTGGCTTTCAACATTAGTGCACATGCGACTCAAATCCATAGTTAACTCAGATCCTGTAGTGACAGCCCAACATATCCCAAGATTCATTGCACAAACCTTCGAAGGACACCGCCTACAAAGGTGACATACTGTAGACAGAGTCCTTTGAAGGATGCAGCCCCTGAATTCGAACACAAATGATATTTCTTTTTACGGCATAAAGTTCATTTTACCAGATATTAAACCAGATATTCCAGTTTCGGATTCTTTGTGATCTCTGCTTGTTTAATAACAGTTTTGCATAGCACCTGTACTTGTGCCTGAGTGCGTGTTTTGGGGTCTTGTTAGGTACCCCAGTCATAGAGAGGTGACCATATAGGTCAACCAGAGTTATAAGTATACGAAAAATATCATGTCACTGGATAGCAGCAATTTCAACTGATGGAAATATTAACTGATATTTCAGATGCGGCATATTTGTTGATCCCAAAACTGGAAATAGACATCCAGAGGGACTTAAAATGACAAGCAAAGAAAACCATTTTTCACCAGTTTAACACCAGTTCTCACTAAACAATAAAGCGAGCCCTGTAGTTTGCTGTAAATACAGACAATGTTCTGTGCCATAAAATTGTGGAATGAATAGATTGGATAGTGCCAGAAAATACAATGCAGCGCAGACGCGCAAGGAACAAAACAGAGAGCTGCCACAGATCGGGCAGTAACACCTTGGATCCGTGCTTCATTCACCAATCATCAGACTGACTTCCTACTAGATGGCTGTGCCGATTGGCCAAATTATATAACATGTCTTACGTGTGATGTATTTGAAAAACAATTCAATGTGATCTATCTGTATGGCAGGCATGCCGGGTGAGGAAGTGTTTATTTATTTATTTTTGTTTATATATATATATATATATATATATATATATATATATATGCAAACATGCGCCCATAAAGTATGAGTCCAAACATCTCTACATGCTGCCTGTACCAAGTTTCAACTGTACTCCATCCTGTTTTGGCTAAGGTCCACTTCTTCCATTACAAGCCAAAAATTAATAATGCATGAAAAACTGCCATCAGAATCATTTTGAACCCATTATGTTTTATTGTGGAGCGGCATGCTAGCTCATAGCTCCAGGGTTGGGGGTTCCAACCCCGTTTCCGTTGTGTGTATATGCAGCTTGCATGTTCTCCTTGTGTTATGAAGGTACCCTCCTAGTTTCCTCCCACAGTCCAAAGACATTGAGCAGGTTCTCGATCTTGTTTTAAAAAGTTTTTTATTAAAGTTCAATAAATGCATATTTCCAAAGTCAATGAATATTCTTGTTAAATAACCCCAATGTCAGTACTGACCAAAATAATTGTGATTATGATTCTGCCATTATCAAGCAGCCCTAATTTGAGCACACAATGTCATTTTAGTGTAAGACATTCTACTTGTGTAAAATGAGTCACAGGAAACATGCTGCAGAAGAGCTGGAATCTTCAGTGTTTATTAAGAAAAATGTGCTGTAGAAGTCAGAAGAGTACAAGTGAATAATGTAATTCACAAGAAAGGAAGAGAGACAGTATACAGACAATATTACCATTAACAGTGAAAGGAAAGGTTTTCCATCACTTATTTGGGAACGCTCATATCTACAGTATAAATCCATAAGGTTTTAAGGGTATACTTCTATATTAGGGCATTGGGAGTAGTAGAAAAAGTGGATGCATTAAAATGTTACTATTCTGGAAAGTTTTAAGTGATAGGCAAAACCCATCCATCCATCCATTGTCCAACCCGCTTATCCTATTGGGTCGCGGGGGGTCCGGAGCCTATCCCGGAAGCAACGGGCACGAGGCAGGGAACAACCCTGG
>JAODJU010000040.1:24718513-24736844 GCA_026776725.1 Gnathonemus echidnorhynchus | reverse complement strand
GGAGTACCCGGAGGAAACCCCACGACGACACGGGGAGAACATGCAAACTCCACACACATGTAACCCAGGCAGAGACTATAGGCAAAACCATACGACAAAACATCTAAGGACATTAACTTGTAGGGTTCTGGTGGGTAAAAGTTAATAAAATCCATTTGAAATTTGAGCACATTACCATGAACTAACTGCTGTTCTTTTGAGTGAAGATCAAGGAGACTCACTGTGTAAGTCATAAAGAAAATACAATAAAGAGAAGAAACAATCACCTATGAAAAGGGAAAATCTTCTAATTAAGTGGGCTCTACAGAATAATGATCTGGTTTAGCTATAGAGTTAACAGTAATAAAGAGTATAGTAAGTACTGGAGTCATATGTCCAAGAGCAATGACAATATACAAGGTTCTGTAGAGAAAATTTCACTCAGTACTATACTGATCCCATATTTGAATGTAAGAACAGAGATAATACAAGTTTAGCCACAAGATTATCTATTTTCTTTACACACAGATTCTTAACTCCAAAATGTCAAACTAATGCGTGTTACTACAGTGATTAGGGATTTTGACCAATACAGCTGTTATTCCAAGAACAACCTACTTACACATGAGTATTTTTATTTATTTAGTGGGTGACTAAAACATTCTATAAAAAAACACCATATAAATAAATTAAGGGTAATTTATTTTTGCTCCATAGCATTCTTGAAACCAAGGAAGTTTTTAGAGCTAGTATACTTGTAAAGTTCATGGCAGCTAGTTTCACGATTATCATTTGTTTGCCAATAACCAGCTAAGGAATTTAAACCAAACTAAATATCTTTTACTCCAGGATGGGGGTAGTTAGTCTGATACAACTGTCATATATTTATAAAATGACAAAAGAATTCATACTAGATGAACAGGAGAAGCGTAAAATCCCTAAAAGAATAATTCATTCGTTTATTCGGTCGATTTCCTGTCTGTAACCTACTTTTTAATTTTCGGATGCAGGTAACGATTGTGACCAAATTACACGAATAACTTACAACCTATTAATTAAATCTAATTATTTGAAAATGAAAACTAACATTTTGAATGACATTTATTTAATCACGACTGTCCAATCAAGTTGTAGTTTCAAAGCTACTGCAAAGGATCGAGTCTCCATAGTTAAGCGCCTTATTACCGCGATGCGCTGCTGAACGCCGCTCAGGCAACATTTATCTACCGGCTCATGTTACTGGGCAACTTCATAGGGTCACCAGTTATCATTTTATATCAGTAAACTGGTCTTTGCATGATCAACAAAAGAATCAGAAGTTCTTTTGTCTGTAACATGTATTTAGATTAATTCTGCCATATGTATCTCACTGAACGTTAATCATTCTTGCTGAACTTTAAAAAAATGCTTTCAACATGCCACACAATCTGTTTTTCATTATGCAACCAATTTAGGTTTTTATCTAATAAACTTTTATATTTTTAACAAAAAATGTGGTTTGATCAATTGGCTTTATTTATTATATTTCAGCAGTCGTTTTTACAAATATAAAATGCATGCCTGACTTAAAAGTTACATACCCTGTACGTGCTCTTAGCTATGAGTCAATAAACCTTATTGACTGGTCAGATCAAGTAAACCAGGATCGATCGTAAAATCATTCCAAGCGGAGACCCACCTCTCACGCAGAGCAGAGACATTGTCGCTCCTGATTTGTGAAAATCCTTTTGAGTTCAGCCTGGACAATGGGATTCAGATGGGAGATTTATTCCACTGACTGACAACATTGACAACGGCTGTTCCTGCCCGTTCGCAGAAGTTGGATCGTAGTTCAGTCTTGCAGACTGAATGAACATTTGGGAAAGATTGAGAGCGGGAGCTGCCAACATAGTCACGCCATCATGAAAATAATAGAGATTCACCTAAAATACGTGAAGCCTAAAAGGCAGATTGAAACGGCATGACTGACACGGACTATGTCCATTAATACAAAGTAATCTTTTCCGTGGGCGGTCTTTATAAGTACTCTGGCCAATAGCTGACGGACTGGTTGTTAAACTGGGGCAGCGTTTTATTATACCGGCTAACAGGTGGCGCGTCTTACTGGAACCGCCGATGGTTGTGTAACTGTAAATAGTTTGTAAAGAAATTTGGTTTAATTAACAAATGAGCCCTTTCAATGTATGTCTATAATTTTTGATATAACAACAATAGGAATTTAGCCGGATTTCAAAAGACCCACCAAAGCTACTCCTTTCCTTGTACATTGAAAATATATATTTTTATATATTTTTATTTCAAGGTATACTTTTATTTGATCACTATAATCAAGGTATGTGTAAGCACTATGACCATCAGAAAGTTTTCACTTTTTATAAGAAAAAGCAGAAAATCATAAACATCTGTTCCTAAATGTAAAGTGTTTGCAACTTTTTTTAAGCAAAAACTTCCACATAAGGATATGGTATACCAGACTAATATTATGGGAAAAGATTTCAACACTGTATTAAACTACTCTGATATTTTTGTAGCAGAGACGTGTGGGCCTTCATGAATTTCTTATGATTTTAATCAGGATAGCTGATTCTAATGCAGACAGTTCATGGCTTGTGACTCATGTTTGCGGTAGGATTGTGAGTTGGAGAACACCCCTAAGAGTAAAGGCCTTGTCATTCCTAATTTAGAGCAATTTTGCTTTATACTGGCCTTATAAACACCAAAGAGACAGTCTTCCAGCACATACCCATACAGCTTGTCACAGAAAGTAAAGGAAGTGTATAATGAAAATGCAGAATGTCTTCTCTCATTATTGTAATACGAAGCATAATTATTTGTGTCTGTAATAAACATCTCCACCACCTGTTTTGCCTTCATCAATTTTATGAAGAATGACACAGCATCTGTTTAGAACGGTATCTGATGTAAAATTCAATTCGATTCCACACATTATTAGTTTTTTATCAAAAGAAATGGATTTCCAAGCCCAAATAGGAATTCCTCTTATTTCAAGTGGTGTCAGAAAAGTAAGGATTTAAGAACTGTGTCTGAAATTTTTGTGACAGTGTATTTGCCTCCAGGGTAGTGGGGAAAAGGTTATTTATTTAGACAAGCTGGTTAATGCACCGTGGTAACACAGTGGTGAGGGGGTTAGTGCCCCCCCACCACTGGGACCAATGCTCGAGCTACAGTTATTTGTGATTGCCAGTTGTCCATAGGTGTGACTGTGTGGGGGTCATGTGTGGCATTGGCACCCTGACCTGGGTTATTCTCCACCCATAGCTTCCAGGATAAGCTCTGCATAGGACAAGGGGGTATGGAAAATGGATGGATGATTAATGCGTATGATTAATGAGTATGATTAATGAGTATGATTAATGAGTATGATTAATGCACTGTTAACTTGTATCCTCTTACATATATCCTCCCTCAGATATGGCAATTTCTCACCCTAGACAGTTCATGTCAATAAAAACAAATTGTTCTTATATTGTTGTTGTTTTTTTTTTAATAAATAAAATTGCAGCTCAATAATCTACCAATTGTTATGTAACCCTTAACCCCCAGCTCCTATAAATAACGTATGGTTGAAATATTAGGTTCATGTCACTTACAAATGGTGCCTTGGATTTAAAGCGCTATAATGAATGTATTGTTTCTCCCGTAGAGGACAGAAGGCAAAGGATGAATTAAGGCATCTGTCCCAAACAAGTGTGACAATAAAAATATAATATAAATATGGGCAAAAATGTTTGATATAACTCTTCCTTTTGACTTCATCTCTGCTAAATGTATTCTGAAGCCGAAGATCATTCTGTCACTTGCTGTCATCTTGTGTATAATATTCCATTACATGGTATTTTCAATGACCGCCCCCCTCATGCAATGGGGAGATTAAGTAAAGCAGTCACTTACCCAGAACAATGCTTAATCTCTCTCCAAACAGCCACACTTGTCATTTTCTCAGAGTTCCTGTTTAAGCGCATAGATTTGGGTATGGACAGTCGGGACACGTACAGTATGAGTATTGCGGGAGTACCTTGTGTGTTTATGGCGGTGGGGGGATTAGGGGCTGATTCCCACCAATGTTGAAGCTAAACCTATGTCTCGTTGATGGCGCTGAGTGGCTCTGCATAAACAATGCATTCAGAAAAATCTTTAATATATACTAATGAACACTATCTAACTACAAAGAAAATAACACACTCTTTATACAGTCCACAATCATTGCAGTCATTATTAGCATAATACAAGAAATTCTGTTTTCATTATAATCGAATAGTGATGAGGTTTACATACGCAAGGACACCTCTGCATATTTTCAGATAACATTTCACATTCCTTTTCAAATACAGTTCAAAAAAGGAGAGGCAAACACACACACACACACACACATCCATTCAAGCGTTTTCTTCCGGTTATCTGGGGTTGGGTTGGGGGGGCGGCAGTCTAAGCAGGGATGTGCAGACCCCCCCTCTCCCCAGCCACCTCCTCCAGCTCCCCCGGGGGTTACCACGGCGTTACCAGGTCAGCCCAGAGATATAATCTCTCCAACGTGTCTTAGGTCTGCCCCGAGGTCTCCTCCTGGTTGGAAGTGCCTGAAATACCTCCTCAGGGAGGTGTCCAGGAGGCATCCTAGATAGATGCCTCCTGGAGAACCACCTCAGCTGCTTCCTTTCGATGCGGAGGACCAGCAGCTCTACCTTGAGCCCCTCCTGAATGCCCGAGCTCCTCACCCTATCTCGAAGGCTAAGCCCGGACACCCTGCAAAGGAAACTTATTTCTACCGCTTGTATCCGCAATCTAATTTTTTTGGTCACTACCCAAAGCTACCAGGAAAGTAGATCGACTTGTAAATTTGATAGCTTTGCCTAATGACTCAGCTCTCTCTTCATTACTGACAATGCTGCAGTTGATCTCCCGTTGCCTCCTTCCCTCACTCGTGAACAAGACCTTGAGATGCTTAAACTATGCCGCTTGAGGCAGTAGCTCCTCCCCCACCTATTTCTGGTCAAGAACCATTACCCTCGACTTGGAGGTGCTGATCCTCATCCCAGCCGCTTCACACTCAGCTGCAAACTGCCCCAGCACACGCGAACAGAACCAACTCATCAGCAAAAAGTGAAGACTCAACCGGATGGCCCACAACAGTGGACCCCATACCCAATACTCCAGAAGCCCCCCAGACAGGACCCCCCAAAGGACACGGTTTTATGCCTTTTCCAAGATCACAAAACACATGTAGACTGGCTGGCCAAACTCCCAAGAACCCTCCAGTATTCTTATGAGTAGAAGTGAATGGACGGTCCCCACAAAGATATGAGTATAGGTTTGTATGTATGCTTGAATGGATGTATGTGCGTGTGTGTGTGTGTGTGTGTGTGTGTGTGTGTGTGTGTGTGTGTGTGCCTGTGTCTATAATACAAGGCACATTTTAACCTGGATAATTACAATAAGACCATTACTTCTGATGTACAATATCACACATGGAATTATAAAACTAGAATTAGTCAAAGAGTAAATTAACTGCTGTATTTTAAAAAAAAAAAATCCCATCATTGCTTTTAAAAAGCAGTACTGATTAAAGTGATTAGTTTTGTGATCCACACTGCCTCAGCAGGATAGAAGAGTAAGTTCTGACGTGACTTTGGATGATTCAGGCCAAACTAATTACGTACAAGCTGCTACCGCCACAGCCCTATTAAGGTCTCACTTTGAAAGAGGAAGCAGAGCTTCACCATCAAAACCCATCAAATACTTTTCCTGACGTTCTAGAAATTGACTTTTTACTCCCTCTAGTGGCATGAATGGACCGCTACAGTAATAGTTTCTATAATTTAAGGCAGTTTGAAAATGGTTCGAACGTTTTTTTTATATATACAAATTTATTTATCTGGATGAATGACTGGTTGAGCTCTCTCACCTTGCGCCCCCTGTGAAGAATATCGTTTACAGTCGTCGAAGATCAACCTACAAATCTTACAAACACTAAAGATGTTGGAACATCTACTTCACGGCATCTATAGCAAGACAAATCCTGAACCGACAAGTGATGTAAAACAAAACAAAGTAGCATAAAGTGCAGTGTGGCTTGACAGCAGAATACGATATAGCATTCCGTGTTTTCTTTAACCTACATTACAGGGCTATATTTCAAATGGAATCCGCAGATTGTATTAAGACTATTCAAATTTTGAGGGAGAAAGAAATAACTTGGCTTGTCATACTGGTCATTCTGTTAAGTTTTTATTCTGTGAAACAATCCGTGATTGTTATTGTTGATTGTAATATGAGGAACGAAGTGAAAAATGCACAACGGTGCCTCTCTGCTTTTGAACTTCTCTGAATAAAGGGGCAATTAAGCTTCAACCAAACTTAACTACCGTATTTCTGTCTGTCCAACTCCCCAGCTGACTATAAGCAGTTACAATGTTTAAGTAACACATTTTTCGCGAAACCAAACTAAATATACTGGTGAGTTCAGGCAATCTCTGAAAAAAAACTTAGGTTATTATGTCAAGTACATCCCGGTTTCTAAATCTACGCCTGTTTTGTATTTACGAAGCAAAGCACTCATACGTATTGCCAGATAGTATTAATGTAGCACGTGTAGTGGGCGTGTCTTTAAAAACACGTCGACAATTCAGAAGCGAATGACAGCTCGCATTTTATGAATATTTTTGTATTATGCAAATATGTTGGAAGTGGGCGTTTAATCTCACCTCTTATTGGATAAGAAGAATCCTGGTAGCCAATCCTTTAAATGAAAGGCGGACGGTGCCATATAACGTCCCCCCTATTTATTTTCTAGAAGACCCCGGAAGAGTACTTTTAAAGGGACATTGTCGCTCTCTGTCGTTGGAGCACGTAGGAAAAGATTAGAAGCATAAAGTCGCTAAGGGGCGTTGAGGCTGAGTAAAGCGAGGAAGAGAATGTGACCAAAAATAGCTTTTTAGGTTAAACCGTGTAACTCTTACTCATCCTTTCGAATCTGACCATACAACAACTAGAAAGTCGTTTGCTAGTTAGGCGAATTCCAAAGACATTGTCTTGTCTCGAAGTGGTTTGACTTTAGCTTTTGAGGGCGAAGGAGAGTGAGGTGGAAAAGTCAGTGTTTTGCAGATGAAAAGAATGTTTGCTAGCTAGTTTAACCCTGTCACCGCCAGATACTGTTGCCCCTTGTGAACTGCAGTGGGTGAGTACAACGCTTACGGTTAAACTTGTTTGTGTTTCGCCTGGCAGCTGGCTTAAGACTGAAAGCATTATGTCACTAGCTAGGTAGGCACTTTTTAGATTCTTTTGAGGCAGCCTGTATGCATGCTTCCAATATGACAATTATTTATGGGATATATAATGGTTACAAAAATATCTATACATTTCAGTACTATCAGATAGTAGCGTATTTTACGAAAGTACGAAATGACACACCACCAAACAGGAAAAGGAACAAACCGTTTAGTTCTCTGTAAATAGCAGGAAGACACGTTGTCGTCATAGCTTAATAAAGGAATAACATTTAATGAGCGAAACTCCAGGCACGCTTCTTATCTGTCAGCATTTTTACAAGATAGCCGTGTACATGAATGACATTGTCGTGCACAGTCAGCCATGAACACCGACGTGTGTTTTTCTTAAATGGGGGGCGTTTGTTTGCTTTGTCCTGAGATCCTGTTACTTTAGATCCAAATCTTCTTATTATATTATCATGCCATGTGTCATTATTGGGTAAATAATGTGAATGAGCTGTCAAGGTTGACTTGGATTCATTTTATTCGGGCGTATTTGATATGTGCTTTAGTAAACATTTATAGTTACAAGGTTAACACAGTTTAATATAGTATATTTATATCTACATATATTTAGTACTTTTAGAATTATGATTGTACATAGCCTTTTAGACAATTTATGAAGAAATTCTGAAATGTTAAGTTTTGTTTAATTTGATCAAATTAATTATCAAATAAGATCATTCCACTAGGAATTTAGAGATGTTACTCAATGAATATTGTGTTATTGTAATGAAGTACAGCAGGTTGTTGATTTTTACTGACCTTTTTCACTGAACACTCAAATATGTATATTAATCTTTAATTTATAACAGAACACAGCAATGTGTTGTGATGTCAACCTGTGTCCACACCGAATATTGCACAATTTCCTGACTCATTGTGAAATATTCAAACTAGGTTCAAATTACGTCTTTATTTTAAAAATGTATTTCTTCGTTTGCTAGTTTATTTGTGTATAATGTTGCTTGTTGTTGGCTATTAGCCTTTATCCAATTGATTTTCTCATTAATTGACATAATTCAAAAGATGAACAGAATATCGTTTGTTGTTCTGCTACTTAGCCCTGAATCAGCTCAGAATTCAGAAATGTTGAAAGTGTGACGGAAGACAACTGGAGAAAACAGTAGTACAATTCCAGGAAAGAATAGAATGTGTCTCTTTATAACATATTATGCTTGTTTAAATACTGCTTACTGAAATACTGTTAATATGTTTACATCTTTTTGTTAACAATGAAAGCAGTGAACATGTTAACACAATGTTCTCTTAACAGCCATATGGAACCACAGCTGTAGTTCTATACAGAGGCAATCAAAAGGAAACTTGTATCACTTGATGCCAGAGCTGTCGTCATGAGCTGTAGGGTATGTGATAAGACCTTGTGCAAGAAGCAGTATGTGGAGATATGGTTCCGTAAGGCAAAGGTTGTGGTATCGTTTTATCAGAGGAGTGCACCATTATAAATTTAAATTGGGCTTAAGGCATGTTTCTTGCAATTTTTCAGATGGTTATTTTATAGTAAAATTCTCCTGAACCTACCATCAGGAAAAACAAAGACATTCAGCAGAGTTGGCTTTTTGGTGTCAAAGCTTACCACCCATGAACATATACATCTCTGTGTTACTATTAATAAATTATAATGCAGAATTACTGGAATGACATTCAAACATTTAATCAAATATGCCTGGGTAATTGAATGCTGGAAGATTGCTATGCAGTTTCAACATAAAACTCAACAATGCATAAACAGTGCAACTAAATTTTTAAAGACAGTTCAGCTGATTTACCTTGTGAAATAGTATTGCTCAAGAGTTCTGTGTTTGGTAATTATATGTTTAATTCAGCCTCTAGTCCAGTGTATTTTTACCTCTCATTTGTGAGTAAATACAGAGGCCATAAAAAGCCTTGGTTTGTCTGTTTCCTAACACCACCTTGACATATATTGGGAGGTCAGGATGCATATAAATCAGTCTGCTGAAAGGCTCCTACACACTGTCCAACTGCTGGCTGCAGTTTTAAAGTTTGCCACCTTTAGCTACAACTTCCTGCTGCCCTGCTGGCCTGACCTTGCCCCCTGCTTCCTCTATATTATTTCACAGTAGGAGCAGTATATGTGAGTGTCCACCATAGTCTGTTTCATGGTATTGTGTCTGTTGGTATGACCTGTGAGTACAGTTCATGGTAAAGGAAAATATCAGATTATTCCTTACAAGTGTAACAATTGCATGTCAGTTACTAGACTTGAGTTAGAAGAGAAGGTATATTATCTAGATTATCTTTACAACCTTGAAATTACAGACATAATCTGATAACATTATTTCTTATGTAGGTATTTTGGCCTATAATTTGGCTAACCTCTGATTCATGTGGTACAACAGCAGATAATACCCCTTGTTTTATGATGTTGGTATTCTGCATTGTACCATGTACAATAAATTTTTACATTAATACAAAATATAAAAATCCAAAGAATTCAATTTTATTATGTAAAATAAAATAAGGTGGTTCTATCATTTTGCACATGCTTTTAACTGTATTTTAAAAGCTCATTAATAATTTAACCTAATGTGCATGGTTTATGAAGGAGTTACAGTGTCAAGGCTGTATCTTAGCCAGCACTGTGAGTCATTATGCATAAAAATTAAAATAAAATGCAAGTAGTTGCAATGCTCATTAATGACCATTGATTAGCATTAACCAATTAACTGGTCGTTCATACTCATTTAATCCTTGAGTACTTTTTATGGCAGCTCTTTAAGATTTAATCTTTATTGTGTTTTTATTATCCATTGAACATTAATATGATTGAGTGTGCATACATCAGTGTCCTCTGTCAAAATGCCATGGAAAGAAATGTGGAGGCAGCAGTGCAGCGACAGAATACAACTGGGGGAAAAAAGTTGTTGGTCCGCTATGCAGCCGAGAAGATTGATTTATCATTTGGGGAATTATGTAACATTTTGATCAAAATTGAAACCATTCGTAAGTAAGGAATTATTTCTTAATAAACGTCACACGCTATTTTTATAGATATTTCTGGAGAATTCCAGAGTCATGCAAAGTTTGTGTTGTCTGGCCGTCTTCCTGTGGTTTTTCTTTCTAGTTAAGTGGGTTGGAGTCCATCCAGAATTAAGGGAAATCTCTGCCAACTAAGTCGTTAAGTGCTCGTGTGATAAACACTGACTATTCAGCATGCACGATATGCCCTACATCGCCTGCACATTCAAAAACTGAGGAAAATGAAGACAGCTACTCAGCTATTAACTGAATGTTGATTAATCAGACTTCATTAAAAAAAAAACTTGTTGAAACTGTCGAACTGTTCATGGACTTCGATATAACTAATGACTTTGGTTGCATAAACAGACCATCACTATAATAAAATACCCTTATCAGGAAGGGTAATATTTTATATTTGGTGGACTATGCAGCGGCATTTTCACATTCGGAAAAATGCTTGTTTTATTGAGTTTATTTTTTAGGGTATTTTATCCTATTACCCAATGAGAGGATTGTCTTCTACCTAAGTGCTTATCTTTTCATGCTCACTGGAATAAATCACTAATTAGATTTTATGGAATCGATTCTAATTTTCCAAACCATTCGAGTCTTAATATACAACCCAAAAAAGTTGGAATGCTGTGTAAAATGTAAATTAAAAACAGAACGCAATAATTTGCAAATCATATAAAAACATATGTAATTGAAAATAGACCAAAGACAACATATTGAATGTTGGGACTGAGAAATGTTATTGTTTTATGATAAATATATTTGATAAATGTATATTTGAATTTGATGCCAGCAACATATTTCAAAGAAGGTGGGACAGGGGCAACAAAAGACTGGAAAATTTGTGTGATACTAAAACAAAACACCTGGTTGAATATCTCATAACTAATTAGGTTAATTGGTAACGGGTTAGTAAGATGATTGAGTATAGAAAGAGCCTCCCAGAGAGGCAGAGTCTCTGTGCAGTGAGGATGGAGTGAAGTTCACTGCACTGTGCAGTGAGGATGGAAAGAAGTTCACTAATCTGTGAAAGACTGCTTGGGTACTGCAGTGCTGCTTCCCCTTGAGCACTAGATGAGACTGAGCAAATTTAAGAATAATGTTCTTATTTATCTGGAATATTGTCTGCAATATTTGTAATATTGCAAAGAATTTGGGAATTTTGCCATGTACGGGACATGATATCATTAAAAGATTCTCAGAATACAGTATACAGAATACAGTAAAGTCTCTGTATGCAAGGGACAAGGTCTAAAACTGATATTGCGTAGTCATGATCTTTGGGTCCTCAGGCGGCATGGCATTAAAAACAGATGCGATTTTATAGTGGAAATCACTGCATGGCCTCAACCATTGTCTGTGAACACAGTTTGTCGCTGTCTGCAAATATAGGGTGAGATTCTACCATGCAAAGAAGAAACCAGATGTAAACATGATTCAAACATGCCACCGACTTCTCTGGGCCGGACCTCATTTATGATGGACTGAGGCAAAATGGAAAGGCCACACTGTCCTGTGGTCTAACAAATCAGATTTTCAAATTCTTTTTGTAAATCATGGCCGCTGCGTCCTCCAGGCTAAAGAGGAGAGGGACCATCCGGCATGTTATCAGCAGACAGTTCGAAAGCCAGCATGCGTGATGGTGTGGGGGTGCATTAGTACCCATGGCTTGGGTAGCTTGCATATATGGGAAGGAAACATTAATGCTGAATGATATATATATATATATATATATATATATATATATATATATATATTTTGGAGCAACATATGCTGCCATCCAAACAGTGTCTTTTTCGGAGAAGGTCTTGCAAGACAATGTAGTAGAAGAGTCCAGGTGCTTGATTGGCCTGCCTGCAGTCCAGACCTGTCACCCTTTGGAAACATTTGATGCATCATGAAATGAAAAATACAACGAAAGAGACTCCAAACTGTTGAGTGGTTGAAAATCGATATCAGGCAAGAATGGGAGAATATTTCACTTTCAAAACTCCAGCATCTGGTCTCCTCAGTTTACAAACATTTACAGAGTGTTGTTAAAAGAAGAGGTGATGCAACACCGTGGTAAACATGCCCCTCTCCCTGCTTTTTTGAAACACGTTGTTGGCATCAAATTCACATTCAGCGTACACACTGACTGGCCAAAAAAAAGATGGCCGTTTGAATTTAAATCAGCAGGTACTTAAAGAACAATGACTGGATCATTATTACAGCACAGCAACATTATGTAGCAGTAAAGTGAAGTCAGCTGAGTACCTGAATGTACTGGATGGCCTGGTTACACCTCGTCAATGGATTTTTTTCTTGGCATGGGCATATTCCAGAACGAGAATGCTAAGGTTCATCAGGCTCAATCTGTGAAAGAGTGGTCCAGGAGCATGAGGAATAATTTTCGCACATAATTTGAGCACCACAGAGTCTTGACCTTAACTTTTGGGATCTTTGGGATGTGCCGAACAAGACTTTACAGAGTGGTTCAACTCGCTTGTCAATACAAGATCTTGGTGATAAATGAAAGCAAATCTGGATGAAAATAAATGTTGAAATATTGCTTAACCTTGTGCAAACAGTGCCATGATGAATGTGTACCGTGATCCAAGCTAAAGGCAGTCCAATGAAAAATTCAAATGGTGACTTTTTTTTTTTTTTGGCTGGGCAGTGTATTTGTCATAAAACAAAGATTCTTAGTTTCCTTGTTCTATTTTCAATTAAATATTGGTTTATATGACTTATAAATCATTGTATTCTGTTTTCTTTTACATTTTATACAGCATCCCAACTTTGGAAATGAGGTTGTATCTCATCATTCCGACAGCAAGTAATGTAGTAGTCATTTAAATTAATAAATCCAAAGAGTTGCATATCCTTACTCATCTTACCCTTTATATAATTAACTGACTTAAGTTTAATATAAATTTATTCTATATTCAGGTTAATGATCAATCAACCATATTTTATTGCACAAAAACCCATTTAAGAGTGTTCATGTTTTTCCGCTGTTACCAGTATTCCTTAACACACTCTGTTTCACACCTTTGGAAACATGTTTTTTTCCACCTGTGCTGCACTGACTTGCCATGTAAACTTTTCATAGTTGCCCTTATTTCCCGTGTTGAAAGTGAGTCCGACTGATGACCACCTGTACCGTCAACATTATTCCCCACAGCGCTTGTCATGGGCTCACATGAAAACAGCTGTAGCTGTAGCTTTCAGTAAGCCGTTCCTGAGCATCACATTAATAAACATTAGGTTACTGTTGCAGAAATGCCCGTCTTTCATCATACTATGGTTACTTGCTTTTTTTTAGTGAGTAAAATGTAATGTGTCATGTTTGGGGCAAGGGGAAGCAGTCTGACTTACTGACATTAATAATTTGATATTGTTCCCATTTAACCCTAACAATTGTGATGATTTGGTTTCTTCTGAAGAAAAGGGGATAAAGATCACTCTTGGACTGTACTGTAGTGCTGCTTCCCCCTGAGCACTAAATGAGACTGAGCAGATCCACGGTGTCTTAAATGCTCTTTCTTACATGCATATGTTGAAAAAACAAGGATGAATTTTTGCTCACTTTGCAGTCAGGATTGCAGACCAGGGCATTCACTGTATGGCCTAATGTTAGAAAAGAAAGGGTGACGGCTGGGTCACAATTATTTTAATCTAACAAATGCATTATATTTCCAAAGTCAATGACTAATCGTGTTAAATAATCGCGATTGCAGTATTAACCAAAATAATCATGATTGTAATTTTTTTCCGTTAATCGGGCAGCCCTAGATAACCCTAATTAAAATTAACTCTTGACACAATAACCACTCTTGCATCATATCATCCAAATCTTATTCAAAACACCAAATATTCTCAAAATAAACACCATTGTGAAGTTTTGAACTCATTTCCTTCAAAGTGGCACATTAAAGAAACAGATGCTGGCACATTGGTTAAAATGTGTATGAAGTCACTTGTCTCATGGCAAGCAGTTATGGGCTTCCCCTTACACACAAGCAATGATGTTCTCAGGTAAGTCAGCCCCCCTGTTGTTCTAGCGCTTTATGTAGTATATTTACTGACTCTGCCGTTTGTGTTGTGTTATTGGGTCTTAAATATAAACCGTGTTAGCCAGCATGACACTCCTTAGAGGACAAGCACATCTTATTTGTAGGAGTGCAGTTAACATAGAGCTGGAGATTAAATGTGCTCAATTGCAGTCAGTGCTTTTATTTACTTGATTTAATGTACCCTTGCAGAGTTTGTATTGATTGTGTGACGGTTTTTGCTTGGCTTGGTATAAACAAGCAGCATCCTTCTGATACAGTAGCTCAGCCTAAAGACAACTTATTTTTTATCAATGTTTGACATTACTCATTTTTATGACCTTCAGTCCTGTGTGTTTTATTGACACTGATAGCTGTAGGAAAAAGATAGCATTTGAAATTTTGGTTTTAGTGAGTTAAATTCTGGGTTAAAACCAGGCCTATAACTCCAGAATGCTTTCAGGTAAACCCAAGAATGTCTCACAGTTCAAAAGCATACAATTAGGTGAGCTGATGTCTCTAAATTGCCCTGTCTGTGATTCTGCGCCTGAGTGATGGAGTCATGTGATCAGTCATGTGATGGAGAATAGGTGGAAAGATTGTTGGTTATATTAAAACAAGAGCATATGGTAATAATGATTTTAATTGCTACAGCGGATGTTGATGAGTCGTGTGTGATGTTTAGGAGTTTGCTATTTGAGGGCTGCTGTGTGCCTCATGAGTGATTTCAGCCCTTTCAGAATCCCTGAAGTGTAATAGAATAGAATAGAATAGAATAGAATAGAATAGAATAGTTACTTTTATTGTCATTCAGAAATACACGGGTTAGTGCACAACAGAACGAAATTTCGTATAAGTTGGAAAGCAGCTATATGGGAGGAATCAGTAAATGGGAGATACCAGTCCTTAGCAAACAAGGTGGAGATACTTATCCATATTTCCAGTCTAGGATGTGGATGTGGATTATTTTTGGAAATCAATCAAACCCTTTTTTTTAATTCAATTTAGCAAACTTCTCAAAATGGCCCTTGTTTGTGACCTTTTTCTGACCTTTAACGTATGTCATCGAATGATTACAATATGAAAAAGGTTAAAGCCAAACTTCAAATATAGGAGAAACTGGTCAGAATTTGCTATTTTCTTTATAAATCAAATAGTAACGTTCCCTTAAAGGGCCCAGTGTGAATTATTATTATTTTTTTGTGTGGAGCACAGCTTGTCCTGGCATCTCTCGATGGCTAGGGCTTATGATGTTCTCACCTCAATGAGATCTGGGTTGTTTGCCGAACAGTTTGACTGCTGGCTTTCCTCCTGTGTGCAGAAGCAAATTAGTTTGACTTGTGTGTTTTTTTGCCTCAGTTTGGCAGTCCAGTGGAAATGCGTGTGAGCCTGGTAAAGTCTCTCTCTACATGGAAATGATGCAGACTTTTCTTCTGCCTCCCGCTCTTCCAAGTCCTTTTCACATAACTCATTTTCTCAAACTGTTTGTGTTCATCTTTTCCATTTAACTGATTCTTCAGGACTCTGGATATATTATGTTCTCTGAACCATCAGTTGAACAGCACATAAAGATTTGGGTAATTAAGAAGAAGAACTTGCTCTAAATGGTTCAAGGTCTTCATGTCGATTTATTTTATAGTGCACATTCTGCATACTGATTTGTTACTGGCAAGTGAAACTGCGTTCACCCTTTCTAGGGACATGTTTTTTAAAAAATCAGAATAATGACTGTCAAATTCATCCAGGTTAAGTACATGAACTCGTTTTCGATTCTGATGCAGCCTGGCATCTCACGAGGACAGTCCTGTGCACCACTAAGGAAGCTTTGTCACCCACCCAAATAGGGCTCCTGACACAGATAATGTGTTTATGTCAGGGTGTGGATCTCTCTTCTTATAAAGGCGCGTTGCTGCTTTGCAGTAAATGTCGTCATCATTATCTTGTGCTGTTTTATTTTTTGAAATATTTTCATCTAAGTATTGAAATGTAATTACTTTGCATATATTAATGCATGGGTAGCATTAATATAACGGTGATTTAGAAGTTTCCCATGAAATCTGTTGCATACTGCCAAATAGACCCTAATATGTAAGGTTAAGTATGTTGATTAAGGATAGAAGTGCAGAGCGCAGGCCTACTGAGGCCTGGACCGGAAAGTCTCTGTTCACTGGTGTAGGTCCTTCTCTCCCTGACTGATATTTTTTATTATGTAATGCCATTTTTTACACTAACAGTTTGTCTCAGCCCTTATTCTTCACTTGTCATAAATCACTGTGAGCTACTATAGTTTGAGATAAAAAGGTTGTGTTCTTAATATATACATATGTATGTAGAAGATCAGAAAGGTGACATGCTGGCTGAGATGCCAGTTTCTCAATTAAATATTCATCTATTTGCTAACTCTCTAAATGCTCCAAAAGCTGTTTACATGCTTCGTGTTCCAAAATACCCAGTAAAAAAATAAATGGCAACTTAAAAAAAATTCCATATTTTCTAATGTCTTTGAAGAAACTTTTAATAAAGCAGGGTGGATGTTTGTGGTGACTTACTATGCAGTTCAGTATCACACCTGGGTGTATAATTTGTATTTCAGTTTCAGTGTAAACAGTGTCATTATTGGCAGGTGCTACTTTATTAATTACATTGTTGCATAAGACAGAACTCTTTGGGCTGTACCTCCTGTAACATCAGCCTACAGACACGGCAGGCTTCTCACATTCAGCTGATTAAAAAAGGATTTTCCTGTAACTGTAGAAAGCTTTAATCCTCATCTCTCACACTCCCCACTTCACATCTCTGAAGGCATCTCAGCCTTTATGCAAAGTCATGTTCAGAAATACCACATTATTTCTATGATTATAATTTGTAATTAATATTTTCCGAGAGGTTGATGCAAACCTCAGCCAGATTCTTTTAACTGGCAAAAGAGACAACAAATGTAATTTAATCCCTTGGTTCTTTATTTAGTTGTGAGGATACTGTTTACAGTCATTGCAGAAATAGGATCAGGGCAGTTACATGGTTTGGGGGACCTTTTATTTATCGCTGAACTTGGTCTGGCTTCAGAGACACTAAAAACTAAGAGCACATCTTTTTGTGTTATGACGAAACAGTGATGGGTGTATTTTTCTGTATGTACATGGGTCTGCGTGTCTTATTTTTCTCATATAAAGCCTGTAACTATTCTTTATGTGTGTTTTTCCGTTGTATAAGTGATGCCAGCTGCATTGTAACTGATGTTTCCCAGGGTGTATGTAGTCTGTTTTATGGCAGTGAGTGAGGTTTTAATTCAGTGCTTTTTTTATTCTGAATAGTGGAGTGGGTCTGCTTTATTTTATTAGTCATCTGTGTGTAAGATGTATGTATCTGTGTGCGGGGGGGTGTGTGTTTTGTGATAATACTTTATCAGAATCTCCTCTCCAAACATATTGTTGGGAAAACCCCCAATAAAATGTATTTTTCACACTGCATTTTTTTTTACTAAAAGTTCCATATGCTTAGTTTGTTGTTAGTTTTATAAATGAAAAAATCTGTATCTTCCAAAATCCAAATCATAGATTAAAGATGGAATTGCACGGGTGAATGAAAAGCACAGCACCAACGCTTTTGATTTTTAGTGTTGTTACCCCAGCTGCACTCATGGTGGGGGTGGGACTGAAGGGGTCTGGATCAGGAGGAGAGGAAAGCCTGAATTCTTAAAGGCACACCGTCTTTTTTCCTAAATAAAGGAATGTTTTTCTCAAAGAAGCTATGAGGAATTGGAATGTGTTTTGGCTTGAATACAAAGTGGTATGTTGTGTTTTGCATGTATACTATATACTGCTAATAAATTGCATGTATTACAGATCAGTATAAAACCATAATGATTAAGTACACAAATTTTAAAACCAGCCGTAAATGCCTGACTGGGCCTTTAAATATTTGAAGTGCATGGCAGTGAATGGTTTCATATTGTGGTACCACAGTGACAGAAAGACAGAATGCCTACTCTTTCTCTCTCTTTTTCTGCTCTTCTCCTTC
>JAODJU010000040.1:24697932-24708254 GCA_026776725.1 Gnathonemus echidnorhynchus | reverse complement strand
GCCCCGGGTGTACCCCTGCCTCGTGCCCCGGGTGTACCCCTGCCTCGTGCCCCGGGTGTAACCCTGCCTCGTGCCCCGGGTGTACCCCTGCCTCGTGCCCCGTGCGGCCTGGGGCCGACTCCAGTCCTCCACAAGCCTCACTACATAAATGCTTTGGCGGAGAAAGTGACGGATGGGTGGAATATGAGTCCAATAATTAGCGTCTGACTCCATTTTGGAAGAGCATTTTACCATAAGGAATAGATTTGTTGTTCTTGTATCCTCTTTAATTGTAAGTCTACAGCAAGATCTGGAATTTTAGCACATGGTCCAGTCTGGTTTGGATTAGGAAAAGCAATAAGTGCCGTTTCAGTTTTTGGCCTCAGACTGAATGAATGAAAACAATGAATAGGGTTCATTTAATGAAATGGTAATGAAAGAGGCATCTTCTATTCAAATGCTATTATGATAGGATATGTATGAAGTGCAAGAAAATACTGTTAACAGACCAATCTCTGGTCATGCACGTGATACACATTGACTGCATCTAAGATTAAATCTAAACTAACTGCAGATCTTTAGAATATGTTTATTTTAGAAATAATAGTGACTGATTTTAATTGAAATCTGCTTGCGGGTTAAAGGCACAGGGCAGCAGGGTCAAACCAGCTAATGAGCTTTATTACTCAATAATTAAAATACCAAATGGAAATGATGATCCTTGAAGAAAGGCAAACTCAAAATAGCCCAAAATTAATTCTTAATAGAGAACATTAAGCGGCATAGAGTAGCTTTCAGGGCTTTTATCGAGCACGCAAACTCCCATTTTTTCCAGCGAGCATCCTTCCATTTCCTCTCATGGTTCAAAATTCGGTCGTTGACAGTGTTTAAATCTCAGCAAGGTGATTAGTGTGGGGTTGATAGATAATGCAGACCCTGCCCCCTGCTGCTGATCTACCTCCCATTGGTTCATGCTGTACCTATATTGTTTCCCTATATTGAAGCAATGACTGTGTCCTGTTTGTTGACTGTGTTTTGTCCCCCTTAACATCACGTCTTGAAAAAATGCTTTCAAAATTTCATGTTCAATCTAAATAAATTATAGGTGGGAAAAAAAAACAAATGGGCAATTTATCGCTTTATAAAATTGAAATCATATTTGAAATCACATGTAAAACAATGATTTTAACACATGCAATATTTCATGTTCCAGTGTGCAGGCTGATGACCGAATTCGTATCGAAAGGCGAGACTGCTCCCAGTTTGAGTTCTCCAGTGCCCTGCAGACTATTACAGATTTTTATTCAGACTCGTCTTGTCAAGGATCAGAGATAAATGAAGGTGAGTCACAGACTTTAATCATTATTTCTTTTGTTTTGGTGACTTTCGTATGAAATTATGACATTGTATGTTTCACTCGGGAGAGGGGTCAGCTAGTGTTTACAGTTTATTCATAATGTTTTGGGTGAGTGGATAATTAGTGACTAGTAATTAATTTCAGTGTCTTCACAACTGGAGTTTGTGTTGATTAAATTGCACGAATGAATGTGAAAATTAAAGTAATATCCCATGATAGTGTTTGAATATAGAAGTGACTGTTACCAACATTATATTTCTACATATACTTCTATACTTACCTCCCTTGTTTATTTTTTTGAGTGGCTAAACCTCACCTTCAACATGGTGAGGTAATGCTGTTGCTTATGCTTTTAAGGATTTTTGCGAATCTGTTTATAATTGCTGAGAAAGAAAGGAAGTGATTCCTTTAGAACCGATTAGATAGTTAATCAGGCAGCATCGAGCTGGTCCTGTCCCATATTCAGGCAGTGAGGTCTAGGGGAATGCTACTTACACTAAGAGTATCTGCTTTTCCGTTTCCATGAACCATACCTTGCATGTTTTCCTGGAGCTCCTTAATAACAATTAATTTAGTTGTGTTTCCTAGTAATGAAGAAAAAGATTCTTGAAAGTAGCATGATTAATATTTTATTTGTAACTGGCACTTTGAATACATATTTGGTCATACTGTGGAGTACTACCAAGGAATCTGGTGGGGGACTGTGTACAGTATGTTCGTGTTCTAGTATAGAAATGATGTTTTTAGTATGTTAATAAGCAAACGAAGATTGACAGTATTGAAAATATTGATCAGAGAAATTGTAACTATTTTCAGGTTTCTAAACAAATCTGACCTAAAACGATTCATCGTTAGAGTATAGAGTGAGTGAGAGAGAGAGAGAGAGAGAGAGGATATTAAAGGAAGTTACCATGATGTAATTTTTACCCCGTAAAAGAGTTTTTTGGACACCTCTAGTTACATGGCAATACATCATATTATTTCCTTTTATATCAGACTCTTTTGTCATATTCCAGCTATTTTCTGCTTCGGCTTCATGGGAAGGATAGCTCTTTGTGTTCGTTTTGCCTTGAGATTTTTATCAGCCGTCCTTGTCTGATGTGGTGTGACGACATTGTTCTGGGCTTTTGTGTGGCGTGACATGGGGTGTGTGACGCAGCCGGAGCGTTTACATGGGGACGCTAAGGGACATGGGGTGTGTGATGCAGCCGGAGCGTTTACATGGGGACGCTAAGGGACATGGGGTGTGTGACGCAGCCGGAGCGTTTACATGGGGACGCTGAGGGACATGGGGTGTGTGACGCAGCCGGAGCGTTTACATGGGGACGCTGAGGGACATGGGGTGTGTGACACAGCCGGAGCGTTTACATGGGGACGCTGAGGGACATGGGGTGTGTGACACAGCCGGAGCGTTTACATGGGGACACTGAGGGAGCTCTGGAGGAAGCAGATGCCAGGTTCTCTGAAGGCCCGGAATGATGCTCCACCTTTTTCTCTTTTTCTAGCGCATTAAACCTTTTGTGTTCTGTTATATATCCTCATTTTTTTCTCTTGTTTGTTTTTTTTTTTAATTCCCTTTTTATTTCTTTCCTGTGTTTCCAAAATGTAGGATTTTTTCTGAATCATTATCATTTATTTACAGGTGGGTTTAGAAAATGGATGGATGGATGGATGGATGGATGGATATTTCCTCATGTGCTGACATGTGCCAGTACTCTCATGTAATGTATTAATCCATTTCTTTACCTGCCTGTTTCTGTACCTTACACAGAATCCCAGTCTCTTTCCAGTGTGATTAGCATGGAAACTCCCGTGATCTGTTGCCTTGGCCCAGTGATCCAGTACCTGACTGAGTTTAACCTGGAAAGAGTACTGCTCTCTGCCAGGTACTGTACATTACTGATTCTGCAGCATGACTTATTCATTATATAACTTCCTCAGCACGGGCTGACTTTCACGAAGGCATTAAAGGGATGATTTGCGACACTTAACTGGATGATTTGGATTCCAGTGAATGGGACAGCGGTGTTCTGTCCACTAGCTGCAGATAGCGTCAAGATTTGGATGCCAAAGGCAAAGCACCAATGAATTTTTGTGATTAGTCATATTGCTGAGTGCTGGTATATTGCTAGGAACCCAGAACAGTGTGTACTGGATGCAGAGGGAGCCAGCCGTCTATTCGCACGTACACATACCTTAACAGGGCGAAATCTATATGGCCTTTCGGCTAGAGAAAATACTGTTACCTCGCAGGTCAGTGCAAACTGCACCGGGGGCAGCTAGTCTGAACTCCTAACCGTGTTGCTTCTCCTGACAACCTTGGTCGTCATAAGAAAGATGTGGTCCCTGAACATGTGATTTGAATTACTGTACTATATTTCCAGTAGAGCACTAGGACCTGTTTTATGACTAGTATTTAAAAAAAGAAATCAGTTTGCACCAAGCAGACTGCTGAAAAAATGTATTTCTATTGTTCGGTTTCCTTCGGGGTTCCACTGTGACTTTTCTGACACGTAGCACCGTACAGGCGGAACAAGCTGGCTGTTTGGAAATGTATTATTAAAAAGGCATTTCATGGGAGGCAAAGGCCTACAGAGGCAGGCACTGGCGTTGAGCTGATAACATTCTGCTGCATTAGGCTTCCTGGCTGTGTTAGGAGCTCAATTTCTCCGTAGATTATCTGTGAAAAGCCACAATTTAAGGTTTATCGCTCTCTGTTCATCAATGGATGGATTGACCCTGCAGTCAGCATGGTTCCTGTTTTCCCCTTTGAATCAGGAGAAAGGTTATGACTGGAGGGGTGTTACGGTGATTTAAAAGCGAAATGCCTTAACGTAAGAACTGGCTAAATTGTCTGTGACGGACAATTTTTGATTGATTTTTTTTTTTTAACGTTCATCCTTAATACCAACACTTTTTATAATGTCATATTATTTATGAGAATACAAAGAGATTAAAGCTTGGAGCGCCGCCACGTTTTGTATCTGTGTGTGTGGATTTGACTGTGCTTCTCGCTGATGCTCATGCACCCCACCCTCTATGCCATATTGTAGCTCTTTCCGGAGACTTTCCTGTGCAGACGACTGTATGATGCTTAGTGCCACCACCTTGAGGAACCTGGAGGTTCTGTGCAACCAGGTAACAGAGGGCTTTCAGACTACCAAGTGGCCAGACTCTCCGCTCATGAGGAATATGAGTCATGTGACATATGTACCCCCCCACTTCCCGGGGACTGATTGCACTACTTTATGACCAGTGGGAAAAATGTCTTCATTGTGCCATTTTTGAGAATCAGTGAAATCAGTGAATGTTTTTTTTTGTGAATTTGTCTGCCACCATGTATAGGCCTTTTCACTGGGTTTGCACTGTTGTATATTTGTATGTTTCTTCATGCATTGATGATCAGCGTCCATGTTCTTTTTCTTGACTGCACAGACTGATGGCAGGATCAGGGGGAGCCTGTTCTGGGTGCTGGATCACACCCAGACACCATTCGGGAAGAGACTGCTGAAGAAATGGGTGACCCAACCTCTGAAGTCCGCTGCGTAAGTCTGAGTGGCTGATGGCTCTTACCGCAGCATCCTCTGTGTAAGCAAATCCCAAGTAGAGCAGATCTAAGAAACAAACCGGGACGAATCAGCCATATCTTTGCTGAAACTGAATTTGGCAGGCTGTTGCTGAATCTGCGGACTGAGCTGGATGGGGTCCCACTATAGTAACTGGAGTAAGATTTATTTAATCATCAGACAAGGACGGCTGATAACATTTTTAGCCTCATTAGATATGTGCTGCAGTCAGATTTGTCTTCTAACCTCGACACCTCAGCTTCTCTCACTTGGAGGCCTCTGCTTTTTCTGTTGTCACTGTGTGTTTATAAAGAAAATTCGTCAGGCTTTCTAGGACCTTAGTTGAGCTGTTGATACGGCATTAACTTGGCATTGTCCGGGTAAAGTTTTCTGATCCATTTTGGAAATAGCGCAAAGAGTTCCTTTTTTTTTAATGCAGACTAGGAACTATTTCAGTGCAGAATTTGTGTTTATGCTACAGGTTTACCTTCACAGAAACTTCATAGAATCTGCATAATTACAGAAAGATTAATTTACACAAGTACATTTTTGGATCCTGTCAAAATATAGCGCACAACCAATCACACCTGATACATTGGTAAGCATGTTTTATCTGGTGGAAAGACTTGAACGAAGTGTTTATTGTTAACTTTCTTTGCTCAGAGAAATCCGGAAACGTCAGGAGGCTGTGGCTGAGATCCTGTCGTCCGATTCCAGCGTGCTCCTCAACGTCCAAGCCCTCCTGAAGCGACTGCCTGACCTAGAGAGAGGCATCTGCAGCATTTACCACAAGAAGGTATTTCAGTCAGTCAAAGGAACGCTTGGAGGAACCTTTACCATTAGTCCATTGTAAGCTATAACAGAGCTTAGAATATATGCTGTTTAGTTACATGCCTGCTTTCATGTTGCAGATAAACCTTGCAAGACCCCCTGCAGGAGTATCAAAATGGGCTTGTGCAGTAAATGTCTCCACCTTAAGTTTGAGTTATTGCGAGAATCGCAGTACAGCACTATATTTATGTTTACTTTTACAGACATTTTTGTCCAAAGCAACATACAAGTGAGGCAAAAGGCACATTGCAAAGATCGTGCTGTTAAGGAGTCGACTGCATAAAAGCAGTTAGGCTGAGCTTCCAATGAATGCCAAGTCACAAGTGCACTACCTAACACTACAGTGCTACCTTGGAACACAAACTTAATTCGTTCTAGAAGGCTGGTCGAGTTGCGATTTGATCGAGTTCCAAGTTGAATTTCCCCACAAGAAATAATGTAAATGAATTTAATCTGTTGGGTGGCTCGGTGGTGCAGTGGTTAGTACTGTACTGTCGTCTTGATTACATCTTTTAAATAAAGACACTCTTCCTAAAACAAATAAACCCATCTATCCCAGACAAATCATCTACTTACCCAATACCCCCCCCAATCAGCAAATGTTATTGTGAGGAAATACCCACCCTTCCCCGCAGCTCAACAAATGTTATTGCCAAGTTTTCAGTATACCAGAAGAGCACTTGTGAAAGTATTGTCAAAATTCCATTTATCGCAGTATAATGTTTGGACAGTATGATGCTAGGAAAATTAGACCCAAGCCTAATCTCAATTTAGTTGACTAGGGCAATCCTTGCTGTATCAGTTGCATGTGCATAACATGCAGTTTTGATATTAGCATTGCACATTGCGCAGGCCTAACTGCTACCAATGAGTTTCACTGGATTGTGACAAAAAAATCTTGGCTATCCATATTATGTTTTTTTCTGAAGTGGTAATAAGATCAAATCGAAGTCTATAAGACTATCAAATACTCTTTGAGTTACCATATTCATAAGATCAAATGTTTTCTGAAGTAGTTCTTCCCTTTGCTGCCACTAAACAGTGTTGCTTCAGCCCTCATGCAGTTTATCTCAAAATTTGATTGGGTCCAGATCTTCACCCATACATGCTGTCTGCTAAGTTTGAAAAAGACCTGTCAAATACCTTTGTAGTTATCATGCTGACAAAATGAAGTGTTTGAGGATGCCCTTTTCTTTGCTGTCAATATGCAGCTCTGCCTCAGAATTCGAAGAATTTCAGGGCTAATCACAGATGCAGATCTCGTGGACCAGAGTCACACAAAGTTGGGCTGTTAATAAAGGTTTTTTTTGGAAAGGTGGGAAGAGTGTTTAGGGGGGCAAAACGTGGTGGAGGTAGGGGCTGTTGAAGGAATTGGTATTCGATGGGAGAGCGGGGGTCTCACGGCTGTCGGGAATACATTGTTGCCATTGCAGCAGCATCTAGCTATTGTTATGCATTTAGCTTTTTAAAAAATCCATGCTGTGTTTCTTTACCTCATTAGCAATTTACATTTAGGATTCAGCCATATGAAAAGGGAAAGAGCAGTCTGGATTATGGTGATAATGGAAAATGTATGGTCATGGTTTATTTATTTTAATACTTAGAAAATCAAAATAAGCATTCTTTGCTATTTTCTGTATGCTTCAGTGTACCATTGCTCTAAAGAGCATCACCAACACTGAAAATGAAATGGAACTCTCCTTCATTAAGGTATATACCCAATAATATATCCAGAATTAATTAGTGGCACAACTGGCTAAACGTGGTACTTTTACTTTACCTGGGTTGACCAGTAGCCATCTTTCTGGTCATGTGGCTAGGAGCTTGTCGTGTCAGCATTCATAACATGTAGTCGTATTTGATTGCGGAACTTACTGTATTCCCAGCTTGCATGTTTGCTAAATTTCTCTGAAAATAATAAAGAAGCAAACACAATAAAAATGACCTCGGTTTGCATTCATTTTTAAACATTAGTCTTGCTGGATTAGTCAGCACAAGAGAAGAAAATGTTCCCTGTAGTCATTGATTAATATTTGTAGTTTGTTGCTGCATCAGCACTTAAGAAGCAACTGGGGAATTTTTTTGGAATCATAAGCAAAAATGTCCTTTATATTCCTTTATATTTGTATTAATTAAAAGTTAACACAGTTTGGATTGTATATAGACATGAATGTTGGTCTGTGAAAGATTATTTTTGTGAAAAGAAATCCAGCTTTAATGGTTTTACAAGGCCTTTAACCTTCCATAACATCGTCAACAATGCAGTGATGATTACAAAAAACAATGCAGTGCATAGCTGATCCTACAGTACAGTGTAAAATAAATATGCAGTGCATCTTCTGAGTGTGTTATATAGAAAGGGGGAATCAGGTTAGTTTAATGAAGATAAGAATTTATTTGCTTTAGAGAAGACAAGAGTTCAACAGTTCATTTTCTGTATGTTTGTGGACAAATCATTATATCACACCATGAAACGTTTTTTATATACACAAACATTTCTTTCGAGAGAAAGCCACCGTTCAAGGCATTATTAATGAATACTTATGCCGAATTTATGCTGCAAAGTTTCTATGACATCCGGTATTCTGGGCTCACACTATAAATATGTACATTAACCAGTGAGTTATACTTTTCTGCACTGTTTGTCATGTTGAATCATTCACATTCATACTGTATTTATGCCATGTCCCGTTCACTGGGTCTTATTGTTGCCTGTTTTTGTTACAGTGTTCCACTCAGGAGTTCTACCTCATTACGAGCACTCTGTCACGATTGGCGGCAGAGTTCCGGGCTCTTGTTCCAGCTGTCCAATCACAGTTGAGCAGTACTCTCCTGAAGGATCTCCTCCTGCCTGTACCCCAGATGCTTGATCCTGCTCAGCAGTTTTTGAATGTTCTCAACGAGAATGCAGCTAAGTGAGCCAAAGTCAGAATGATAAGAGACGGGACATTTTTTTTTTGTGTGTGTAAGCGTAAGGGTGCAGGAACATATTCAATGGTCAATGGGTTAAATTGTTTAACTTTAAATTAGTCGGACTGAGGGCTTGATTCCTTTATCAAGCACTTAAGTCAAAAAAGCTCTTAAAAAGCTACGTACGTTTGGGTTAAGCATGTTCTCCCCTCATCATCAAGGATACGCCCATCTCACTTAACTTGAAGAAGAAGGCGTGACCATGCAAGAAGTATAATTAATGAATCAAGCAGGAAAAGGGAGTGATGTCCTTGATGATTTTGGCAACAAGCAAAATATGGAACATGGATTATTTCATTTGCATTGTATTGATATTCTCAGAAACCCTTTCATTTTGAAAATGAAAGCATGACGGTATCCTCCTACACCGATATTTGGTTATTCTCAGGAACACATTCTTCGACAAAAAATGAAATTTTGCTATGTAATACAGTGTTTGAATTTTGGGCAGAGCAATGACATGATCTTAACTTAAGTACGATGTACGTACAAAAGTATTGGAACACACCTCTTAATCGTTAATCTTCATTCAGACCCATTGCCGCAGGGGTAGAAAATCAAGCACCTAGCCATGCAGTCAGGTTTACAAACATTTGTGAAAGAATGAGTCATTCTGAAGAGCTCAGTGAATTCAACTGTGGTGCTATCATAGGATGCCACCTTTGTAAGTTCTTCCCTGTTAAATATTCTGCAGTCAGCTGTAAATGGTATTGCAAAATGGTAACCGTTTCGGAACGACAGAAACTCACTTTATTTAATGGGCTTCCATGGCCCAGCAGCTGCATGCAAGCATCACATCACTAAGTGCAGTGCCAAGCATCGGATAGAGCTGTGTAAAGCACACCGCCACTGGACTCAGTGGAAACATGTTCTGAGGAGTGACGTATCACGCACGAGTCTGGGTTTGGCAGGTGCTAGGAGAGTGTTACCTGATCGACTACATTGTGGCAACTGGAAAGACTGGTGTAGGAGGGATAATGCTTTGGGGATGTTTTTCAGTTCAGTTCAGTTTTGGGGAACCCATCCTCCAGGGGATGGACACGTTAATCCTGCATTATTGTAATAATATACTTGTTATATAGCTATATATTTCTATTTACTATTCTTATATGATTATATGAATAATTCACATCCCTTTAGAATTGCAACATTTTTTTTCGTAAATATATGATACCTGTTATAAAATTGTCTTTTGATACATGTTCGGCTTTTTAAAAACTGCAAGTTTGCATTTGGCCATATAGAGGCATGTGACTTAATTTAGCCCCCCAGAGCACGTACTGAAAAATGCACTTAAGTGCACTTAAGTCAGTGGCAGAATATGCTGAAGGGTCATTCACATGTGACGCGCCCATAATTCAGGTGTTTCTCCACCCAAAGCACGTAAATTGCCTAAGTGCACTTAAACCAAGTAGATGGGAGAATACACTTAAGTCCAAAACGCATGCAGCTTCACGCTTTTTCGACTTAAGTGCATGGCAGAATCAATTCATTGATAATCTACTTGAACGTAATCACTGTCTCTTAAGAAAAGCTAGCAGTGTATTTAGTAAAAAGTGAGCCTTGGGCTTAAAGTCCTGCTTAATTTTACTTTTTAGCTATGTGTTTCTTAAGATCGG
>JAODJU010000040.1:24665160-24695525 GCA_026776725.1 Gnathonemus echidnorhynchus | reverse complement strand
TGGTTGAAACAAAATCTTGGTCTGGATTTGTACTCTCTGGACCTGAAATCTCCACTTCTGAACCTTCTGATATGTCTAGAACAGTAAGTAATTGATAAGATTTTTTTGTCCTGTTTTTTTTTTCTTTATCTGCTAAAATAGTTTTAGATGGGCTTTCTGCTGAGCAGAAAGTTTAACATTTTCTTGAACGAAAACCTGAAACTAAATATTTCCCTGGAATTTTTTTTGACTTTCTTCCATTTTACTTTTTCATTTGCAAATAATTTCCTTCAGTCATATTTATATCCAGACAGAAAATGTTTGTAAATATTAAACAGAAAGTCAAATTGTTTGAAAGGTTCATTTTTTCAAAGCTTTCTGTTTTTGAGGTACACATAGACGTTTGAATCGCTTGATATCATATGTAAACAAATCTTGTGATGTGTGTGAATGCTCTGCAGGGCAGGTGATAAGACCCAGCTTTTTTCTGACCTGACTGGCTTCCCTGTTATATTGGAGAGGAAGCAAGAGATCCAGTCTGTTCTGTCTGAAATACTAGAACACAAGCGAGAAGTTCGGCTGCTCCTGAAGAACCCTTCCCTGGATTACGTGACAGTGTCTGGTCAAGAGGTAAGAGCCTGGAGGCGTAGTCTGATTTACATGGTATAAACACTGAGTGATGGAAGGTGCGAGTCACCGGATAGACAGATCACCCAAAATTGAAACATGGCTACATAGTGATAGCAAAGAAAAAGGCAGTTTTGATAGTTACTGTTACTGATACTGTTAGCATGATAACTCAAAAATTCTTTGGCAGATAATTTTGAAACTTTGTATACATATTGTATGGGTCAACATACAATTTGAGACAAATCGCCCTAAAATTGAAGCAACACTTCTTAGTAGCATCAAAGGGAAGGGTGACTGCAGACAGTATTTGACACTTGTGAATGTGATGCGCTAAAAAGTATTTGAAAGTTTGCATTACTACTTTACAAAAGCAATGCATGGATGAAGTTCTGCACCTGATTTGAATCTGAGACAAATTACCCCAAAAATGAAACAGCAGTGCTACATGGCAGCAAAGGAAGGAAAGGGAAGCCAAGAAGACACTTGTTATTGTGAACAAAGTAACTCTAAAAGTATTCGATTAAACTTTTTCAAATGTTAAGAATTTCATAGATATTATTGAGCAAAATTGTGTCATGTGTTGGCACAACGTATTTCATAGATTCTATTGGTAGATAAGTTCATTTTGGCTAATGTATTTAGGGTAAATTTTTGTGTAAATATCACTATATTTCTCGCAAAAAATTCACGTTGCAATATCTGAAATTTTTCCAATTTTATGCAGCCTTAGGCTTTGACCACACAACATCTGTACATTTTATTGGTCCAAACTATGTACTGCTAAAGTTAGAAATTAAATACTCAAAACATACCTGCAAAGATACCTGCTTCAGAGATTTCGAGGATTGCCCTGTTTACTGTGTCAGTTCTGCTTTGTCTTGACAGTAAAAATGTATCGGGAATGGTAGTGATTGTTTAATTATAATTACAATGATGATTGATCAGACTGAGAGTTATTTTTTGAGGGCTAAAACCCTGCAGTCAGAGATACATCAGCCGTCGTGCAGCTGAGAATTTCTTTTTATATTCATTGCACTGCAGATCATACACACAAACCAATGTCATTTTTATAAGCCCCCCCAAATAAGAATTCTTGGAAATAGCTAAGCTACATCACCATAAAACAAACCTTTTTAATTGGTCAAGTTTGGGATAAATGTGGCTTAGCGTGAGTTTTTTAGTTTTATTTATCTTTTTATTTGAAATTATTCATCAGTCTGTGATAATTGCAGAGACTGAATTATTGTCATGTAGACTGGGTTGCTGTATAACAGATAATAGCTTAGATATTTAATCAGTGAGCTTGCTTAACACAAATCACATGTGGTCTGGCATCTGTAAAGGTTTTGTTTGGCAGGCAATGGCCTCTGACCGACACCGTAAAACACAGATGGTCAGTTTGTAGCAGGTGGGTGGGCTCTGGTGTTCTGATTTATACTCTTTTATTACACAGAATTGTAGTGTGTTTTAATCAGAACACCTCTGTCCCTGTTCTCACCTCCCTGATTTAATAGTCCTTCTAAGCATTGCTGTTTATTCTCTGTGTGGTAAGTGTATTAGCAGGAGACATAAATAAAAGCAGCCAAAGGCAACACTGTGGCTGGATTGTATTCATATTGTCAGCACATTTATCTAAGTCGAGTAATAAATAAAATGTGAAATGTTTGAACTGATTGCCAAACTGAAATGTGTAGCTTCAAAAAGCACTGTCCCTTTGAAATGAATAAGTCTGAAATGTTTTTACTTACCACAAAATCTGAATGTGTCGCATGTGGAATGTACAGTACTTGCAGGGAGGTCTGCTGGTGCTGAACTGATTGTGGTGTCTTCCTACAGTTTCTCATTGAAGTGAAGAACTCTGTGGTATCTGCAGTTCCACAAGACTGGGTGAAAGTCAGCAGGTTTGTAGATCTGAAAACCCCTTATCTTATTATGGGTGATTGGCAGCTCTAGTTATGTGTCCTTAATATGCGTGTCATTTATTTTAAAATTGCCTCATGTCCTGCATATTTCAGAATTAAACCACGGCTGGCAAGGGTGATGGAATTTTTGGATAGTCGAAAACACAGGCACACCAGATATATATGTAATATAATTTTCATTTATTGTTTGCTATTCTTAAGACAATGCAAATGTACAGCATCTTGGCATTTGGGTAACTTGCCCACAGTTACTGACACAACAAGCCATCAGCAGCGTCACACTTTAATATAATTCTCACTTGACGCTTTTCTTTGAAACGGTATGCTTTACTTGTGATTTCTTTGGTTTTCCATGCATTTATCCTTCAAGGTTATGAGGAAAAATTGCAGCGTTGTAGTGCTATGCTCAAAAGCTTGTACTCTTGTTAGCCTGTCCTACCTATATGGTTCCTTTGCACATTGCAAGAACAATTTCATAGTTCCTACTTGATTGACCAAACTAATTGGTAGGGGGTATTTACTGTATTAGGTATTACAGTATGCATACTGAGGTATTTTCCCATCAGGAGCTTAAATTAAAAAAGCCCTTAAAAAGTTACCTGCTTTAAAGTGATGTGTGTTAGTAGAGTTGACTGAAAGTTGAGAATGCACTGCTTATAAAATAATTAGCATATCCCATAGAATGGTTACCAATTAGGTGAGTGTCTTGGTCAGGTAGTTCCATTGTGAACCCCTGACCTAGTTTATGTAGTGTTTCGTATGAAGTATATGTATGTGTATGAAAATACGGTACTTGTCCCGTATTGGTTCAGTGTTTCACGATCCACCAGAAAACATGTGATGCATTGAATGTCGGTCAGTTTAAGGACATCAAGACAAGGGTGTCTTTGTCCCAGTCCTGCAGGAGTTCAGGTACATGATTCCAAGGACACACTACTTTCTTTGAACCTTTTTAAACTAATTTTAATAGAAAGAATATTTTTTTTTATGAACTATATTTTTTAGTCTAATTGATTCACCTGAGGTTTTACTTGTTCACATGCATTTTGGATTGTAGCATTTACATTTAAATGTATAGGCCCAATCTAAAAACTTTGTTACATGTTCACCTTTCTGAACACTGCAATACTGCCTTTGACCATGCAGAGGCGCGTGACTTAATACAGCCTTCCAGAACGTGTACTTAAAAATACAATTAACAGCACTGAAGTCAGTAGCAGAATACATGTAAGGGTCATTTACATGCAACATACCAATATTTCAGTGTTTCTTAACCTAAAGTATGCGTCTAACCTAAGCATGTTAGCATGTTAACCTAAGGGTGCCCAGATTTAAGTTGATAGGAGAATAGATACGCAAAATTGTTTTTTTGTGCATGGGAGAATTGACTCCATTCCATATAATGTAGAACAGTAGAATATATATGTAACAGAATAATCAAATATTCTCTGATTCTTGATTGCATAGTGTATTGTCCACTCTTTTTATGTTGCTTTAAGGCCATCGTTATTGGAAGGAAATCAGGGAGAGCAGAATCGAAATAGAGATGTGAGGGGAGGCAGTTACCGCGGTTACTGTGTTCTTCCCCAAAGGTGGCCTGTATATTTATTTTCTCTCACCTTGGCTTAGCACAAAGGCTGTGTCCCGCTTCCATACGCCATTTATCGTCGAGAGACTCCAGCATCTTCTGCAGCTACGAGAGCAGCTGGTAATTGACTGCGGCCAAGAGTGGATCAATTTCCTTCAGTAGGTATCCTTCAAACCACTTGGAAAATCATGAAGGTGTTTTTTTTACTGACCTGTTGCTGCATCTCTTCAGAGAATTCAAATAAAATGTGTCATTTGTGAATTGTTTTCTGTGCTCTACTAAGACAAATGAATAATTGGGACTGTGCACTGATTTTTTGTGGTCTTTATTTTTACTGACAGTCAGTTTGGAGAACACTATCACATCATGAAGAAAGCTGTTTATCACCTGGCAACGATGGACTGCTTCTTCTCATTAGCTGATGTTGCTAAACAGGGCAATTACTGCAGGTAAGATAATGTCGTCTTTGGTCTGTGCAAATGGTTGGTTAGTTGGGAGATTTTCTCACTCGGTCACAGAAATATTCCAGTGTTTTTCTTTTTAAATCATTCAAAAAAAGAAAAACCTATACCAGTCGGTGGTTTTGGTTAGAAAACAAAATTATCTTTCTGCTATTTTTACTGGAAGTTTTTAAAAATGATTATTATTTAGTTTAGTGATGGGTGTTTTATCTAATATCTATTTATATTTGGTGTTATGGCTGTGCAGTATATGTGTGAGTCCCCCTCAGCAGGAATTATGCCCCAAGGTCTCACCAGGGCAATCTAGTCCCAAGCACATGGAGCCAAGCCTAAAACTCACACTCTATGTTAAATTAGACGTATTCTATCAGTGATATTTTTCTAAAATGGAGTCTGTTACTGAAAATAATAAGACAATTTAAAATTAAGAATGTCTAACATATGTGACATTGGAGTATAGGTGAATTATTTTCTGATGATTTTCAGTGATTATTGTGAGGTCGAGCCTCCCTAAAATAATAATCAAAAAAACCTTTGTACGTACCAAAAGCCATTCTTTTTTAGAATTTGCATAGCAATTTATAACTTAATTGAAAAAAAACTAAAAAAAATCATTTCACCTTATTGGAATTGTGATGGGGTGGTAGAGGGGTGAGAGGACAGAGCTCAATCAGTTTTTCCTAAGAGAGCTTGGTAATGAGAGGAGGGCAGGATTATAAGTCTACAGTTTCATTACTCGATGTCCGCTAGGGATGCAGTGTCTTTCTATGTGTTGCTGTTTTAGTTTGCACTGGATCAGGACTTATTGCTATAAAAATACAAAAATACTCCACCAGTAAAGTATAAGATGCTTTTTGATTAGATTTTAAACCTTAAAGGAAATGAACTGTTTTAAACAGTGTTGGTTATTCCAAGGATATTACGGGCAATTGTGACATGGCTTCTAATCTCATTCTGCTTTACATAGGGCTTACATAGTTACATAGGCTTACATTGGGCTTATTGCTTTTGTGATGCCTATTGTAGTGTTTTGTATTTAACTCTCCAAATGATTAGTAAAGATACCAGCCCTGAATACACTTAAGATTCCTATTTTTAAGTAATATGCACTCATGTAAATAGTATATTCAGGGAAGTTTACCATTCTTAAATGTTTGTACTGGTTTGCTGGGGGTGTGTCTAAATATCCTGTGAAAGTATGTTTTTATTCTTGATTTACCCCTCTTTGTTACTTTTGCATTATTGCATCATAGTTGTGTTATTCATTTGGGGCAAAGATTGATATATTTTTCAAAAGAAGCAAATCAAAGACCTATTTATTTGTTTACAATAATGTTAACTATGCCACCCTACATACAGCGATTAAACACTGTATTTCTGATCTATAATCAGATAAGATACAGAGTTCTTTCACCATTGCCCAAACTACTGTCAGAATAAAATATATAATTAGCCAGACATAGTTTAGGATCAAATAAATCCTTGAGTCCTATACAATTTATCTAATTTTTTTCATAGCATATGCTGATTCCTATTCATTGTGTATTGTGCAAATCTGGAAACAGTACAAGCTAGAGAAAAATTGGGTTCAGCCAAATGTGAAGTTTTCAGAATAGAATACTTTGCTTTACTGCCTTGCTATCATGCAGGTTTCCTGTAGAGAACAAGATAACAATTGGACAGCTCAGTGGTAAGTTTTAAAAAAACAAGAGCAATATTGACAGAGCATGGAAAATATTTAGAGAATATAAAGTCCTGACGTTAAGGTACATGCAAGTGACTCTCCCTAGTGAAACTGCATTTGATGGATTTTCTTGGGTCATTTTTACTCATGGCTGTAATGGAGGATTTGTGTCCAGTTTGCTACTTTTTTCAGATCTGAAAGTTAAAACAAAAAAGACTTCAGATTAGTTAAATAGCATGAAAATGCACTTAAGGACCAGGTTTTGCATCTGGTCTTCATAGACCTGTCTTTTAAGCTGTAGTAGAATCCAGCCAATTATGTAACGAGACATTTGTTGTGGAGGAGTTGATTTGACCCACTGGCTGATGTTTATGCCAACAACCCACCCTTGGTCACCCCTGCTGCCTTTTAAAAATCTGAAAATTATGGAAGAAAACATTAAATTCGCATTTCCATTAGTGGTAAAGGCTTTTTTCCTGTTCGTGTAGGAGATTACATTGTTACTTTTGGTTCTAGAACCTGCTTCTAGCCCTTTTGTTCTTCATATATTAATAATAAATGTTGACTGGCTATAGTTTGTTTTTGGTAAGTTTTTAACTCATTGTTTTTTTGTTAGCATTTGTTATATTAAACAATATTTTAATTGAGAAGTTTTCAATTGTAATTTCATTGGCAAAATAATCAGAAATATTCACTTATCCATTAATTCCAATTGCAAAGTTTATCTTTATAATTCAGTCACCGGAATTCAGATAATTTACTTTCGCCTTAAACTATATTTCAAGAGAACAAAGTCAGTCGGAACATTCAGTGTGTTTTATGTGGATCTTCATAACTCAAGAGGTGTAATCAGTCCTGTTGTTTTCCCTTTAGAAATATGCTGCTACAATTTCAGTAGTTTAAAATATGGTCCGAAATTCTACCTTCTACATCTGGGACAAGCAGGATGAGTGATCGAGTGCCGATAGAGTTCTTGTCTAGATCCAGAGTCAACAGTCAGCATGTAATAAGTACAAGTTATGTTGCACTGATTGAAAGATCCGTAGATTTTCTTTGATTGTGTCACTGCGGACATGACTGTCCCAAACCACTGAAATCGTAGCAGTGTTTTTGTAAAGTGAAAATAATAGGACTGAATATTACACCTCTTGAAATCTGAGACCAAAGTAAATAAACTGAATTCAGGAGACTGAGTTATAAAGATACACTTTGAAAACTATATTTTGAAATTGAGTAGTGGAAGCTGAATATTTTTCTATTTTACCAGTGAAATTACAAATGAAATATTTTCAGTTGAAATAGTCATTGTTTAAATGCACATTAAAATTAAATTACAGCACCCAAATTCAAGCATTATTAAATGCAATGAGTTTTAATTTGATTAGTGTAATTCAATGGGGTTTTTTGCATCAACGACTTTTGTGATTAATTTACTTCTTTTAACATGTACTTGTATTTCAGTTGTGTTTGTATTGTGAAGTGTCTCCACACAGCTGAAGCTTTCGCTCTTCCTATTTTTCATCTGCTATGGTCATTGTTCCTTCTGCCATATGGTTAAGTAATTGAGAGGGCAAATTTTTATGTCCGACTTTCAGACAACTCAAACTTACAAACTGCCACAAAAGCACATTATATTCACTCGAGGGATAGTACAGTACTGTATGTAGTTATTTTTATTATTACTGTATTGCTGTACTATATCATTATTATGTACTGTGTTCTTAGGGAATGGATCTTGTTTGTAACCTAGGGACTGCCTGTAAACAAGATTAATTGAATAATCGTGAAAGCTCTATTTTAAAATATCAACTGAAAGTTGCCTCTCAATTCAAAATTCATTCAAGGGTTCATTGTCTAGTCAGATGGTAGATTTTCTTTGAACGTTCATTGAACACACGGTCTGTTCTTTTCTGTTGTAGGCCACTGGTTCTTGAAGAGGACAGGCAGATTGTTATAAAGGAGGGGAGGCACCCTGTCATTGATGTGCTGATAGGTGAGCACAACCAGTATGTGCCCAATGACACACATCTACAGGTGAGATCATACAAAGACACGCCCCTTTTTCCATCGTAGGTTTTACAGTTTGGTGCTTTGAGTTGCAGTAAAAGGTTTTTCGGGTATAATGTATATATTAGTTAATGTATCCTGGTGCTGATTTGTTACTAAGGAATATCTGGTAAAGTAGGGGTTCATAATACGACTGACGATATAAAAAGAGTAGTATGTGATTATTACAAATATCATAAAAAATATTGGGATAATAATATTGAATCCTTCAAATCAAAAATTAAAGATTAGGTCGTATTGAAAAAGCTAGATCATCCTTTCCCTTTAGTCGACCTTTAGTCTGGTTAGGAGCACAGGCCCCCGGCAATTTGGAGAAACTGCATAACATTTTTTTGGTTCCCTTGGCGAACGAAATGAAAAGATACAAGAAATGCGAGATGCAAAGACCACTGCGAGATATTACGTGACAGGCTGCTGTAAACACGCTTGGCGTCCTCCGAAGTAGCACTGTATATATTCTTTATGCATTTATGAGTCACTAAACTTTTTATATGTCTGCTGGCCTTCGCGTGTTGTCTGCGGCTTTCGCAAAACTTAAATTCCCATCTCGTTTCTTATGCTGACCCCGCAATATATATCAAAACCGCAATGGGGAGAGTCGCGATGCAGAAGGGTCGACTGTAATCCGTCGCAGTTTAATACCATATACTGAACAGCACAATTCAACGCTGTGCATTAAAAAGTGGTATTGGTAGCGACCTCTGGATATACATTAATATGTCCCTTCATCAAGTGAATCTAGGGCAGCTTTGTGACAAGCCTGATTTTAAACATTTCTTTTTGTAGTACTGTGAGCCCCCCTCATGTCCAATATTTACATACACTAATAACTTTGCATACCGTAAAACAAATTCAAAAATAATCCCATTGTGGTTTATTTTTTCGGAGGCTAGGAGGCCTAAATCATAATGAAAGCCAAATCATAAATCTTTTCCTTTGCTTTGTGTATAGCTTAAGCCTACTTCCTTGACAAAGGAGATCTCTGGTTGGTTCTTGTCACAAATTGACACCGGGTAACTTAATTATATTGTTGATTACTGAGTTTCATTACACTGCATAGCCCTAGTTCATAACCCCAGGCTGCGTAACACTGAGGGGGAAGGGGAGCTAGTTAACTTCCAAAAAACTATTTATGATTTTTTTACCACCTCTCTTTTGCTTCTTCTCTGAATTCTCTCCTTTTAAAAATATTTTTGGCCGCAGAAATATTGCTGACTGGATGCTTTTTGTTTATCACATCGCTCTCTGGAAACTCTAGACAGTGAAGTGCATAAAATATCTGGAGAGTGAACGTTTCTGACATTGTGAAACCACCATGATTGGCACAATCAGACCATGTTCAGGATCACACAGATAAGGCCTGTTATTAAGAAGCATTGATAAGATGATCCATCGTAATGTGTTGAGAGCATGTTCACACCCAGTTACCTTGTGCTGTGCTCAGGAACGATCCCCCCCAATTCCCCCACTGGTCTGCACTTACATTGCACTTTTAACGAGCCTGTACTGGGCAGGCTTTCCTCACCACCGTGCAACTTTTTTGTGTTCAAGGAAAAATAGGAAGGAAAGGGTTATTGCACATCGGCATGGAATTCATGATTAATGTCCTAATTTTGTAGCTTATTTGAAGTCGTTTGGGGCATGATGACAAGTATAGATTTATCAAGTATGCAACGCAGTGATTTTTATTTGTTGGTACTGCACACATAAAATGTTTTACCAAATATCTTAGAATTTAGTTGCGCAGACTATTGTTGCATGGAATATGGGTACTGGAAAGGTACCATGGTACCGCATCTTTGAAAGCTGTTTGTTATCATATTTCTTTAGTACCAGTATTAATTACACTGTTACAGACATTGCTGATGTCTTTAATGATAAACATCCAATCAGAACCATAGGCTCTATTTTGACGATGTAACGCAAAACTTAAAACGCAAAGCAAAACTAACAGTTATGGGCGTGTCCAAATCCATTTAGCTATTTTAATGGCGGAAAAACCAGAGTTTGTGCCAGCGCAAGGCGGGAAAGGGGTTGTCCTAACTCCCTTAATTATTCAGAGCCATGTTTTGGGTGTAACAAGCAATAACTCAATCTGAATGGCGGTTTCACAGTGTCACTTGTTTTTTTCTTTCAGACAGTGAAACAAACATGAAGTAAAACACACAGTTTTTGTAGGGATGAAATGGAAAGCAACGACGGTTTTAATAAACCAAAATGTAGCCCATTGGGCCGAGCAAGATGACAACGGAGCGAGGGAAATGCTGCTCCGTCCTTCTGGGGTATCCCTGAATCGTGTGGCGCGTCCTTTAGCTAGCTCTCCGGTGCCCCATTCTGCCGCTTTGGCCGGGAACGGGGACATAATTATGTTTGTTTGTTTTTTTATTTTTAAAAAATAAACAAAACGAAAACTGACACTAAAAAAAGAAAAGCAGCCATACACCACCAACAACTTTTTACTGTGTTTCCCCACAATATTTCCTTGCATCTGTAATTATAGGTTGCTAGTGAAGTTTTATTTGTAGTCGCGATATGCCCATCCCAGCATGCCTCACAAACGCTCATCTATATATTCCTGTATCTGTGTTACGTAAATAGCTCGTGTATGATTATCGTCGTTGTTGTTATGGTTATCGTTGCGTGTATCGTGGCTTGTATGTTCGTACCTTGTAGGTACTCTGTCCGTTCCTCACGTGTTCTTAGCTTGTATAACTATTCCACCATGTGTTCACCTTACAGTTCCCGTTCGGTGCTCGCTGGATGCTTGTTACAGGCCTGTTAAGGACTATAAAAAAGAGCACATTCGTGTCCGTTCTGACAAGCAGGTTTCCTCGTCCTTTGCCGCTCGCGATTCCTTGGTCCGCCCTACATTATGTTCTGCTGTGATTTAAGCAGTTAGATAATGCGCTACACCCTGAAGTTTTTTTAATAGTATTTGACATAGACTGCCCACAGCCCCCACGAGGATGCTCGTTGGCTACACTTCTTATATATAGCCGGCGTGTACGACTCTGCTGGATATGGGAGGCGTATTCCTCAGTGTCCTGTATTGTGACATACTTCTGGTGTTCAGTACCTGTTAATGTACTGCAGTGGTAGGCAACTGGTTGATGGCGATATATGACACTTCCAGTCGATTTCTATACAACTTCCAATATAATCCCCCACACTTGGCAAAATATACCAAGGGGGCCTCTCTAACCTGGTTAGTAAAAATAGGGGGGTCATGCAGTTGGCAAAATATACTGAGGGAGGCCCCTTACCCCGATCGACAAAATATGATATTGCTTTTTTTGGTAGCTAGACAGCGTATTTTCTTTGTAAAAGTAGCTCTCACTGTTAAAATAGTTGGAGACCACTGATGTACTGTATTGTTAACAAAAACGTTGCTTGCTGCCAGGCCATTAAATGTCTTGTAACTTTCACTTCATCTGAGGCCCATGAGAGGGACAGTAAGATGTATGACTTTCATTAGCACACTCTCTGTCATTTCTCCTTGATGAAATGCCTCAACGTAATGCTCATGGCCTGTTATTTCATTGCAGTGACTTATTAGGTTTCTTCATAGAAGTCAATAGAAATATTTTATTCCCTTCATAAATAATGGTTCTATCTTGTTTTCAGAAACATACTAAATCTATATATCACAATTTAAAAATCTTTTCTGTAAACAGAATCATTAGGGTTATGCTGTTGTTAGTTTAATGAATGAAAGGTTTATTCATGCTTTACGATGATTTAAATTTAATGATATTGCGGATAATAACAGAATAACGTAGTGTTTCACAATCCCAGGAAGATGATTGTTTCTCAGGTGCTGAAACTGCAATGTCTGGCAACAATCATCTAATATTTAAAATGACATATTTGTCAGTTGAACAGTATGTAAACTTTTTGACCTTGTCTGCATACTGATTATATTCGGTTTCCCCCACATAATTTGTTAATAATCAAGTATACCTAATAATGTATGTGTAAATGTATGCATGTATATATAAATACACAGAGTTAAATGCTGATATTAAATTATGGATATTGCGTTTTATCAGGATACTGTGTTTGGATTTAAGGAATTCTTCTCTGTGTCTTTTGCACAGGGAAATGGCAAGCGGGTCATGATCATCACTGGGCCAAACATGGGGGGAAAGAGCTCTTACATCCGGCAGGTGGCCCTCATGGCAGTCATGGCCCAGTTAGGCTCCTTTGTGCCAGCGCAAGAAGCCACAGTCAGTGTTCTGGATGCCATCTATACCAGGTACTACAGAATTGCACATAACACGTATGGCTTTAGCACTGGTTCGCCACTGCAGACGCTTTCTCATGAGCATGATAACAAAAACAACAAACTATTTGACTGATCTTTTTCAGATTTTGCAGACAGACTATTTGCGTGAAAATCTGGAAGCAATCAAATTTTTAGTAAAGGGCAAGTGCAAAAGACATTTGACTTTGTGATCGTGATGATGGATCTTTAGGACTTTTCATAAACATTGAATGTATAAAATCTGATTTAATTTTGAGAGAAATCGTTCCAAAATTTAAGCAGTAGTGCTAGTAGCAGGTGAAGGAAAGGTTGGTTGGATCTTGCATCTTGTGAGCGCAGTGGTTGTATTCAAAGTATTAGATGGATCATTTTCAGTTTGTTTGCTGGCTGCCAAAATTTATTGTGAGGAAATTAGTTGTATTGATAAGTTTGAGAACCACTGGTGTTAGAGGTGTTCCAATCCTTTGGCAGCCAATTTAAATCAACTAATTTTCAGTCTTAATTACTCGATGGATGGCCTTTAATTTTGCCAATCTCAAATTACAATTTTGCTGACGATGTACAATATGTGCGTAGATGACGTACAATATGTGCGTAGATGACTTAAAATATGTGTATGAGGTTTCAAACACACCAGCCTGGGAGTTTTACCAGATATCTGGTTAAGATGAAAGATTTGTAATTTACAATGTATGTGCTCACAGAGGATCATCTGCTAAAGCATTAAAGGTTTATCTTTTTGCACCATGTACCGTGTTGACAGGGTGCTTGCGGGTTATTAAACGGTCTTAAGTCATAGATTGGAGTTAAACCAATTAAGGCTTTGAAAAGTATTAAAAAGTCTTAAATTTAAATTTACTTGGTCTTCATTTTTTGAGGTCATAAACCTTTCATTTAAGTTTTAATGCGACAACACTCTTAAGGGGTATACTAAGTCGGTTTAACTGGCTTAGCTGGATTACCTGGGGTTAAACATTGAATTTTCAGTACAGTAAGTATCCACATTAAGATTTAGGGACAACTTGTACTTACAAACGGACTGCTATAAAGCCTGTGATATTAAAAATTTCAGTTAAATACAATGGTCTGTAATAATGAATATACATCCTACTTTGTTACGCTCACGGAAACATTATGTGGCTTCAGCGTTTGTTGTAATGTTACCTCACAAATACCCCTTCTGATATGCAAAACATCAGTGGAACGAGAGCAAATGTTAACCTTAAATATGATCTTTTTTTCTGTCTAAACTGTTTAATAATTTAGAAAGCACTTTTATACTTACCATATCAATACTATGTACTGTATTATTTTTAAGATATTTTAGTTTATTTGGAAGTGTTTATGTTTTATATGTATTGAAAGGTAAAATTATATGCTATATACTAAGACAAACATTTGCCTAACTGATGCTAAAGAAGAACTGTATGGACCTGTTCCATTTAACAACAAATTCAGCTTAAAGACAGACTTGGGAAAGGATCTTTTTCATGTCCCTTGATCATATCTTGGTCATATCGTAAAGCAGGATTTCTTGCTTAGCTTGATAACTTGTTGGATTTAAAGTAGTCTGGGCTAAATTTAAGAGAACAAAGAGAAAGTCCATTTAAACTGGGGTACCTGTAATATGACAAGTTATCCGGCTAAGCAACAAATCCAGCTTTTTGATACAGGCCCCTATTCTGTAGTTTACCCCTTCATTTTGATAACGTTTGATATAAATACCATGAGAGCATTTATAGTGGAAGTTTCACAGTTGGTGCTGAAATGGGCTGTTTGTAGCTGTGTATCAGAACACACATTAGCTTAGTATCCTGTCATTGAAGTAGCAACACATGGGAAAGTGTAAATTCAGATATTCAAGGATTTGTTAAATCTGGCACTTTATATGCCCTTAATGTTAGAGAATGGAACATGAAATGTCATAATCTAAGTCCATTGTTTCTCTCTTTTGATTGAAGTTTATTGGTAGGAGGATTTCTCATAATTGAGTCACCTATACCTTGACTGTCACCTTGTAAAGTTTGATTTATTATTCATACATCAATTGTTGGAACTTTTTTTTAATATGAACTTGAATGAAAAGTGGGTGTACTGTTGTGTAAATGTATGGGTATTGATTCTGTCAAAGCATATTTCCGCTTGCAGTTTAGCCTTAATTTCAGCTTGAAGCGGTATTAAAAAGGTCTTTACTAGTCTTAAATTTTACATCAGGATTTCTACAGACAGGTTGTTTAGTACAGCTGTGCAAATTTTGGAATAGAAGAGGAACAGACGCTCTCCAAAAATGCAGAGTTGTTTAAATAAATCTGCCTTCATTTCTTTGAAAAACACGAGCCAAATTCTGACCGTTTTATCTGAAAAATGATGAACTAGTAGACTTTCATCTAAAAATGCTGTGTTCATTTAGACATTAACACCACCCAGTCTTCATTAAATATTCAAACACTGGACCTGTACATACACAGGCTGTTATTGGTTAGCTTGATAAACAGTACAATTAACGAATTTACCAGGTATATTTTATTTCATCTAGAAATGTATACATTATGGAAAATGGCACATGGATACAGGTTCATTATAAAAAATAAAGATATATACTTGTGAGTTATCTGTAGTCTTCAGGACAAAAGGCTGTGTTTTCAAGGCCTAAGATTTCTGCCTAGATTGGCAGACAGGTACAACTCCTGCATACCACATCCCAGAACAGACCCACGCGTTAATTACTAAGCTTGATCAGTAGTGTTTTCCTCTGTGTTGGAGAAATTTACTTCCCACACATGCACACACCACTGCTAAAAGAGAGATCCGGTGAGATACTTTATAATACAGCTAGACTCAGTATGTTGTTGTAGTTGTATTAGGGGAGTTGCTGAGTAATTGCTGGGATATCCTTCCCAGCATGCTTTGCGGGTATGCATAATGTCAGTTGTTTATTGTTCATTGCATTCTTTATTAGTTTTATTTTATGGATTTTTTTTTGTCTTTTGGTGAAGGTTATGATTTGTTCGTTGTTCTGTGTCAGATTCTCCTATAGGTGTATTCTGTTAATGTCAACCACCTTCATAGTGACAAAGTTGCACAATGACAGCCAGCATCCTGGCATTATGTTCTGTAAGTGGGTGTATGGAACAACAGAAAGCTTGTTTGTCTCTCCATGTTCTCAGTCTGGATGCGGAGCCACGGTGCTGCACAACATTCATGGTCAAGGTCCCTTTTAGGGCTGTTCTGTTCCCAACACCGTGACACATTTTTTGACAACATCCTAAAAAGAAATATTAGGGTCAGACATGGGCACATGACAGCAAAAGCTGATGAAACAAATCTAAAATCCAGAATTTTAGTTACTGAAAACTGTGCTGTTGCATTCTCTGGAAACATATCTGTTTGTTTTCATTGTAAATGGTTTCTTTCTCCTGGTTAAATCGTATATTTTGCCTTCATACCTGGTTTTATACCAGTTAGGCTTTTGCTGGTAAAAAGTGGATATCACTAGTTTTGAATGGTTCAGTTGCATTACAGCAAGTGTTAGGCCCATTTCAGAATAATACTGGAATTTTAATTAAGGTGGACACAACTTAGTGGGGCATTCATGAAGAATTTTGTCATATATGCTCATGTTTTGTTTCAGGAAACATTTTAATTATACTAAGATGACTCCAGAGATGGGTGACAATGAATGTATTTTCTTGTCAGTCCTGTAAACATTTCTGAATAGGTTTTGCCTGAGGACAGGAATATACAGTCCCTGCTCACCATAAAAGGTTTGGGTTTTGGTGTTGAGTGTATTTTTAATAGATAACATTCACCTATTTTAAACCCACTTAACCCCAGTTAGATTTGTTTGGAGCAGCAGGGGAAAGCCTGAGTGGAATGTGAACCACAGAAAAGGAGCCTGTTGAGCATATTAGCATCTAGAACGACAGGTACCTGATCAGCCACAAAAAGAGATAAAATTAAGAGGCACATTGACCAAGAATAAAAAATGTCTCTCAAATAATGTTTGTCTCAATTGTCTCAAATGTTAATTGCATTGTATCCCCGACTCAAAGCTTATTATATTAAAGCTTAATATAATTTTTAATATAAAGCTTAAACTGTTAGAAAGTAAATGAAACATTTCCTACTTCAAAATGGAAATATTGATAATATGGTGTTATGTGGTCCTTTTTAAAAGCTGCCTGAGCCAGAATTTCATTTCAATATTTTAAAAAGAATGAGCGGATTGCCAGATCTCTAAATAAGAATTTCCAAATATAATATAGACATTAAAAGATAAAGGAAAGCCTTTAGAACAAATACTCATGAAGACTGTAGAGATGTTCATTATTTCTCTATACAAATCTTCTCTTAGATATTACAATAATAAATATTTTCTTTGTTTTAAGAAACAAACTTTTATGTTGTGGCCACTGTTGTTTTTTGTTACTCATCAACTTTTTTTAAGACAAGATATTTGCACAATCATGCATTTCTTATTTGTGTGCGGCTCCCAATCAGCATTTGTTGCCAGTTGAGTCGTTACTGCTGACAATTGTTTATTAAATTCCGAACAAGGTTATGCTTTTTTCCTTCCTTCTCGTTGTCATGGAAACAGGAAATGAAGCTGAATGTTGAAATCCTACCGACACCTTGGTTGGTGTTTGGCGGAGTGCAGACATGTTCAGTAAACAAAAATAAAAAATGGAGATGAAAATGAAAAAAGAAAGATAGCTAAGTATGAATATAACAATAATATTTTGGGTCAAAGGTAAATTTCTACTTCTCCCAATTGCCGACACATATTTATTATTATTATTATTATTATTATTATTAATTGAGCAGATGCTTTTATTCAAGGTGATGTACATTTTTTGAGAAAGCAGGGAGCATTTGGGAGTTAAGGGCTTTGCTCAAGGGCCCTGCGGTGAAATCACTCTACTGACCCATGGAGTTAAGCTGGTGACCTCACAATCACAGGTACAGCATCCTCACCCACTGAGCTGTCCTTCACTGTCCTTCACTGTCCTAGTGAAGGACACACTCTCCTAGCAAACTTCTAGCCAGTATGGGGACTCCCTGGAGTGAGGATTGTTATCAACTCTCCGTATCTCACAGAGAAGGAATCATGTTGGAAACAGCCTTGTAGTTGAAGTTTTCATTGGACTAAAGGCGCATTTATGAATTCAAGGTCAGAGTTACTGTAACAAAGCCAAAGAAAAAAAGCCAACTAATGCCATGCAATTTCCTTCGGGATTAATAATGTATGCAACCATCCATGATTTTCCATGCTAAATTAAGAGGTTACTTTGTAATTTGCTGTCCATTGATGTTTACGACCTTTAATTCTTAATGCATACTTGCAATTGAAATCATACAGATGTATATTCTGGTCACTTTATTAGGTACACCTATCTAGTACCAGATAGAGCTTACCCTAAATCTCCATCTGGGAGGTTTTACTGTTGGGTGCTTTCAGATACAGCTGAAGTTTTTTATTCAGTTATAATTTGCACCTTCATTCCAGAGCCTTGTTAAACAAGATGGGAGAGGATTGTTTATGAGCTATTAACGTTTTGGAGATCACTTTTACCATGAAAATATCAAAGGCATCAGAGTGACATTTTTTGAAAGATGCGGCTTCTTTTAACATTGCTCCTTATCCGGTGGTTGACGCCCATTTGAAGTGCTCTTACAATCAAGCTCATGTTTGTATCCAGATGGTTGACAGCATCCACCCATTTCCTCCCAGTCTGCTTTTGTGTTCTTCAGAATCTTGGACAGCTTGAGCTAAACAGACCAGCCATGAAGGACTATTTAATCGGGCCATATGAGCAGGCTTCCATATATTCATGCCTTTACATGCGAAATTCCTCAGTGGTCCAGGTAGACACCTTAAATTGCTGGTCATAGTCAGCACCATTGGCAGGCAGGTATCTGGAACCTTTCAGGAGATAAACAGCTGCCTTTCCCCAATCAGGTGCCAGACAGCACCCCAGACCCTCGCTATGTTCTCCACTGTATGTATCTCTGCTCCATTCATTGGGTGCAGAATATACGTTTACATCAGGCATTCCAACTCTACCCAGGACACCTTCCTTCCTTGGGTACGGCAGCATTGTAGATCAGCTCTCCTCTTTATGGTATCTGGTTTATGGTGTTATCTGTCTTTAGTATTGATGGCAATATCCTCCACTTTTTTCAGCCCTTTTAATATCTTATTATCAGAGAAGCCAAGATCACTTTAACTTAATTGTTTGACCCCAAATCTGCTTGAACTGCATTCGTCTCTGCATTTCTCTGCATGATTCATTGTAATTAAAGCTCATTGCATTTTTATTTTAGTTATCTTGCATTGCATCAAAGGTAATAATATTCAGTGGCCATTGTCATTTTCTGTGTGCTCTTTTTCAGCTCAAATTTATCTTTGAAATAAATCATGAACGCAAGATTTAGTCTTCATATATTTTAGTTACAGACAGCCCTCCCTTAGTCTCGAATGTAGCTATTTCAGATAAGGTATCTGTGCTGTTAACATGACTACAACAAACTGGTGCAAGTATGAATTATGGCTCACTGGTAATTTAAGCCACTGTACTGCACTCCACTCACCCAAGTGGGGGATTTGGGTCATGCCGATGATCAAAATGTGAATACGGGCTGCGTTAACAACCTATAGTGTATATTTGACCTTAGAGAACCCGATGTTTTTTACTTTTATTAGGATCCAATTACTTAATGCGTATCTGTCCCCTATTGTGTGGAAGCCTCCAGCAAGCAGCGAACAGGTCAGTAGGAAGAGTCAAGCACTTTGAATAAACAGGAGTCTTTACTTGGCGATGTTGTAGGAGATATGTTTGTTCCATAGGCCATTAGTACTTAAACACCCATTTGTGACATCACCTGTTGGACTATTATTTAATTAGTTACCAAGTTATTTTGTTGATTTATTTATGATTGATTGATTCTGATATGATGTCATAGTTCTTTGGTATTCAAGAATTTAAGAGTTGTGATGCTTAAGCTTCAAGGGTTTTTATTTGAACTCCGAATAGTGTTTTATCCATTCGGCTTGGACTGCAGTCCTCTTCTCACTGGCAACCTTGTTCTCCCTCACATATAACTCTTCTTATCCTAGTCAATCTGCTCACTCAGCTTCCCTCTAATGTAAGCCTCTTGTGGAATGCTTATCTTTATGGTTGATATTCCTTCCACCTGTCTGGTCATGATGTCCCGGTGTACTCACAATTCGAAGTGCTAAACAATTGTGTGTGTGTATATATATATATTATATTTTCAAAACATGTACATTATAGAATACTGGAATAACATAGTTCTGATAGTAAATGTACTATATATCATGGCTAATATATAAACTAAATTATAAATCGCTTTTCGTTAAAAAACAAACTAACTAAAAAAAAACGTATTTATTTGCATAGTGTTCCAGTGTTCTGCAATTAAATAATCACACCTAATACATTTATATATTTATATTAAAACTTAATGAATCCCCAAGTTAATGTAGAATTAGCACAAAGGTATATGGGTCTTTGTCACACACTCATTAGCATAATTAAAATTAGTTTGAAGACTCATATTTCATACAACTTCATTATCTATACTGTCAATTTTGCCTATAGTGTGGGTAATCAGTTTTGTTGTTACCATAGATTTCCATAATAAGTAAAAGTATTTCATGAAATCCAGAGCAAGAGTTACTGGGATGAGAAAAAAAAATGACAAAATAAACAAAAAATTGAGGAAAAATATTCGTCTTACCATACAAATTAATTATTCATTATGGGTTACATGCAGTAAAATAGTAAAAACTTATGTAGTTTTGTGTTACAAACTTTTAGCTACCTATTTGTGGAAAGGGGTTTATTGTTTAATCATCAAATCACAGCAACCAATGACTTTATTTTAATATCGCTAGAAAGGTAATGTCAATTGCTCAGCACAAAAACCAAACACCTCATTTCATCATAACTTTTTTTTACTTCTAGAGTTCATGAGAATGACCGATATTTTAATATTTGTTTAATGGTTTAAATTAAACTTGTGATGAACAGATTATTCATTTTCGACAAAAATAATACTTGCAAGCTAGATCAAGCTGAATTTCAGTGTTTTCCAAAAAGGCTCAATGAACAGATGGCAATAAGAAAAGAGAGTATTATACATAGGGAAGTGAAATTATTATTATTTTTTTAAATCACATACCTTGGTGTTTAATGATGTATAACACATGTACTAACATGTATGTCACGTACATATTATCATATGTACTTAACAGGCAGATCAATTTCAGCTCTGAATTCTGACATTCTGTGCAACATTTCAAAACCAGGAAGGAATATCATTGGTTTCCATTAAAATCTGTGGTCATATTATTCTCCAATTTGGGTAACAAAATACTGCGTCTGTCAAAGCGTTCATTGAAATAATAATGTGTTATGACTGTAAAATTTATACAATGCGTTAACACAACGAATTTCCCAGCCATAATTACTATATATTAAATTACTGTAGTGATGTATGAACTAAATCTAAGCTTGTTAATGTTAATTTATTATTGAAATATGACTCATTAGTTAGTAAATGTGTAGATATTTAAGAGACTAATCTATTCTGGTTAAATTAAACAGTTCTAGCATATGTTCCCCAAATGAGCTAAAGGATTTTTTTTACTTTTTAACATCTGTATACCTTTGAAAAATCCTGGTTTCCTGATTAATTGGTTAGTAATGTCAGCAGTAAAAAAAAAAACCCAAGTATTGGAAAGTCACCCTTTTGGAAAAATCGAAACGAGTTTGATTTCCATTGTGCCACATTAGCTGTCTGTGGAGAAGATGCCCAAGGAGCTTGAAACTGGCCTGTGTACCTTCCTGTGCACTAACACCATGAGTAATCTTAAGTTGCTTTATGAAGCCTGCATCTTGTAGACTGTGGCTGACAGCACAGAGATCTGAAGGGGTGCCGCCGGGAATGCTGGGAATACCAGAAGTTTCCTTTTGGGGGAAAGTGTGGCAGCATGTCTTGGCACAATTCCCAGCATGCATCAGGTAGCTGGAGTCCTCTTGTTGATGCTTCTCAATCCCCTCATGGTGAGTAGCATATATTGAACTATGGTCCTTCAAGAATGAGCCAGGAATCACCAAAGGCCTCAGTGTCACCTCATAACCTGTTTTTTGTACACTCTGAACAGTAGGAACATTAAAAAGATGGAAATTTATGTGATGTACCTTATAGTGGGATATAAGCAAACTAGTAGTTACAAGTACAGTTTTTATTGAATATAAAATTAATTTTGACTAAATTACGCATTCAATTATTAATTATTGTATGTCTATAAATTATGCCTTTCAGCTAGCTAGGATTGTCAGTTAAATTTATGATCTTGATTAAAGTATTGACTTTTCTAATGTTATATTCTCTACTTTATGGAGAATAGGTGAGTATGTGTAGAGTAATATTTGAGAGGGGAAACGTGAAATACGTATATGAAAGCAAGTTTTTTTGGATACACTCTTCATTATGTCATTATGAAAGAGCTGCAGTAGGTTCGTATCAGTTGAGCTTTCTCTCATGCACTGAAAAGGTTTTTTTGACTTAGATTACTATGCTCAACACTTGTAAAAAAAAACAGAGATTTAACCACAAATAACAAGGACATTGTGTGATGTTGCACACCTTTCATTTATTTCATTCACACACATACCCATTCAACACACCACGCAGCTGATTGAGCTTTCTTCTCTCTGACATAATTCTGTCATTGTCTTCAGGAGCCTTTTTGGGGGTTATGGACTGTGTCACGTTTTACGTGATCCGATATGATTGGGTAATAGAGATGATGTTTTTCCCCATTTGGGTGCTTTAAGCTTCACATATTTCATCTTGTTCTCTTATGGGTCATTCTCACAAACTCATAGGATATCAGTTTTCTGTAATTTTTTACTTCATTGTCTAAACGGTCAGTTTTGCCACTGGGGTAGTTTCATTGTATTACCATTTATTTATGTAATAAATAAAAGCATTTCAGCAAATTTAATGAAATGGTAAAAAAAAAAAATTTAATCAGAGGAACAAATGACTTTGTTTTAATATGCAGTACTGTGCAGAAGTCTAAGGCAGTCAAAGAAAATGATGATTAAAAGTTTGTGTAAAACTATGATATTATGTCTATAAAAGCGTGTTAGCTTAACTATTTCAAACCTCTCCTATAATCACCACAGTAATTGCAGCAACCGTCCAATATTCACATGTATTTTTTGACTGAACCACTAGGACATTTCATATGGCTAATGAGTAGCTCACTGACTTTTAAAACCCATTTATTTAATTAGTGATTGGTGGTGAAATTTAACAAATAGAAGGAATAGCAAATGGTTTGGGAACCAAGGCAGTGTTCATCTAGCCGTCCAGTAAGATATCAGTAACTTTTTGGAAAACAGAAGAAATCCCTCTTAGTTTTTATTGCATTACTCTTAATTTGCACATATTCTAATGTCAAAATGTGTTTTTGTTATGAGCAAATATACACATACTATCCAGATAATCAGTTGTCAATATTTCTTTTGACTGCCTAAGACCTTTGCACAGTGCTGTATTCTCATGTAATGTCAGTTCTACATGAAACAACAAATCGTATTTCGTCAGATATATATTTTTTCTTTAATAAATTCTCAGGTTGGTGAGAATGACCCTTATTCAGCTCCTCTGCAGCAGAATTCTGGGGGTTCTGGGGCCTGGATCAAAGACCTGCTGGCAATGTGACCTATTCTGCTGAGTACAGGATTTGACCTGGCGACCTTCCGATCACAGGCACAGAGGTCTAACCCACCCAAGTGACCCATCGCCCCAGAAAGAGCCGCTGGGGGGGGGGGGGGGTGTAATTTAGTCATTGTCTCACTGCTGTTGAATATAATAACACGCTTATCTTTGTTGGTACAGCTACATATGATTTTTGTGCCATTTGTTATAATTCAGTTCAATATATAATAGATCAGAGGCTCTCCATGGATCTGGTTTCCCACTCCTGTATCAGATAATCAATGAATATTCTATGTATTTGATTGTTCAGCGTGGACACTGTACACTTGTGTCGATGTAGCTCTCTGCTGTCTTCACTGTGTGTTTATAAGAGGTAGGTAATCGTGGTGGCAGTGGTCTGATTGTGAGGAGGTTCTCAGCATTCGTGTCATGGACCACTGCTGATATATGGCTGATGCATTTCCAGCTTTGGATCTGCTTGTCATTGGAGTTTCTGTGCTTGGCTGAGCAGCGATTCGTGTCTAGAACAGATGGAGGCTCCCTTTCCCCCCCCGTTTGTCCACAGCTTTGGATCGGCTCTCGTGCTGCTCCGTGTCATGATGTAACGTGGTATAAGAGTGTGGCGGGTGGGTCCCTGCCCACTACTGTCACAGTCTTGTCACACTTAGGGCCCAGGTCAGTGAATACAAAGCCTGATATCAGTCATCCAACTAGGCAAGAAGTAGGGATTATACATTGATAAATGAAGAAAGATTCTGGGAGTGTTTATTCTGTGCCAGTTCCTCAATGTCGCATGTTCTGTGAGTAAATCTGTATGTGGTTTCAAGTTTGGAGCTTATTTCATTGTGCCTGACAGTGATGAGGTCGCATGGGTTTAGTTGTTGAAAACCTGTAAGATTTGCTCTGGTAGGACGGGGAACAGGGGGGCGATGAGGAGCAGGGGGCGGCAGGGACTGTATATTGGAATGGGAGTATAAATGGAGAAGTTAAACATAACTTAAAATGTTTATGGGTACAAAAATGTAAACACTATTTATGTGAAAACACTGCTTTCATATACAGTGAGACTCCTAGATAATAGCTTAGGCCATTAGCAGTAATCTTCACGATTCCACTTTCCTCAGGGGTGCATTTGTAATCATTAGTGGTGCCATATGCTACACAGCACTCGACCAGTGTCACACTGCTCTTTGCAGTTACGGATCCCTGGAAAACCTGTTCAGCTCACTGTCAACAAAAGAGGAAGGGGATGAGAGGGTAATACTCCTGCCAGCTGACTCCAGAGGTTGACATCACCTTAGGCAATGTGTTTGGCATTCCAGATGAGCTGAGTTACCCTCTCTTTCTTCAATTATTCACAGCACACCCACCTAGGGATAGCCGACACCCTCTGGTAGTTGAGTCCTGTGTGTGCTGTGTGAAATTCTGAGGCTCCTTTTAAAATGTAGATGCCCTGCCTGGACACTTACCACTCTCTGTTTGATTAAATTTTAATTGAAATGTGAATGGGAATAAACGCACCTTTATTTAATTAAAATAATGACTTCAGTATTACTAATAAATTTAAAAATAAAATAATCTTGAGACTCTTCTGAATGAAGTATAAATAGCAGCAATAAAATATTTTAAAAATATATATATACTTAATACTACATTTAAAGTAACAGGCTGGCAAATATCTAACATGGTATGACATTAATTTTAAACTTCCCTTTGATATTGTCGTGGTCTTTCACCCAAGTATTACGTTTTTATTGTTGTGAAAGTTATGTTGGGGGTGGCGTGTAGCTCCTCTGGCTGACGCTTTGTGCCTGTGTTCTGACGATTGCAGGTTTGGGCCTCGTCTGATTAGCTTAGTGCTGTCCAAAACGATTATTCTTTAACCGATTAATCTAGCGATTTTTTTTTCTTTTTTTTTTCGATTATTCGAGTAATCTAACAACTAATTTTTCGATTGATCTGATGATAAATTTATTGATAAGCGATTATTAGCAATTATAGCAGTTAGTCATTTAATACAATTCACCCCCTTCCCCCACACACAAATCTGAAATTCTTATTAACATTTCAATTTATTAAAACATTTCTTAAACATTAGAGCATTATTATAAAAGGTAAATCTTAAGAGATTCAATAGGATTTCTATGTTAGACTGAAGTTAATAATCACTGCAATAGTTTTTACTTAATTATTTCAGTACACCAGTTTGACTTTAATGTTGAAATAGATGCTAAAACATGGAATGATTTCACAACTAGAGAAACATGTTTTTAAGAAACACTAGCAAGGGTAGCTTATAGGTAAGCTTACTTCAGTGAGCAACGAACGATTTAGGCTACAGCGTGTAAGAGTAGTAATAAATGATAATTTGTCTCACTCCTACATTACAGAATAAGTAAACAGAAAATATAAAACGACTGAAGCAGCGTCATTAACGTCGACTGTAGTCGAGGTGCAGAAAAGGTGTCATGACTGAAGTACTGTGTGTGCTGCGACCCCTAAGCTTGCGGTCACCTGTTTATGCGTCTGTATGTCTCATGGAGAGCGAGATGGCGTAGATGAAGAAAAGCATTCCAATGTACCTGTATGTGTGCAAATGAAGAATCATTTTATATCGTTTACACGTTGCACCAATCACTTTATCAAGCATAACCTGAACTTGGAGGGAATCCACTGATCTGCATATGGAGGCTGGACCATCAGAAGCCTCAGTTTAATGCTCCTTTACGCACAAATAACTTTGGGGATTTTATGTTTAAGAAAAAATCTTTACCCACATTCTATCACAAACGCTTAAGGATAACGTGGATAGATGGACATGATTTTTAAATATATTAAATCCCCAGTAGACCTGTTTTTTGGGCAGATTCAAACTTGACTTGGGCAGTATTATGATAATATAGTATACGACAGTATTTCGAAATCTTACTAACAAAATTAGATTGTTAAATTATATTGTTTCCCCTCCCCCATACGCTATGAATTCCATTGCTATGATTTTGAAACACTGGAGGAGCGTTGCTTTTGAAAATACCTTAGAAATACCATATACTACAGTATACTGTCTGGATGGTATAAAAATTTAGATACTGCCCAAGTGTATTTGAAATTACAGTTTCAAGCTAAATAAGTGAAAGATGCTTAGGTCTGTGAGTATTTAGGCATCGATGGATGCAATTTCGGAACCTATCCTGGATTTTTGCTTACGGCAAATTATACTTGAATACACCATCCCTAAACAAAATAATTATCTCTTACTACCTCTGAAAGATCTGCTAATCACAGTAATGGTCTTCCTGGATGAAACCTATACTGATCCTAAATCGGCTTCTTAGGGTGTCTCTATGTCCTTGTGCTCTGTGTCCTTGTGCACTATTACTCCATTACTCAACAAATTGCAGACGTTCGTACCCAAACCATCATAAGCAACAACCCCCACTACTGTAGTCACCATCACTTCGCCTCATAAACCCATAAATATCAGCTAATCACTTTATCAAAAAGATCTCACCATTATGGCGCTCGCGGCAAAATAAAAACTGACCTCATCACAAGGAAAGTTCTTTGTTGATTGCTTTTTGTTCTGTTAATTAGGTTTTTGTCTGTTTTGTTTTCATTGTGGCAGTAATAAGTCATATATTTCGGTTTCAGGGTCATTGAAAAACTGCTGTGCATTACTGCATTGCACATATCGTTTGTATTTTAAGGGTTTGTGAGATTCTATAGGAATTGTTTTTTTGTTTATTGCATCTTCATAAATGCTGTAAGACTTCCATTTCTGTATTGTGTGTTATGTTTTGCATGTGTCTTTGTACATTGTTTTTTATCTTTAATGTTTGTGATACAGCTGGTGAGGGATCTGTAAATTGTGCTGTTGTCATTGACAACCTGCAGTGAAGGGCAGGTTTTACACAGAAGCCAAGAGTTGCTAAGCTACCCTCTGAGTCGGCAGGCGAGGGCCCAGTATGTTGCTGCGTGAGGTTTAACGCAAGCTTGCTGCTTTGTTACTTATCTATGCTTAAATACCTGCAAGAATTTGTTGATATACTGTAAAAAGAGAAGACAATATTTAGTAGGCTTTACTGTACCCCTGGCATGAGTACATTATTGGTGAAATGAATACATCTAGGGTAATAATATTATTACGTAGTAGCTATGGTGGTGATGATGATTACGACAAAAGGATTACAGTCTTTGTCTGCTAAAGAATTACAGAGGTTTCACAAAGACGTGTGAAATGAGCCCAGTCGGTAAATTGCATATGGAATAATTTGTAGGAATGGAAGTTTCTACGAAACAGTGTTTTGTGACTGTTATCAAAGAGTTGTTTTTATCCAAGACTCTCCCAGAATACATGGTAATCACAGTTAAACTTAATTTATACGTGCCTCTTGTATTTAAAAATGTACACAGTATGACCTTTCTTCATATAAACCAAAGACACGAGAAACTCATCAGTAAGTTTAAAAAATTGTTACCTTTGTCCGCTTAGCTGTAACTTTAATGTTTCAAGTATTAGGAACATCTTGTAGGAGCTGCAGACAGTTCTTATTCTGTCCATACTGGGAAATGAATGGGATGATTGACATAACCTGGGAAAATATACACACATGATCTCTGGCTTCATAATCGTGGCACATAATTGGCATAAAATGCATGGATCACTACGAAACAGTGTGGATATCACTTTGCTCTTTAGAGAGAAGATGCCAAGAGCAAATTCAGTTGAAAGTGATTCACTTTGGGTCTCCTTGGGGTGATGAGCATGTTGACGTACCAGCCCACCTTGGATCTGCCAAGGAATAAATTAATTGACTGAATTTGTGTTGATGCCTATAGCTGTAATTGTTCATGGATGGGATCCATCCATCCTTCCATCTTCTAATCTTTCATTCTGGTCAGCATCATAGAGAGAAAATTGGAGTCTTAGAATAGGGGGGACATGCAAACTACATACACACAGACAGCCAAGGTGGGATTCAGATCATCAGCCTTGGAGGTGTGAGGGAACTTCTACCCACTAAGCAACCGCACTGCCCTCAAGATTGGGATCCTGAATTTTATCCTCCAGCTGAAGAGGATCTTTTTAATATAGAAGTAGTGATGGCATCTTATTTAGGAACAGAATCTTTGAACCGCTACTATGACTTATTTTGACTTGCCCTATGTAACGTTTTGTGGATCAGATTGCTTGGTGGAAATGGCTTGTAGTTTGTGGTCTGATTGTACATGAGCTGATGCATCCTACCCCAGCAGGCTGCTCAGCGCAAAAAGAGAAAATTGAAGCTGGCACTAAGCTTTTGGGAAAATCTGTCCATAGTGCTGTGTTAAATTGTTGCCATATCCAAGTTATTTTTGCCAAAGGGAGTTGCTGTGTCCTGCAATGAAGATTCTGTCATATCAAACAATCTGCTGTTAAAGTCTGTGTGCTATTGAAATTCATGGCCCGTTGAGGACTCTTCTATGAAAGATTTCCCTATTACAAACTACTGTGCCAAATAATGTGCCTAGTTATTGATGTGGAATACTTTGGAAGTGTCTGATCTTAGTAGAACATATATCTATTCCTTGATATTGTCAGATAATGTTTGAGTGCCAGAAGTACAGCCAGCAGTTGTAACATATCCAATTCAGCTTTGGTACTGAGATACCAGACTGATCTACAGGCTCACAGAATAGGCTCCTGAGTAATTACCTGTTATAATGCAACTGAACCCACATTCATGGCCAGATTTGCCTTCTTTCTAAGGCTACAAGGGAGAATTGCACCTGATCAGTTCCAAACAGAATGCACTTGAAAGTTATTGGACCATGTTTTCTATGTTCTTATTAGCCGGAGTCCATGAGGGATCCGTGGTGTATGTTAGTTTGACAAGAAATGGTTACTTTCTCAGTTAACGGTGAGGCCTAATCTGATGATGTAAGACAGCATGAGAGGAGTTTCATATTGCACAATCCTGGCAGGGAGATAAGATAAAACAATCATCCTGTTACAGACAATGCCAGATGGAGGGAATTCTTTGCTCTAGCTGCTCACTTCCATCTGTGATAGATTATTTAGAAAATTAGCTCAGATTTACATAGCCAACTGACAACTGGTACCCACTTGGCTCAACGACGAAAACTGTAACTAGAAGGGTCAACAAAAAATTTTGGACTTAGCTTTGAGAATCTGCAATACAATGTTTTGACCCTAAGTGTTAATTATTTTCAATTGGTATCATCAGATCTTCAAACAAAGTTGAATATTACTAGACATTAGAGTGGGAAAATAACATAGGAATACAGACATTATTTGAGGACAGGAGGGGACCTGGGTTTAACACAAACAATGTCTAGAAATGAAAACATAAGAGACATTTCAACACAAGTGAAGAGCAAGATAAAGTGACATGTATTGGGCTGTAGTGGGATGTGTGCTGAAGCATCGGGGTGTGGGCGCCGTTCCTGGTGTGAGAGAAGACACGACTGAGTCTTACGTAATGATTGGCAATAAGGCACATGTAAAGAGGTCATTCACTTTACCTGTGTTTGCCCTGATCGGGAATGTTCTCTCCCACCCGTAGACACATTCAGAAATTTTGATTACTATTTCAGGTTGGATGCTAGAGGTGGTTTTGGCAGACAAGATCCGTTGATGTGGTGCAGTGAAGAGTATTTATATGTCTTTGCTACTCCAGTATGTGTTTCTAATGGTGGCATCATGATTGCTGACTCAGCTCAGGTGAGTGGTATGTAGTTTAATGGTACATACTGAATCTTATTCTTTTATGACATTCATTCACGTCATATATATGATTTATTTCTGAATTGGTTAGCTGATATAATTCATAAATAATGTGGCATTATTTATGAATGTTCACTATCAGTACAGCAATTTTCAGTATACAAGATAAGTATAAAATGATGTTTTATGTATCTTTAGTCTGTAATATCCAGTGTTGGGAGTAACGGCGTTTAAGTATAACGGCGTTACTAACGGCGTTATTTTTTCAGTAACGGAGTAATCTAA
>JAODJU010000040.1:24649674-24665060 GCA_026776725.1 Gnathonemus echidnorhynchus | reverse complement strand
CTAACTCAGTTACTATTTGTGAGAAGTAACTAGTAACTATAACTAATTACTTTTTTAAAGGTACGTGCCCAACACTGGTAATATCCTACACCTCTACAGTGTGCTGTATCATTTGTGAGAAAAAAGTCTAGTGCATCAGTAATTGGGATAAATTATATATATTCTATATAGCTCATACACGTACAGTACCAGTCAAAATCTGGACACACTACGCCCTAGAAGAATTTTTCTTTATTTTCACCATGTTACATCAATACCATGGAATGACCATATATGAAAGTATGCAGTGACAAAAAAGTGTCTGATTCTTCAGAGCAGGCACCCATTGTCTTAGCCTTCTCTCAACCAGCTTTGTGAGGTAGTTGTGATACTTTTCTAATTTCCATACATGTGGAACACTTGTTGGTTGCTTTTCGAAATTTCACCTTCTAGTCTAGCTCACCTCAAGCCTTTTCTGTTATTGAATGTCTGTATTTTTTTCCCTTTTACAAAAAATAATAATACTGTTATTTATTGCTGATTTTTTTGGTGTATCTATACATTCTGTCATTTTGCATGGACTACCCAATGACCAATGATTCTTATATTTTTAATTTTAAAATGAAAGTAATGAAACGTTAAACTTTTTTGGTATTTTACTACTACTTGATGGTTTGTAGGCAGAGTGGTGGCTCTGAGGCTAGGGATCTGTGCCGGCAGTTATAAGGTTGCTGGTTTGATTCCCATGAATGTCTGGAGTGATTCTACTCTGTTGGGCCCTTGAGGAAGGCCCTTAACCTGCAATTGCTTTATTCTGGGTATGATGTTAACCTACATCCAGCCCTGCAAGCAGGTCTTCCAACTTTCAGGGAAAGATTTGGGGGTTGGTGGCAGGATTGGAAAAAACGTCACACTGATCCATTCCACTCGAACTAGTGTGGTGCTGAGGTATCAAATTGTGGACTTTAGTAGAACAAAATGAGCCTTGGGCTGTATTTATCAAACCGTCTGTCCTCTCGTCTCCCTGCTCGAAAGAGCCTGTACTGTCACACATGTAGACTTCAGGCCCACCTTGTTCATCAGTTGTTAAAGCTAATAAACAAGATGATAATAACTTATCCTGTCACAAGATTAATCTAAAATTAATTTGTTTCTTGTATTACTTAATGTTCTTTATCATCTGCATATTGTTTTACTTTCAAAAGGCTTGACAGAATCTTTCAGCCTTTTATGCAGTGGTAGGCATTTAACTGTAAGTAGTATGGTATGTATTGTATTATATTGTATACACTGCATGATGCCATATATAATTAAAAAGATTACAGTAAATATCGTTCCACTGTTCTATTAGACCTTGTTCTTTGTCTATTGGATCAGTGGTGCTTATTATTTAGGAAACAGTTGTTGAGGATCTAGCTACAATGTCATTTAATCACTGCACCACGTGGTTTAGAAAGTTTTTCTCACTGTCTTTTGCCATACTCGTCTTTTTATCAGAATACTGAAAATCAGTATTACAGTAACTATACTATTTTGTGTATACTGTACTGTAGGTGTATTTATGGTAACTCAGAAGTAATCAGTGTTCGTCTCTCTACTTGAAGCTGTATCATCTTTTTTTTTTTAGATGTTTTTGGGAGATATTCCTTCGCTGGATCATATTAGTGTTGAGAAGTAAATTTTCTGAGAAACTGATTCAGAGAGTGGGTGTTCCTTGGGATTATTTAAAACCAGTGTGGGAGTATAGAAAGAGTATACCCTACCTCCACTCTTCTTGCAATTTTAAAAAACTGCCTTCAGAGACCCAAAATACTGCTGCACTTACTAAATTAGAACTGGGTATGTTAGTCAAGAGATGGGTTCTTGTAAGACTAGAATTGATAATTTATGTGGCTCTTCTTCTTAATCTGCTTCTTAATTTTCAGTGTAGCCTAACTTTACCTACTGTTATGTTTGCCTTTGAATGAGGTTATGAAAACTGCAAACTGATAGGGAAATAATGTCCCACATGATGCCATGGTCCTGTATGCCTTTATCAGAGGTCATTCCCTTTTGGTGAAGTGGGAAATGCTCTCACCTTTAGTATAGCAGTCAAGAGTTTGAGACTCAGTATAGGTTCTCCCCAGGAAGTGTTAAGAAACAAAAAATGGCACCCTTTCATGTGGGAATTAAAGGGAATTAATTAAAGGGAATTAATATGATCCAGTTTATGTCAAAGCAGCCACACATCTGGTCATGTCCATGTGTGAGCTCTAAGTTTTTTTCTTTTAATTCCCTTCTTTGTTCTCCATGTTGGGATTGTAGAATTGATTGAGATGCTATTGTGTTTATAATTACTAACAATCTGCAGGACACCATCTGATACAGATCCGAGAACAGGTTCTGGGTGATGAATTTCATTGTCACCTACTGATGCGTCTTAATATGTTAATTATAACACATTGTAGCATGTTCAGTGTTCTTTGTTTGTTATGCAGTGCAATTAAATGCACATGGTAATTGTATGTGATGGTACTTGTTCTGTGGTGTGTTTCGTTGTTGAGCGTATTGACTCTGTATCCTTTTGTTGCTTTTGTTGGTAGGATGGGTGCTTCAGACAGCATATCTCGGGGTAGGAGCACATTCATGGAGGAGCTTCTGGAGGCTTCGGAGATCATGGCTCGGGCCACGCCAAACTCCTTGGTCATCCTGGATGAGTTGGGGCGAGGCACCAGCACCCATGATGGCATTGCAATTGCCTATGCTGCCCTGGAGTTCTTCATTAGGGATGTGAGTTCTGGACACCAATAAAGTCTGTCAACCAAGCGAGATCGAGCCCGAGGGCCTTGTGACCAGTAACATAGTATCATCCACTTTCAGATGGGCAGTCAGCTCATAAATTAGATTTAAGCCTGCTGAGCTAACATGGATTTGTTTGTATGTATACAGTTGCGAGCGGATCACCAACACGGTGCTTCATCTTCATCTTATTGGTGATGCCAGGCTTTTTATTATTGTCACTATCTTTGTTAATTTTGCTAAGCTGATTTGTGAACAGTATAATAGCACAATATGTCTCTCATAGTCTTAATGTCATCATAGCACCAACTATAGTGGGATAGCCTATCAATAAGGCAGCTACAAATTCCTACAATTGGCGCTATAGTTTATGTAGGCCTGTGAGGGGAAAACAGCACAAGGCAGGAGCCACGTGAGGTCAGAATCCTGTTACAGTGTGTACTCTAGGGGCTGTTGCACGCTATTGCACGTCTCCGTAGTGACTGCTGCCTTTGGTCTTGCTGGGAGTGCTGCACGGTTGCACCGCGAGCTTTGCCACCTGAGGGAAGACATTGCTGGACGTCCATGGGGGACCTCATTTGCAGTCAGTACCGCTCTGCAGCAGTGGAGAATGCCCACATAGCTGGGTTGTTTTTTTAGAGTGTCGTCAGGTCCCCGGGTGCTGATTACTGCTTGGGCGTAGGGTGGGTCTACACAGAAGGCCCCCGGGCACATCTCCACGTGAGGGCCCTCTGAACCGCGGGCTAATTAGTGCACTCTGGCGAGATTCACCATCCATGGTACGAGAAGACCAGGCCTGTCAGCTGAATGTTTCCCAGAGTACAGAAGCACAGAGAAAAAGAATTATCGCACAACAGAGAATTAGAAGAGAGCAGAGTCAGGGCGTAATATCTAAACTAAGCGGAAGTGTACTTTGTGTCTAACTGAGTAGGTTCTTTGGTACCCATATTGTATTTGTGCTTGCATTTCCATGGAAGCATTTAACAGATGAATATTTTATTCAAATGAAAAACGTAGCAGTGCATTTAAGAGATTCTCCTCTAATTCACCAAAAATATCTTGATCAAATTAAATTTCATTAACCTATTATCAGCTATTTTCAGAGTAACACATTTTATCCTGACACTAGCCACACGAAACGGATGAATGTAAAGGTATTGAAATGTACATTTACTGTGCAATACTGTCTTTGTTGGTCAACATTTTGCTATGATTGTCCTTATATTGTTTGATCTATAAATATTTATATAGCTTAACTATGCCATTGTTGACAGCCTTGATGTGTGGCTGTCTATGCCTATATGTTAGCAGGGAGATGGTGTTGCCATAGTGAAGCGCTTAGGATGCATTTGCAGCATTGAACTCGCTGGTGGTTTGATGACAAGCTTCCTGTTGCTGTCTGCAGATCCCGGTGCTTCTGAACAGCCTCAGAAATTCACACATTACAGACACTGTACTTTGCTTTCATGCAGTGTTGTAAAAAGATTAAATGATTGTGTTTTGTATTCTGACTATACCACCGGACACATTATCGTAGTGTGTCGCTTCTGATCTGCATACTCATTTTCATTCGCTTAGATTGTTCTGTCTTCATTTGCTGGCCATCTTCAGATAGATGAGTCACACGTGAAATGATTTCCCCTATCCCCTGGCTAGCTTCCCATCACTGAACCTGTGGGCATGCTTAGCCTCTTAGTGAATCCGACCTTGCTAAGCTTCTTGGCTCTCAGCTTCGTCAATTACCAAATAAACGCACCGCTTTTAAACCATCATTACACCACTCAGCCACCTTCAGGATTTGCTCCACAGTGGCTTAAAAACTGAATTTGCATTCTAATACAGGGAAGAAGGATGTGTTTGCAAACAGGAAAAGGTCTGCCTAAATGAACAGGTGCAGATTTAGCCTGTGAGAGAAATAAACAATGTGAAAACAATTTATCACATATTAGTAACTTGGAATATAACGTGTGGAAGAAGTTTTGGCCATTGGGGCTTCGTCTGTTGTTGCTTGTGTGGGTTTTGAAAGATAAAGCTGAGACTGAAATATGGTTCCTTGTTGTCTGGTGTGTATTAGTTCCTGCATGTGCAAATATGTAGATACACGGTCGCCTTGGTGGTCCCTGTTCATCCTCGCCAGTTTATTAATCCCTGTCTTTGTTGAATTAAATGTGTTTTTCAGCATTTGACTGCAGTAAATATTTAACTTAGCAGCTCAGACAGAGTATTACTTCAGGAAACAACTTTTGGGATTTTAAACTGCATGCTACTCCACATTTGCCAAAATATATTTGCCGTAGCATATGCTGCCCTGAAGTTCTTCATTAGGCATATGAGTGCTGGATACCAGTAAAGTCCATCAACTAAGAGAGTCCAGGAGCCTTGTGACCAGTAAAATCGTATCATCCACTTTCAGATTGCAAAAGAGGAACTGCAACAACAACACATTTGTTTGTTAATTGCTCTTGCAAAAATTTTAAACCTCTCATGATGCTCCATTTCTCATCATTTTACAGCGCAGGACCAAATTAAGTAGCTTCAAAATAATTATGACAGTGATTTCTAATGATGATTAATAAGGCTTGCTCCATGTCAGAGGTAATTAAGTGTTGCTGTATCTTAAGTCGAGCCATAAAAACATACAGCTCTAAATTTAAAATTTAACTGTATATTTTCTTAAAAATAAAAATCGAGTACTTTAAAATTAAAGTGAGGCTGATTTTTTTATGTAATTTTTGGTTGTTATTTGTTCTTTGTTTGTTTGTTTGTTTGTCATGATATCATGATCTCCTTTCCATATCTGGCCAAACAGGTGAAGTCTCTGACGCTCTTTGTAACCCACTATCTCCCGCTGTGTGAGCTTGAGAGAACCTTTCCGCCACATGTTGGTAACTACCACATGGCCTTCCTGTTGAACGAGCCGGATGAACACGATGATCGTAAGACTTTTATCCAAGTTGTGTAGTTATGACATAGTGCTAGAAAACTGTGCTGCCTTCTTGGAAGTAATGTCCTGCCCTAGTACTGTTCCAAAACAATGAATATTTTGTCATAATCGACCAAAGAATGCTTCAGTAAAAAGCCATTCTCTCCTCCATTGTGAGTTTCCTCACTCCTATGGTGTGTGGAGGAGTTATGGGCTGAAACGTTTTTTCATGGAGTTCTGTGGAAGTTCCTTCTCGTGGTCGGGTTTATTAACTCGACAAGTTGAAAGTCGGGAGTATCGTGTAAATTGTTGATCTGAGGGTACCTTTTTGCCTTTATGAAGTTGCAATTTGGCTCAATGTGTAAGGTCGATGTGAGTGCCATCTTAGTGAATGTTTCTGGCTAAATTCAATTTTCATTATTTTTATTATTATTGTTGTTGTACTTTTCTCAATGTGTTATTCAGTAAATTTCTTTATAATATGTCCTACAAGGGGATAAAACCTATGAATGAATGCATATTAGGTAAATCTATGCAGGTGTTAATATATGCTCCCCCCCCCGCCCCCAGTTCAGGAGGTGCAGCCGGAGTTTATCACGTTCCTCTACCAGCTGACCAAGGGTGCAGCCGCTAGGAGCTACGGGCTTAACGTGGCCCGGCTGGCAGAGATCCCCGATTCCATCCTCAGAACTGCTGCACTCAAATCCAAGGAGCTGGAGGTTGCTGTCAATGCCAGGAGGTAACCAGCCACCCTGTGCTGCTCCGCTGTCCCTTACGGACAACTCACAGCACCAGGAGAGTCTTTTTTGGGACTCTTTAATTGTTAACTTCATGCTTGATGCTTAAGAAACGGACTCTGTCGCTGGTACTCTATCACTTTGTATAATCTACATGGTCTGACTTTGCATTTCCATTTTATAGTCAACCTTCAGTATCCCACAATCATTTTTGGTAAAATGGAAAGTAGTTCAAAATAAAACATACATCATTAAGAATGTATTGTGATATTTGTATCTTTTGCCATCTTGTAATGAAAAAATTATATTATATATTTATTAATATGCTGTCAGGTGTGATAAAGCCCGGAAGTCATTATTATTATCATTATAATAATTACTATTTTTATCATTATTAATAATAATAATAATAATAATAATACTAATGACTTCCAGGCTTTATCACACCTGACAGTATCCATCTTTTGTCACAAAATAATCAAGACTGTTAATTACACTCCATGGATACTCAGGACTTCTCCGTTATATTGGAATTTTAAGAGCTATTTCCCTAGAGCTCTACTAATCTCACTTACATCGGGATTTCTTGTGGGAGCGAAGTTCTGCCTCAGGCATTGCCCCCTCATATAAATCTGTGCTTTATTAAATGTTTGTCTGGCTCTTTTGGTCGTCTCTCCAGTGTTATTGATGTTATCCATGCTTGTTTGGCAGGCGCTCGGAAAGCACGTAAATCGCTTCCATAACAAACGGCTTTGTTCTCCCATTACACTTTTACACTCTAAGGTAGAGGTGACTGTGACTGTGTTTTACGGTCTTCAGTATTTTCTGTATGTTTGTGTTGTGTCTATGTGGCATGCTCTTGTTGCTCTTGTATCCACACATTGCTTGTTTTTCGTCTACTAATTATGTCAATGGCAGGTTTGTACAAAGGAATGCAAATTTACTTTTGTGCATTTCTTTTTTTCCAGAAATATCAAGCTTTTCACTGATGCCTGGGAAATTAAAGATAAGAAGAACTTGATGGACTGGATGCAGTTGCATTCCTGAATTCCACCTAATAGATCACAACTCACAAGAGGTCAAACCTATAAGCAGATATCTCAATTTCATCGGGAATGCAATTTAGGTTGACGGGTTGCTGAATAGACAAAAAAAAATGATATTTAGAAAAGATGATGTTTTTAGGGCTAAGCTTCCCCATGTTGTGGCCATGTATTGAAATTTTCTGCAATAATGTATAGAATATTAACTGTAAAAGCTGACATGGATATTGCGGCAACAGACAGAAAATAATTCATTGTAGATTTACAAATACAATTGTGGTCATTTTCTAGACAGTGACTTTGTGGCTCAAAAAGGACCTTTTAATTTTGTTTTTGGAGGTCCAGATCTGTTATGATTACTCAGACAAATCAGGGTCATGTTTACGAATCACCAGATTCCTTCCAAGTTCCTCAGGAAACATGAAGCAATGAAGACAGATTGAAAACGTTCAAGTGTGTTGAATTTTGCAGGAAAACAGCATGTCGATGATTTAGAAAAGTAAAAATAGGTAAACAGTGTTGAGGATGTCATTTGATTAATAAATTGTTTGAATAGTACACGCATTAGTTGGGCTTTTGTTTATATCTTGCGGTCTTGTATTGAAAACATGCTTATGCTGGTCACAGGAGGGCGGGGCCACCTTTCTGTCAGCGAAGCGCTTCTGCTCAGATTGAGTTTCGGTTCACGGTTGTTTGTGAAGTATTTGTACTGCCTGCATGTGATCCTATTTGCTAGCCTGTAGCTCACAGGTGGCTATGCCCCAAGGTATTGACTGGAGAAGTGAGGGTTGGGGGGTTTTCCCAGATGGCACTGCCTTGGGAAGTGTATCCTCAGAAGGCCGTGCTGCTTCTCGCTCGCTCCCTGCCAGCCTGACCCTCCCCAGGTCTTACTTTGTCAGCATGACGGGCTGCTCTCGCCCACCCAGCACCCACACATCTCCACTGCGCTATAGGCCCACAATGTCCACACAAGTCGCTCCAGCTGTCAGCATCTCCCTGTGGGGAGTTTCAAGGTCTTCTTTTTTATTCACACGAGAAACGGAGGAAGAAAACGGCAACGGAATCTGTGCTGCAGAGTCAGGGGCTACCCCAGGACGGAGCAGTTAGAATGCCAAGTATTGGGAAGCAGCTGAAGCTCATGTCAGTTTAAGATGGAAATTAAGTGACAAGATTGTGACTGTCATATAGCCAAACACATTTTTATATATTCGGTGAAATGCAGGACTGCAATTGTTTCGACAAATTTCCAATTTAAGCTTTTTTTATTTAATGCAAAAAGTTCTTACTTCAAGGCTGAAATATAAGTTAACATTATGGTGATTTGTACATAATTTGAGAGTCCGGTGTTGGTTATTTTTGGTATTTCTGAGACAATTTACTTGCTGGAAGAAAGCTCTACTTAATGGCAGAGGGTATACAGTAACAGTGTAATTATTATGATACAGTATATTTTTTGGTAATGTTTCTGCACATTAACTAATATCAGATTTTTTAAATCTGATTTTCAGAAACACTGAAGTGGTATATAAATATTTTTCTGGGTTAAACGATGCAAATATTATGTGTGGAATATTGTGCATCCTGCGATAAACTGCCACACCCCCCGTCCCCCCCTTTGAGCTCTTACGTTACACCGTGCACGGTTAGTGTTTTGAAAAAGGGTGGATATGTAACACCTCACTCCATTCAATCAGTCTCAATTTTTGAAATTTTCAAAATTTATTTAAGACAAATAAAAACAAAATTTCAGATGAGTGAAAAATCTAAATTTACACCAAACTGTTTGGTACATCCAAATAGCACTCCTCAGAACTAAATTGTAATTGATTTGTAATCATTTAATGTATATTAGTCCAAATACACACAAAGTACTTCTTCAAGTGTAACTGTTACATGTGCAGGCAGACTGAAGCGGTGAACAATGCTGATACTCTAAGTAGCTTCTACAGTGACTCCCTGGGAAATTTACCATTGAGAAACCAAGACATTCATCAAGATCGAGAACAATACTGACAAAGTATTAGGTTAACACGGTGAGTGAAACCTCGGGCATTTTTTTGAAATTAGATCACCCCGAGAAACAGCAAAATCAATACATTATAATTTGTTTCTCACTGTTACTGCACTATACTCTCACCAAAAACTGACATCATAGACGTGGAAAATTATCGATGCTTAACTTCTGCCTGTGGTTTATTATTTATAATTGCCAATTTACACCTAAATCGTTTGACAATTTACTATTCGTTATTTGAAACACGAGTTCCGTTGACTCACTACACTATTTTGAGAAAGTTTGTTCCTTAAAAACTTAAAAATGCAATCCAGGCTGACGTTTATTATCATTCTTGGAAGTGAAAAGACTGACGTTTCAGCTATTCATTCGATATAAAACATTTAATACGTGAATATATTATTCCTAAAAAAAATCCTCTTGCACGAAAGTGGGCAGAAGCAATAGATGAATAAAATGACGTTAAAGAGGAAAAAAAGCTAAGCTAATTGGCATCCTCTTGCGCATATTAATGTGCGTCTCAGTGAGCTACACCTACCGGGTAATTGACGGACAGCTTTCCGTTAAAAAAAAAATAAAAATGAAAAAGGAAAAAAAAAATCGGTTTATTTAAATAGACTGATCGTGTCGTTTCGCTCCGCCCTTGTTTCTAGCAATGCAAATCCGCTCCGATGAACTGCGCTGTCCGTCCCCTTAAGCCGAGGTCCGACGAGACCATCCAGCCAGAAGCGCACACGGACCTGCCTTTAAGCCGGCATCAAAGCCGATTACAGATCTCAGATGTGATTTTCTTTTACCGTCTGTTCACTGGGTCATTTTTGTACTCAGTTACATGCAGGATAAGCTTTTTTTCCCCCTCATATTATCTGCTTGATTGTGTTTTGCTGTTATTTCTATTAAAAAGTTATCATTTGGTAAAATTGACGAGCTTTTGGTTCAGTCGTTTTTCAGGTTCATTGGAGTATTTGTTGCACCGCATAAAATAATCCCACTGCAAATAACTTTTATAATGAGGATCGGCGGGAAAATTTTTATACACTTCTTGTTATAGCTTTATCTATTTTACTACAATGTGAGAAGAACGCTGAAGTGTTATGTAAGGTTAATACCTTTTTTACGCAGACGGAAAATGCAGAAAAGTGTGAGATACAATGAGGGACATGCACTGTATCTCTCTGTGGTCGCGCGTAAAGAAGGAACCAAGCGCGGATATCTCAGCAAAAAGACCACGGAGAACAGCCGATGGCACGAAAAGTACTTTGCTTTGTATCAAAATGTCCTGTTTTATTTTGAAAACGACCAGAGCTCTCGACCATCTGGGATTTATTTATTAGAAGGATGCACATGTGAGAGGGTCCCAGCCCCAAAAATGTCCAATGTGAGCAAGGAGACGATGGACAAGCTGGTGAGTTATTTTATCGTCTTTGAAGTTTTTTTCTTGTAACCCCATATGTCAAACAACCAAGATTGGCGTGCAGATTAACCGTTTATTTACTGACTTATTGTATTATATTCTAATACAGAAAATGTACTGAAGGGTGGGTGTTCAACCTGATCATCCAAGGACATGTAAAGCTCCTTTATGCGTTATTCATTGGAATTAAAGCTGGTCACGGGAACTGTGCTTACAATTAATAGTACATATATTTGGAAAATGACATAACATTTGTTCTTTCGTGTGGGTTTATTAATTTTACTCCTATTTCTCATTTTTGCGTAAAGATGTCATTTTACGTTTAGCATGTATGTACGGTGTCTAAAATTTGTTCTTCATTTGTTCTTCCTTTGCGGTATGACACTCGAGTAAAGTTTTTTTTTCTTCTTGAACAAATACGGTAAGCCCAGTTCAACAGGTTTCTGGAACCGTCTATTTAACGGAGGACGTGCAGTGCTGGAAGGGCGGCGTGGAGGAAAGTTATACATTCAGTGATGTACCACTTAGCTTAAGTTAATCACGTTAATATGGGAAACAGACGAAATATACTCCATAAACATTTTATAGGTTCATCTGCCCATTAACGCGAATCATGTGGCTGTAACTAAATATAATGAACATAGTATTAGAATAAAACTCTTGATATTTAAGTATTTAAAACATGGTGTGAGTGTTGGAGGCCAACACGGTGGTTCCAGCATCTCTTAGACAGTCTCCTTCCGGGGATTCTCGTGTATTACACGGGCTTTGCTTTGCGGAGAATGGCTTGGTGGGTGAAAACACCTTGTTAATGAGAGAGATCAGAGGAGAATGGGCAAACTCCTGAAAGCTAACACAAAAGGCAACTGGTGCAGAAAAAAACAGCTCAGTACAATAGTGATGTGCAGAAAGGTGTCTCTGAAAGCACGGTTCATTAGCCTTTGAAGTGGTTCTAGTGACAATAGTGGATCCTGCTTGGTACTACGTACCAAGGGACACCTAATAAATGGGCCATTTCAGTGCAGTGTACCAGATATTAAAATTACTACTCGTGATGTGGAACCAATTATTGCATATATGGTATTGAGTTTTAGTTTTATTGGGGAAATGTGCAAATAAATTATTATGACTACTATTTTTCACCCTCCTATTGTTAACTGATATTTGTTACGTGTGAACGTACCAAAAGGACTGCTACTCAGTTTAATCGAACTCTGTACAATGACAATATAGAAATCTTATCTTATTTTTTTACTACAAGTAGTATTACTACAGTGTGTTCATTCATTTCTGTTACAGCATATCCTTTATATGATATGATATTTTTATCATATGATACACAGTACAGACAACAGATAAAATCTGTAATCCGTTTGTTCTTGTTATGTGACGTAAATTGTACTATTTTACAGTGGAAAAGGGGACTGGTTTGCTTGATGTCAGTCAGCTTACAATAATGTAGGCTAATTAGCTGCTGAAGCTCTTTTATGGCAAAATCCTACCACAAGCAGAAGTTGAAAGTGTTTGGACATTTTTATCTGCCTGAGCCTCCTGTCAAATAATTTAAAGCATGGAAAATTATAATTAATGGCCGTGCTTTGAGGGGTAGCATGGCGGCCCTGTGGTTTCTGCTGTTGTCTTTCATTACTTGGGTATGGCGTTTGAATCCCACCTGTTTCCTCTGTGTACAGTTTGTATGTTCTCCCCATGTCATATGGGTCTCCTCTGGGTCCTTTGGTGGCCTAAAGATATGCAGTTAACCACAGAATTAATAGGAATTTCTTGATTGCCTATAACAGGGCTTTTCAAATCTGGCCCTTGTCAGGTCCAAATCCCAGCCTTGTTTTCAGTTCTCCCATGTACTTGGTTTAATAATTACTGATTCTGATTGGCCACAGAGGCTTCACAGCTGGATCTCAGGTAAAGGAAAGCTGGGAAATCAGCAGGCCTCGGACCTTGCGGACCATGATTTGTGTAGCCCTGGCCTGCAATATATGACTGTGTGCATATGGCAAAAGGACAGAAAAACCTGTTGAAGAGTTTCTCTTGTGCTCACGCATATTCTACAGTGATTTGCTTTTAATTTAGCTGTTGAATGAAGGTTTTTAATTTATTAGTAATAATGGTACTTTATTGATCCCTTGCGGGGAAATTCTCTTGCTCTCTATGACACACATGTAGGTGAGAGCAGACTGTGAGGGGCAGCCACCAGCATGAGGTGAGGCTGGGGTTAAGGGCCCCGCTCAAGGGCCCACAGACATGTGACTATTCCACCAAGGCTGGGCTCAAACTGGCGACCTTCCCATCACAGGCACAGAGCTTTAGCCCACTGAATCCCCAACCAAGTGATTTGATTTTCTTTAAGACTGCATTAATAACTATTATTTAAATGATCAACAATAATCATATATGCTAATCGTAACTTAAAAGTACAAAATAGTAGCCATAGCTGGGAGTAGATGATGTCAAAGTGGTGCAGTGATAAAGCATAGTTCAGGCAGTGTGCTGTTTTCTGGAGTAAGGTACACTGAAGTCCAGTATGGAGGTTGCAGTCAGTCACTGAGTGTGTCCCTCCATGGGACACGGGGCAGATGGTTTCTGGCTGCCTGTATAACATGATGTGGTGCTTTTTTTGGAAGAAACAGTTCAAGACAAATCTGAGGACACTGGTTACTTGTTAAGGAGATGGGCCAAAAGGCTGTCAGCTCGAACCCCAGGAGAATCTCTGCTGCACTCTTGTGCATAGTCTAGAATATATTCAATTGAATAAAATGGTCAACTCTGGATAAAAAATACTACTTACAAATAAAAACTATTAGGTTTTTATTAGATAATACTATCATATTAGGTACATTATTTGTATGGTATTGCAGCATACATGATATTCTAATTAACATTTTTAATGAAGTTTGACATTTGATATTTGATAAAAGGTAGGTATTTCTATATTAATAAAATTGGTAATGCTTTATTTAATAAAAAGATATTTATTAGTCGGCTAATCCCCAGAATATGGAAATTTGCGGACTGTTTTACTCACAGCACCTGAGAGTAAAGCAAAGGTAAGGCAAAAAGCAATTAATGTGCCTTATATGTATAATAAAGCATATCTTTATGGTTTGACAGTTGCATGTGGGACTGAACGTCAAGATGGGACACAGTAATAGGTAGTACCTAGTTCTGATAAGAGGTGAGCTGACAGCAGAGCTGATAAAGTTCCATTGCTATAAATTTCTGCATGGGGGGAGATTGTATAAATAAACATGCCATGTAGCTACTGTGAAAAGTTCCATCACCTAATGATCATTATTATCATTTCTCTCTAAGCAAGATGCATCTTCATGGTGGGTTTTCAGGAGGGAGATTACATTGACATTGGTTGCCATTTTAAAGGGTTGGTTTAGTAAACAAAAAAAGTAAACAACAAAACCCATTATATGAATGCAAGCGTTTTGCTGCCTTTTTGCTGATAAACATGCCATCAGTGGAGTTATTTTTTGGACAGAGTTTTTGCGAGCTGTCGCTATACTAAAGTGACACACTCTCGCTTTCAGGATGTATCTGTGGTGGCATTTTCCATTACGCCATCCACATGAATCCCATTTCCAAAACCTCTAATTTTCTAGCTGCTTCCAAGGCATCCAATAGCATTCAGTTTTCACTTGAGCATCTGATTGGTGGAGAAACTCTGACCATTTTTATTTGCTAGCTAGCTCGCTAAAAATTAGACTGCAGTGAAGAGTAGCTAGCAAATTATACTGTAAACATCCAGAATTACGGCACAATTAGAAACAATGAATGGAGTACAAGTTCTAAATCAACCTCCTATTCTATTTCTGCGTCAGACTGGCAATCGAACCTAACAATGGGGATGCTTCTCCAGCGTCAGAGAGGGCTGCTGAAAGCATCTCCAGAGGATGTTTATTTTGTGAGATTGCCTTGCTCAAGGGACATTAAATTATAGTCACAAGTAGTGACGCTAAAGACTATTTATTTAAATGGCTGTATATAAAGTTTGTTCTTTGTTTGGTACAGTTGTCAGAGTCTGTTCTGAAGTTTATATATTTGCTATTTTAATGGTCACTGATAACCATTTCACTTTTTTATTTGTAATAAAATGAGTATAATTTAGTATAATTAAACTTTCCTGGCCCTAATTGCTTCATGTTGTTAATGAGAATTGCTTGTGAGCACTAAAGTTCTTCTGGATAATATGTAGTCTTGATCCTCTACAATGTGTAAACACTCATTTATGTATTATCAAATACTTTATTGTTATTCAAATGATCGTATTATTTTGGGAGATAGTGGATGATGTGTATTTTTTGTAAAAGATTGTTTTCAATACAACACAATAAAAAAATTATTAATGTATTGCTTTCTTTTACTTGTATTCAACAAGTCAAAGACCTTTTTATCAGGATAAACTAGCTTGACAAATTACATGAAACATATTGCAGATTAAACTTACATAATGCGTTAAAGCCATATTATTTGT
>JAODJU010000040.1:24631953-24649489 GCA_026776725.1 Gnathonemus echidnorhynchus | reverse complement strand
TAGTGTTTAGTTGAGTGGGATGGAATTTTTACATTATTTAGATTTACTAATGAGAAATTTTAATGACTTTGGTTTAAGAGGAATTCTATGAAATAAAAATATCATTGAAAGGTAACATTTTATATTGGTCCTACAATTCAAAGGGGCATACTGTTGTAGTTGTTGATATACTGATGTAACTTTGTTGCGCTAATAATAAAGTTTCACATCAAGTTGTTTGAGTTCTGCATTGTCACTCTCAATTTATTGATGACATTCCTGTATGTATTAAGTTTATAGTTTTCAGAATTTTGCATTTGGTTTGATCCAGCAGTTTTTATAGGTCTGTGTTGAAGATGCCACATAATTTATTCAGTGTTTTTGGAATAGGTTTGCTGTAGATATAATGAAACATGGGGATCGATCTGCTTTTCTGGGCTGTTCAATTAGTTTTCTTTTTAGCCCGTATAGAATTAAGAGAATAATTCAATCATTTATGGCAGACACTAAATGCTGGAGACTCATCAATTTAAAGAATATAAAATGAACAGGTAATGAGTTTTAAAATTTTAAATTAATCTTCTTTTATGTGATTTATTTAATTTCTCCAATTTCAGTTTTTTTCATGTGTATATTTGTTATCTGTTGTTTCTGAAACTTCACATGCGTTTAAGACCGGTTTTTGGAGAGATTATCAGTGGATACTGTTTAGTTTTAGTTTTTCTGATCAGTTCATAGTCAATTACAGCAATAAGCCAGTTTTATACATGGAAAAAAGATAAATGACATAACACACTGAGGCAGACCTGTAACAATTGAATGTGGACGTTGAAGGAATCAGTGGATGGTCAAGACACTAATATAAAATTAGTGTAAAACTGTGTCCCTGAAATGGACTAAATGCTTACTTGGTGACAAATGACAGAGTTGCTTGGGTGTGATAAGGTGGGGGGAGCCAGGTGGATAATTGGCCCCCAGGAGGGACAGAGTTCACCAGCTGTGTTCATTCTGAAGATACCTGCTTGCATGAAAAAAACTGTCCTTGTAAACATGCAGCGCTCCATCTGTATCACCTAAATGTCCATGAAAATGTTCTTACTTACAATCACTGTCTGTGTTTTCTGGTGTTTTGGAAAATATTTTAATAGACATAGATAGATCTTCCATCTTCCAACTGCTTATTCAATACAGGGGAATCTTTAACCTATCCCAGGTGGGATAGGGTACAAGATGGCAGGAAACCCTGGACAGGATGCCAGTCCATCACAGCACACACTCAACTGGAGTCGTACTCAACTGGAAATTTCCCTGGCTATTTGTCTTTGGACTGTGGTAGGAAACCAGAGTACCCAGTGGAAACCCTTGCACCACAGGGACGACATGCAAGCTCCGCCCACACAGTATGGAGGCGACAGTACTGCCTACTGATTCACTCTGCCATCCATAATACATCGTACACTTTTACTTGAGCAGGATGCCATTCCTTTATTGTTGTTCTATTTATGTTTGTTTTTGTTTGTGTGTTTTACCTTTATATAGCAGTGAAACAGTGTCAGAGCCTCAGACTATTCATGTGATTGTGGTTAACCTTTACCTATTGTTTAAAACATTTACTACAATATGTGCCAGTTTATGTCTTCCACATAAATAATTGTAACTGTAAATGTCAACCTGCAGTCACCTGCAGCAAGTAATGTGCCAGTTCCACAAATCGCTGGTGCCTCTCCTGCCTGCCAACTGTGAGTTCATGTCTGTGCAGAAAGCCACTGTATTTGCTGTGCTGATATGCGGCGCTCTCCACCCTGCTTTCCAGTCCGGCATGGGGGTGTCTTGGAGTCTGACACAGAAAATGACTTCACAGAACAACACTACGCTGGAATACATACGAAAATCCTCATAACGATAAAAGAAACCTTTTCGTTTTTCAAATAAAAATAAACAGCCGTCCCAAAATTGGAAAGAAAAGTTTAAAGAAAGGGAACAGGTCTCGACTGCTTTGTCTACACTTTTTCAGGAGGCTCTTTCCATTGTTAGCTTTGCTGACATTGTGCCACCTTAAAAAACTCATATTGTAAAATATAAATGCCACTGCAATAAGTACTAGTTCACGGGAGACATATTTTTATAGATACTTCTGTACGCTTGTTAGAATTAGAGATTTAGCCATGTCTTATTCTCCTGATTACAATATATTGAACTTTGCAGTCTTCTTAGAGCCTGGATTTACAGAAGCATAGAAGTTAATCTTGCAAAGGGGTATGAAGATAAAAATAATTCCCCGGCACAAGTCTGTCATGGGGACCATTAAGCTCTTCTGTTGTTCAAGATGTTTCTGTACACTTCTGAAATCCTTCTCCTGCTGCTGCTACCATGATTAATAGAGATGTTTGGGCCAGTTGGATAGGCGACCACGCGTGTCCATGCTGTTACACTAATTCTTCCATGTCTTATAGTAGAGGTGTTACACTTTAGACCTGCTACAATTATTACAATATTGGTAGAGGTTTATTTTCGGTTTACCTAATCTGTTTGTTCCAGAACTCACCTAGTTTTAATGTTTCTTTCGTCTTTCTCTGATTTTCCTTCAGATGACCTGAAAATTGTCGATAATTGCTGAGTGCTCAGTGCGCCAGTTCTTTATCTCTTTTAACCATTTTTGAGATTTTCCAAACTGCTGTCTTTTCTGTGTTCAGTTTCTCTGTTATTGTTCTGACTAATTTGCTTCCTTTGAGCATAGTTCGGCCAGCTTCCTACTCATTCCACAGGCAAGAGCAAATGCCACAGTTCCACGCTCATGGCTGTTTTCCTTGTGCAAAATCAATGCAATGGCAAACATCTGACCAATAATATATGCCCATCACCAACTACCCTTGCCTTTTTCTTCACCTATTATTTGACAACCAGATACAAAACTGATTAGGCCTAGGTACAGAAATAGGCCTAAATAGTCACATTCTATGACTCCTCTTAGAAATCCTTTGCTTTCTAATCAAAAATGATACACAACTGAAATCAAGTTTGATGCATCCCATTCCTTCCCCAAGGTACTGCAGTCTTATTGTACTCACTTGTTTCTCACTGAAGCAGTAATGCAGCATGAAATAAAGTACATATGGAGATTAAACATTACTAAACACAGAGGATAACACTAGGAAAACACTATGGAGAACATAAGTACATGCAGAACATAATTAAACAAGGCACGAGCAGGGTAAACCTTAAGCGGGGACTCGGGGATTTGTGCTCTCAAAATTTTTACATTTGTTATTAGTGAATAGCTTATTCACTTTGTTGTACGTACCTTTTGTACTGAAAGCTAAATAAATCTTATAAACTATGAACAAAGGTTCAGACATTATATATGTAAGGAGTTAATCATGTATTTTATTTAGTGCTGCACCAATGTGGAAATTTTGACTGATACCGATAACCGATATATTTTTGTCAAACATCGTTCATGCAGACCACATTACCTCCAGATCACATGCTAAGTTGGGGAGGCTCAACAGAATTAATAACGTGTTGTGGACTGTAAAAAACTCTCGCTTCTAAGTGGTGAATGAGCCAACGAGGACCCGTTTCCTGCACTACAGAAAATGGACTAATCGTCCAAAGTAATCACCCCTCACATCGTTTTAGAAATTATGTCTTTAGCCAGGTACTGCTCGCTTTATAATGCTCAAAACCGACACATTGGACCGATGTCGATATCTTGATTTTTAATGAATATCAGCCCATGCCAGTTTGGGATATTCATATATAGACACTCCTTCATTTGGATAGTAAGCTGAAGAGTCTCTGTAAAACATAAGGTGCATTAAGGTATTCAGTTTGCAGTACGCACGTTGTTGTTAGCATAAATGAAATTACACCTCTTGAACTGCATTGTAGGCCTTATCTCTCCAGGGTTAGTGGACAGGCCTGCTATTCTTGCTGAATATTTCATGGCTATATGTACTATCTGCAAACCTGAGAAAACATTATCGTCAGAAATCCAGCATTGGCCTTGGCAGGGCTAGTAAGAGACCATAATCTTTGCATCCTGTTCTTGTTGCCTGTTGCTACACAGCTGCTGTTGTTAGCAGGCACCCGTCCGAGGGTCCCTCACATTTAAGATTCACCACAGACGTTGGGTGTAGTTAACCCTGGAAAGACTAGATCTGGAAATAACATACAGTAACTGCACCACTGGCTCTGTGACAGTGTCATGTGATAAACTAACTAGCTGACCGTGGATAAAAAGAATGTTCCTGATGATGAACTGAGAGCCACCTGAGAAAGGGTATGAGGGTAATTGGAGGAAGCAGAACGTGAAAAGTCATCTCATCCTTAATTCTGGCTGTAATTATACATTTTGGGGACAGCTCTGATGATTGAATCTCCTATCTTATAAAATACTGATAAGTACTGCTATATTCAGAGCCTCTGTATTCCATTTTCTATAAATTAATGACTTCTTTCCATTTCATTTTTTTCCTAGATCACATGTGCCTTCTTTATACGGGTAAAACACTATTTTGTTTCTTATTTTTAAATGTATGTTGTTGAAGATTTATTGATGTTTGCCGACTATTTGTTGTTAGTTGCGAAGTCGTGTCCGACCCATGGACAACGTTCCTCCAGGCCTCATAGTCGTGCCGACTATGTTGTAATGCGAATTACAGAAGAATATATTAAAACCTGAGATTCCCCTTTGTTTCATAAGTTGTATTGGTAAATAAAACACTCATTCCTAGGTGAAAAGTAAAGTTCATCTGTTGCCCTGAGACTGAACGTTCGTATAATTTCTCCACCATTGTTTGAAACCTGCACTATTGAGTCAAAATTGATTTCACTTTACCACACAGTTGCCTCAGACTGTAATTTTCCACAGATAAATTTTCCCGTCCTCATTTAATCTTTTGCCATTTAATATTATCACACAGATGCTGAAAATGGTTTGCATGGTTGTTTTTCCCGCAGCTCCATGATTTTAATTTTCCAGATTCTTTGCTATTTTTTTCGCCGTCATCACATAGTCACTTTTTAAAAATTAAAATGTATGTCAGTTAACAATGCAAAATGAGTCCTAAACAGAATCTTCGTCTAATAAAAGAAATGGGTTTGGACGCTTTTTTCTGATGTCATTTGAAGTAACAAAATATACCTTTGACCTCTTTGATCTGCTTTTATTGCATTTTCTTGTAAGTAGATTCAGTATTGAGACCTCTGTGATTATCACCCTAAGGTTATAATAGAGAAAAGGGCATTCACCGTGACTTAAACCCATTATAGAAAAATGGCATCTTGCTCAAGGCATCCACTGCCTTGTGCTTCCTGGGATAGCTTCCAGATTGACCCTGGCCTATTGGATAAAAGGTTATTGAAGATGGATGCATAGATGCACATGTATAGGTGTGGCCACATCTACACTAAAAGGACAAAAGTATTGGGACACCTGGCCATTACACCTACAGGAACTTTTATGACATCATATTCTAAATCCATAGGCATAAATATGGAGTTGGTTCCCACTTTGTGGCTATAACAGCTGCCACTCTTCTGGGAAGACCTTCCCCACAAGATTTTGGAGTATGACTGTGAGAATTTTTGCCCATTCATCCAGAAGAGCATTTGTGAGGTCAGGCATTGATGGTGGACGTGAAGGCCTGGCTAGTTCATCCCAAAGATGTTCGATGGGGTTGAGGTCAGGGCTCTATCTGGGCCAGTCAAGTTCTTCCACACCAAATTCACCCAACCATGTCTTCATGGACCTTTTTTTGTGCACTGGGGCAGAAAAACTGCCTTCCCCAAACTGTTTCCATGAAGTTGAAAGGATAGAATTGTCCAAAATGTCTTGGAGTGCTGAAACATTAAGGTTCCTTTCACAGGAGCTTAGAGGCCTAGACCAGTCCCTGAAAAATAACCCTATACCATTATCCCTCCTCCACCAAACCTTCAGGCAGGTAACATTCTCCTGGCATCCGGCAAACCCAGACTTTGTAGTTGAGTTTTTGTTGTTCCTAAATGCTTCTACTTTGCAATAATACCACTTACAGTTGACCTTGAAATATGAAACAGGAAATAAATGTCATGATGTATTGCAAAGGTGGCATCTTATGAAAGTACCACGTTTGAATCCACTGAGCTCTTCAGAACCACCCATTTTTTCACAAATGCTTGTAAACGTGACTGCATGGTTAGGTGCTTGATTTTATATACCTGTGGCAATGGGTCTGAATGAAGCACCTGAATTCAATGATTAAGAAGTGTGTTCCAATACTTTTGTCCATATAATGTATTTGCAATCTATGCATGAAATCCATCCGAGAAACCACAACACACATAAAATTAATCACTGAGAACAGCAATATACAGTACTTCATCAGAGTAACATACACACTTTATTTAACAACAATTTGCACTATGTGTTGGTTACTGCTGAGCCTCTAAAAGGCAAGAGTCTGAATGGGGCAGTTTGTCAAATGCAAAGAATTTAAAAGGACATTACAGTAATGTTGACAGGGATGTGACCTGAAGTCAGGTGAAGACGGATCATTGCAATAACCTTCTTCACTTTTGGGTTTTAAACGCTACAGGCCAGTATACCATGTGGGAGGGACAGAACCATTTGGAGAAAAACACACTTATTTTACTGCAGGTGGGTAGGGGGGCAGAAGGCTGTTACTGGTCCCTGGGAAGCAGAGCAGCTTGTGCAACCACCCTTGACCAATTTATATTATAAATAATGTGAATTATTTTCCTCCCTAGTGAAAGGTAAGAGAATTTGTTGCTGTTCTTAGTATTCCTGCTAGCATCTTTCACAATGTGCACATCCTGAGAGCTGAAAAAGATAACTAGCTATATGACAAGTACTCTCCGCCTTGGAGCATGGTTGAGCAATGTTATCCAGTAAGGGCCAGTGTGTATGTGGGTTTTCGCTGCAATTCCATAATTAGATTACTTAATAGACGACTTGATTGGATTACGTGCCTCACACCTTGTTTTGAACTGCTGACCTGCAGGTTATCCCAAAAACCTGCATACACACCGGCCCTTTGCAGATAAGATTGCCCATTTCTGCCCTGGAGGCATGATGTACAAATGGACTCCGAGTGAAACACTGTTTCCTGGTGTCCAGCGTCTCACATTATTTGTGGAGGAACAGAAAATGTAACAAACATAATGATTACAGGTCATGTTCCGGAGAGGGGTATTTAAGACCTGTCATGATGCCAAGCATCAGCAAGCCCATTAAATACTGCCTATTTATTGCTGGTACAAACCTGCAGTGTTGATATTTCTCTTTTCAGTCTAAAGCCTTTGTGCTGCCTTCTGAAACTGATTTCGTTTTTTTTCCTGTTGTTTCACTGCTCGTTAATATCACAATTCAACATTTCATTCACAAAACAAAAACATAATCTAGTGTGTTGATTTCCTTGCTTGGCATATAATCAGTGGCCACAAAGTGAAAATCTGCAGCAGAGCATAATTTTTTATTGATTATATTTTAATGGGTTTTTTCAATGTGCTGCATAATGATCAAGGAAGAGGCAGGAATTGAGAAAGGCAGAAGAGATTAAAGAAATGTGACTAATCAATTTACTGAATTTTACACAATTTAAAAGTATACTGACTGACATACTGTATTGTTCCCTTTTATAGAAATTATCTTTAAATAATCTGATCGAATGATGTTATTTTTCATTCTGTCTGCTTAATAGTGCTCTAAACCAATACCTGACATGTGCCTTTATCTCTTTGACACAGTACTATGTACTTTTTTCATCCCTAAATTAATTCTGTTTATCATTGTTAGGTATATGTGAAAAGACTGTATTCATGGGTGCCATGTGGAGTAGAATGGGATACAAATTTGGAATTGAACATAGAAATTGAGATGATTTTTGATGACTGAATTTTCCTACCACAGTCCAAAGACACGCAGTCAGGCTTGGCAGCATCCTTACTGGCCATAGTATATCTTTGTGTCTGTGTGAGTGCGTGTGTGCGAGTCGCCTCGTGGTCCTGGGGGATGCTAATTCTTGCCTCTGTATTTCTGTATGTGGATAGTATGATGAAAAAGCCCACTTGACTTCACGTGATGGTACCCTGGGATGGACTGGCATCCCATCCAGGATGTGCTTCTGTTTTGCGGCTGTTTTCTTCAAGTCTGTTTGGGCAGTTCATCATTTGGGGGTTAGCTGTTCAGCTGGACAAGGTGGCCTGCTGGTCCCAAAGAAAGTTTTACGTTTTCAGTATTGAGCATTACATGTCTATGCCTTTTAAACTAAATGAGCCATGATTGTGATTATTGTGACATTGTTCCTGAACTGTTGTTTAACGAAGATCCTCTTTCCAAGATGACAACTTTACCAACCAACTTTATCCTTCCTTTGTTCTCTGTACCCTTTGCTATGGTGTTTAACTGTAGTATTTACTAAAGTTTTAATGAAAAACCTCGATTTTCTCATATTATTTTGTTTTGCATTAAAAACAAATTCAAATTACATAATGAAATCCTCAGAATTACCCTAGCCTGGAATCAGTTCCAGGCCTCTGACCGAAAGGTTTTTTTTTACCCTGTCCCAGAACACATGGTCTTGTAGGTAACTCCTCATTAAGTGTTGGGCTTTTCAATAGCTTCAGTGTTTGTTTTATGCTTGCTGCTGCTATATGTCTGTACATTTATTAAATAAGAGTTTGGCAGTATTGTTAGTTCTGCTTCAAAGAACATAACCTTGCAACCTCAAGTACTTTCAGCAGTTTCCTTTATGTAACTACTCAGGTTTTATCGTTTCGCTACCCAAGTAACAAGAAGAGAATGAAAAAATCAATAGTAGAAAACAATGTAAAATGCGAAAAATGTATATGGGTATTTGCTGAAGTTACAATATGAAGAAACTCAAATGTAGCACATCCTGATTGAATAATTGTTGTAAGACAAGCCATTGAAATAATGTTTTTTTAATCAAATTTTGGACACAAATATTTTAACAAAGATTCCTTCGGGATAAGTCATCCTTTTGGTATAGGTTCAGTCAAAGGCACAGAAGTGTGTTTGGGGGGGACACAACTGAATAATTTAAATGCAGAGGTCTATTTTTTGAGGGGGTGGATGAAGCCAAATTAAATATTGAGGGGTATATGTCCCTTTTTCCCTGCTGGTTCCTATGCCCCTAGGTTCCGTGAGCGTTAATCTTTATACAAAGCCAATAGACGTACCTATTAACTGCACAGCACTTAAGAAATTAGCACCTTTGTGATACGAAACTGCCTTAGGACAGTGGCGATTTGAATGAAAGTCTACACTACTTAATAGATTGTGCAGTATATGCAAAGTCATAAAAAGACACGCAAATCACAGAGGTGTTGACACGTCTACAGCCTTTAGGGAGAAGTAGCTATTGATCTGTTAGAGATTGGATGCAAGATGAAACATCTTTATATAGTCTTTGGTGCAAGCAAAGGTGTTACAACTCAACCAACTCATAACGCATAATTTGCTCAAATCAAAAACTAGGTCTTGCAATGATGTCACACACAAGAGTAGTTAATGTATAATATAGCTTTGTGTGTTTTGTGTATTATTCTACTGCAGATAGTACCACAAAAAATTATTTTGTGTTATATAACTTTGTCCCTTTATCTTCTAGCTGCTTATACTGGTCAGGGTCTCAGGGGAGCCAATTCCAGACCGACATAGTCCATCACAGAGCACATGAATATATAGAGAGGTTCAGAGATGCCAAACTAATTGTATGTCTGTGGACCACAAGAAGAAACCAGAGTACATATAGAGAACATGCAGGCTCTACACACACAAAGCCAATGCATTGTTTGAACAGCCAGCCTGGAGGTGCTACAGTTGTACTCACTGAGCCACCATGTAACTAGATGACTTTGCTTGTTTTTCTTATTGAGATGTTATATCTTTTTGATGGGGGCTATATATGTCAATAAGAACTTCAGTACTAGAGTCCCAGAGGTTCCATGTTTGTTTCTGTGAGAAACCTCAGTCTTGCAGAAGGTGAATAAATCCACAGGATGCAGCGACTGGAGAATGGACGGAGGCAATTTTATTAAGACCTACAATATATATATTTCAGCATGGCTAATTTAGCAAATTATAAAACAGCAATTCTGTTTGTCGTCCAGCCACGAGAGCCAGGCCATTTCTCCCGATCTCGATCTTCCTCTGACACACAGCAGACTTCTCCATACTCCTCGTTCAGTTTGCTACGGCTGCGGCTGAGTTCACCCCCGCCGAAACATGCTCACCTTCCATGTGTTTTTGGTTTCTTCTGCTTAAACAAAAATGTGACTTTATGAATGTTATTTCCCTTTATTTCCCTTTTTGTAATAATGGCCTGGTAATTCTTGCAGTAAGATTTATAAAGTGATTCACTCTCCATTTGAAGTTTCTTTTTTAAAAACATGCATACAGAGTGTAAATTGCGACCCGATATTCTGAGGGGTGTCCTGGACAGAATACCCGAGAGCTGAATGGCTCTGAAGTTGAACCGCCCTGCAGGGCAATTATGTTGTCATATTATTACCCAGATTAAAGCCAATATCACACATGCTGGCACTTAGAGATTTTGCTCAGGCTATTTCCCCACCTTGACTCCCACACCAAGAACAAACAGACACATCTGCATAAACTTCTACAGACACATTATCTTCAGATATATGCGGCAGCTTGGACTTGGGTTCTTTCCTGACATACTCGTAGATTTCTCAATCCCTGCTGCTCTTCATTGATGACGTTTTTAGGACTGTGGAGTTAATATTGATGACTTGTTATTATCATGCACTATTATAGTCAGGATAAGGATATTATTATTATTATTATTATTATTATTATCTGCATGAGTGACAGTGTAGTTGCATTTATGTTGCAGTCGTGCTTTGGGGAAATGCTGTTCCAGCCCTTGTACTGAATGACACTTTGTAAGACATCATTAAAGCTTTTTAAACTGGTCACACACAGAGCTTAAATAAACCAATATGTGTTGATAAGTACATATAATTGGAGAACATGGATGATTTAAGTTTTATAGTATGCCACGGGTAAATGGAGAATTTTTGACATAGCGGTTGATTTCTTTATCAGTTGCTTAGCAGCATTAACGACTAAATGACAAAAATTATCCAAATGATCAAAAAGATTTTTTAATCATTAAAATCAAAATTTGCTTCTTTGTGTTTCTGGTATTTCAAAATCCTGTACGTTGTTAGATTTGCGCTCAGGTTTATACAAAAATTCTTTGCTGACACCAGCATGAATTCCTATGCATGTACCAGTTTCATCTGAAGTTCTGGAATGTGGAAAAGCAATACAGCCTTAGGCAGTTGCTGCATTGACAGTGGCACAATAGCTCTGTCATCCTCACAGACAGAATGGCTCCAGGTTCTCCGTGTTCTGCCTCTGACAGAATTGTGTCACATTTTTGGGAATACCAGGTGTAGGACAAAAATTCAGGAATGGAGGGAAATCTGTGCACCAACAGTCGTACGCAAGTGCTGATGTGATTATGAGCCAACTCTGACTGGTCAGTGCTAGGTCAATATGCTTATATCATAACAATTCCATTGCATCAGGAAGACACTTTGTTTGCAAATAGTCAAATAAGGTGTTCCTCTTTCAGGTGACGCCTCTCTCTCTCTCTCTCTCTCTCTCAATATATATATATATATATATATATACACACACATCACGGTTCCATGCTTGAATTCACTGAGCTCCTGAGATCGACCGATGCTTTCGCAAATGTTTGTAGAAGCAGTCTGCATAGTGCTTCATTATATACACCTGTGGCTATGGAAGTGATTGAAACACCTGAATTCAATGATTTGGAGGGGTGCCCCAATACTTCTGGCAATATAGTATATATTTATATTGCTGAGATTTGGAATTCTTCATACTTAATTTAATTTAGATGTGGACTTCTTTTGGGGAAAACTGTGGAATGGAATTTTACTGGGGTGATTATCATAACTAAAATTTTGCAAGGAGTGCATTCACTTTTACTTTTATTTATGTTATTGCTGAAAAATACATTATATTTTATATGAAAAGATAAATAAATATTTGAAAAGGTGTACAATAGACTGTAAATATGATTTCTATATTTAAAATGGTCTTATTTACTTTTCCTCAGACCTGTCATTTACTTTTATTTTAATGGACTTTTGATGAAGCAAGAATGTAATTGTTTATAATATATTATTTCTTAATGCTAGTCTGTTAATACTGGAATCTAGGTTGGAATTGATTGCCAGAGTTTTACTCAAAGATCCATGCATTGTAATTCTTACAGACACAGAAGTCATTCTTTTGTCTACACATTCTGTCACATGTGCATAAAATAAGGCATTCCTAGACCTGACCAGTAATCTTACACAATACATACAGCTGTTTTCCCTCTCTCCTAAAGCAGTACTTCCTGATTGTTTTTGGCCACGATGGGCAGAAACCGCTGGAGTTGAGGACAGAGGAAGAGGCGGAGTGCGATGAGTGGGTGGAGGCCATACAGCAGGCCAGGTAGTCTCTGCGTGAGAGGGGTGTCCTGGTCAGAAATGATACTGTTTGGCTGAATATCATGTACTGTAAAATGCAAGCTTTTTGTATTTGACAGAAATCCTTATAAACTTTTTTGTATAAATCAGTAGAATTTTTATCTGCTGGTATTTCTTTAATCAGGCAACAGTATTTTTATCTGGAAACGACGTACTTTTTATACCAACCTTAACTGGTTTTTTTTTCCCCAGCCAATTAGAATTTTGCTGTGCATCTTAAATATAGCCATGATTATATATTGCTCTCAGTCCCACACTGGGAAATTGACCGTATAAATATCACACCAAGAACACTTGGAGTTTCTCGTCTTATGCTGTCATATGCACAAGCATATTTTCTTTTGACTTCTGAGTATCATGTATCAATACTTAATTCCATTTATTAGCATATTTTAATGTTGTTTCAGCACACACATGACAGTGCGGAGGTAACGCATAACCAGGAACACCAGCAGGAATTGACAGCTGAGTTGAATCAGTGATTGGTCTGAAAAACACAGCACTGTGATTTGAGCCCCGTTAACAGTGGGTTACTCTGCGGCTTCTCCCACAGTTACTCTGACATCATCATTGAACGTGAGGTCCTGATGCAGAAATACATCCACCTGGTACAGATTGTGGAGACTGAGAAGGTGGCAGCAAATCAACTTCGGACTCAACTGGAGGACCAGGATACTGAAATTGAAAGACTCAAAGCAGAGGTAGGCCCCAGATTTGTTTGAAAGCAAAAATTTCGTGGTCAGCTTCCCTCTACTCTACTTTTAAGACTAGAGAAAAATCTATTTATGCACTTATAAACTTGTATGCAAAAATCTATTTTGAATCATCCTAAATTTTCATAATTTTTTTTAATCTTTTTATATACTTATATATACTTTTGTTATACTGGAAGTGATTACGGTAACCTCTAAAGGCCAAAAAACATGACAAGAGCAGTGGTACAGGAAACAATAAATTCATTGTCCTGACCCCAGACAGGACTCTACGGTAGGCTGTGCGAATGTGCGTTAAAAAGATTAAAAAATAATGATGTATTATTCTTTTAAAATTAATCGCACAAGTTACTGTGTTAGCTTTGATAGCTCTAACACACACGCACACACACACTTTTTTATAGTAATGTTCATTTGCAAGTGATCTGTTTATTTTTCTGTAAACAGCTGTTATATTTATTTCCAATTGACTCCTGTCAATGTTCAGTTTTTAAACAGATTTCTTGGTTGTGATATAAGCTCCTTTATCCTGGTTTCTCATACTGAGATTCCCCCCTTTGATGTGGGTGAAGTGTTCTGTGGGAATAATGTGAAACTGACAAACAGCTGTCCATGATCAACACAGGGAAGGAAATCGTAAAATACTAATACATTTTATTGCTAATCAAAGCAGAATTTTCCACAGGATTTGTTCAGCAGTAAGCATGAGATACATCATGAAAACATGGAGAAACAGCCCTTTAAGCACTTGTCAATATTTTCCTAAAATAAGTAAGGCAGCATTCAAAAGCACCTCTGTTCTCTGGAACATGTAGGATTTATTGTTGCATAACAGTGAACAATTCACATTTCTGGATCATTCTTTGACTTTGCATTGCTTATGAACAGCTCCCAATAATAACGTACGTGATCGTTTAATAAAATGTTTCGTCTTTCTATATCTGTTTCTGTGATACAATAGAAGCAATGTACTCATTTATTGACTTTCCCATAAGAGTGTAAATGTATTATAATTTCTTATCAGCTGACAGCCTGGATTGCAAGCTTCTTTTTTCATGTCCAGTTTCAGCTTTTTGTGTTGGTAAGAATATGTATTCTTTAATGAAGTGCATTGCATTCTCATCTGGCTTCCTGGTTCAGGTCTTTGCCATGAATGACTATATGACTTATATTACATTGGGAAAATCAATCTGCTTCTTATTTCCTGAAACTAGGTTTTGCAATGCAAATAGGATGTACCTGCAGCTTTTAAACATGTAACTATTTAGGGGTTGGTTCTCCCATCAAGCACTTAATTCAAAAATGAGCTTAAAAGTTACACGTATTTGAGTAAGCATTTTCTCCCCTCATTGACATGGACATGGCCACTGCACTTAAACTGATATAGAGGACGTGGCCATGCAAGAAGTACAATTAATTAATCAAGCAAGAAAAGGGGATGATGCCCATTTATGATTTTGGCAACAAACAAAATGTAGATCTTGGATTATTTCATTTATATTGTGAACCTAATTGATATCCTCAGAAACCCTTTCATTTTTGAAAATGAAAATACAAAAAAATGACAAATAAAAAAGTATGGCATCGATTCTCCCACTCACTGGAGTCAAATCGTGTAGCTATGCACTTTTTTGACATAAACATATTCTCTTATTGACTTAAGTCTGGGGTGTAAGTGTACTTTGAGTGACAGTTACTCACTCTGGAGAGAGAAACACCAAAACACAGGTGTGTGGCATGTAAATGACCCTTAAGTTAATTCTGCCACTGACTTAAGAGCACTTAAGTGAATTTTCGTCTACTTGCTCTGGAGTGCTATATTAAGTCACACGCCTCTATACAGCAAAACACAAAATTGCAGTTTTCAAAAAGCAGAATGTAACAAAATGAAACTTTGTACCAAGTATTATACATTTAGAAACTAATGTTGCAATCCAAAATGGATGTGAATAATTCATATAATTGTATAAGAATTATTTACAGCTCAATAGTATATAGATATATATATATAGATATAGATATGTACAAACTATATTACTGTGGTGCAGGATTCAAGTGACATCTGACTTGCCAACAAGCATAGCAGGCAAAATAATCAGGGTAAATGGCTGGTTGATTAAAAAATAATTCTTTCAATTAGAATGAGTAAAAAATAGGTTCAAAGGAAGTAGTGGGACAGACAGACTCCCTCGTCTTGATGTACTTCAGGTGACTGATACTGCATGAATCTTATGTTTCTGGGTGGATTCTGAAGCACTCCATTTTGAATACTGATTAGTCCCATATTTTCTTATACAAACATTGATTTCTTAGATGCACTATGTCAGAGGTCCTCAGAGGATCTACCTGACCAGGACACTTGCTTAATTAGTAACCATTCTGAGCTTAATGGGAAAGATTTGTGAGTTCTTAGTGACAGTGACTTGCAATTGGTTTGAAATAATACATCACAACCTATGGTGTAGCATATAAGCTTGTTTGGACTATGCAGTTGATTGCATCATTGTTTTATCAGCAATGCATTCTAAACTTTCAGTCTATATTGATAATACTGACATTTGCAACATCTGTTGGTTAGGCATATTTTCTTGTTTACAGAATTGTCCTGAATGCAGTATATGGATTCATTCTGAAACACAGTAGAAATCATTATCACAAACTCATTACTGTAACATGACATATCAGGTTTCTCTATTTATAAAATTAGTTTGACAACACACTTAAATTATTTTGTTGTGTAAAATGTCAGTTTATAGTTAATCGGTTGTGGAGTAAAACAATTAACGATTCAAAAAACAATTGAAGAAATGAACATACATCTTATACTAATTGATTGCCTATTGTGAGGTACTTGCAGTAAAACAGAAAGATGTAAAAACGAAACATTTTAACATCTAGTTTTGTGTTATTTAGTCTTAAATTGGCAATGGTAAGGCCTATTTGGGGAAAATGGTTGAGGGATCATTTGCCATATACTACAACGTACTTAAGTGCACTTAAGTCAGTGGCAGAATGCACTTTAGGGTCATTTACATGCGACATGTCCATATTTTAATGTTCCCCCCCAAAGTTGATGGGAGAATATGCTTAAATCAAAAAACCATGCAGGTACACGATTTTTTTTTGTCTTAAGTTCATAGGGGAATCGACCCCAAAGTGTTTAATGTCGGTAGAGCAGTTATAATACCCTATATTTATTACCTTGGAAGATTTTAATTCAGTATTTATTGAGGTTGATGTACATTTTTGTCAGTTTATCCTGGAGGATATGTTAGTAATGAGCATTTTATTGTACAGCCACCCGTGGGCTACATTCGGTTTGTACTGTAGGACTGGTGTCAACATTATTATTGGCTTGAGAAGGTCAGAAGACCTACATGGATTTAGAGGTCCTGGAGTTGTATGGATTTTACTTTCACTAATATATCAAATCTTATGTAGAAAAGGTCAGTGTCTTTTTTAGCTGTCCAGAGTGAGATACACGCAGACAGACATACGTGAGGAATATGAAGAAAGAGATGATTGACTCAAGGTAGTACTAATAAATAACTGCGGAGAATCAGCTTAATACAGTGTCTGAGCTGCCGATTCCCGTGAGCACGGACAGGAAGATGTCTACAGTATTTAATGTTGTAAACTGTGGTTTTACCATGCTCTTCAGAGTGATGTCTATTGGTTACTGCATATATAAACCAGCCTGTATTGTTTTTTCCATGTATACAAATTTAAAAAAAAAGTTTACCATTAAGGGCATGAATACTATTCTTTTTTAATACAAAGAGGCAACATGAATAACACTGTGGGTGCTGTTTGGGGCCTTTTCTTTTTTTTCTGTTTTCTGTGTGCTGTGTTTTGAGTTTGCGTGTAAATTCATTTTTAGTAAATGGAGAATTGCAGAACCTTCTGTTTAGGCTGGTTAAGTGTTGTTATCCTCATCTGATATTACTGGTATGAATAACTAGTATTAGCATCACTCTGAAACTTCAACATCCCACTTCCTCTATAGATCATCGCCTTGAATAAGACCAAGGAGAGAATGCGGCCTTATCGGATATGTCAAAAGGAGGAAGACCCAGATATAAAAAAGATAAAAAAGGTACCACGACGTCTTCTTTGTGTTCATCTAAAGACTGCGGATTTTTTTTCTGACCTTGCAGTCAAACAATATATTGTAACTGCTAGCAACCATACATACAGGCCGTATAAACTAAAGTTTAAAGTTCATTTTAATTATTTTTTAGTTCTCTCTCTCTCTCTCTCTCTCTCTCTCTCTCTCTCTCTCT
>JAODJU010000040.1:24612032-24622901 GCA_026776725.1 Gnathonemus echidnorhynchus | reverse complement strand
TGTAAAGAATCCAGTGGTAAATCCATTACACAAACATCATCTGCTATATTCTGAATTACACAATCCTTTGAAACTTTATCCCTCCTCAAAATGAATAACATCGTCTTCTTTACCAAAAATCACAGCATAGCAGTCATTTAATTTGCACATTTTGATTCATGCACATCCTTCTTATTCATCCCTGGATTGGTTCCTTCATTTATTATGTGAACTATGAACCCATTTGCTGTTTTTGATTCTCCCAGGTCTTTAGAGCTGTTCTTCGCCACCAATCAGAATAACCGAAGCGGGGAGCCCAGCAACGAGAAATCTCCCCGTCTGTGCCGGAAGTTCTCATCTCCACCACCCCTCTCGATCTCCTCGCGCACCTCTTCCCCAGTACGTGCCCGCAAGCTGTCGCTGAATTCACCCGTTGGCACCAAGGTGGGGGCCTTGGACCTGTCCACCACATCCTCTGCGTCCAGCAGTCCCACCTCCACCCAATACCCTATCATGTCTCCGCCACCTGGCAATTCCAAGGCCCCCTTGGACCTAAGTAAGGGGCCCACCTCACCCGAGCAGTGTCCGGGGACCCCAGAGGACGACGGAGAGCTGCCTCGAGCAGATGCTTTTTGTGGGAAAATGCGGCGTAGCATCCGGAGGGGTAAGCCCCCGCTCTCACATGGTGGTAAAGTGTCGGAGGGTTAGCCTGCGTGTGCTGTGAGGAGAATATGAATGTGTACTAATTACCCCCTTTAGAAAAACCTACAGAGGAGAACTGAACAGTGAAATTATTCAATCTGTTATTGAACAAGTTGTTGTTTCCGTGTCTCTTGGACATGCTTGGACAAAGCAAATCAAATCATTTTAAATGGTTTCAGTTAGAGCCATTGATTGTGTTCTGGTTTTTTATGGACTGTTGATATTCTTTTTATGATTTTATTTACTGGTAAGTGCCAGACCAAGGTCAAATTATTTCCATTCAGTACCTCTGCTTATTCTCTTAAATTGCATATGAGGAATTTAATCACAAGCCAGAAGACATAGCCAGATACTTTGCAGAATAAACAGGATAATCTTCTGCAAATACTTGCTAATACCTGCCTTGAATAGTCAAACACCGTTTGCGGCATATTCATTCATTCAGTGTAATTATTATCCGCACTGTAAAGAATGTTGATTGCCAAAAATGCCAGGTGTCAGGTGAAGGTATTATGTCTATGTTTTTGGGGATGCGTAACCCTGTGGCACAATTACAAGAACTACAGGGATGATCACTGGAACAACAATCCACAAGATCGAGGAGGACACAAGATAGCATGTTAAAATATTGAGCAACTACAGATTTCAGCCTTCTTTTACTGATAATGGATGCCTCAGTTAAAGTTGGCTAGAACAATGATTGTCTCTCGTCTTTTGTGGCCATCACAATTAGGTTATTTTGTTATTCTGTCCGTGGGCGTGAAGAAATGTGGGCCGCTGTTGCATCGAATCACAGGCTGAATTGCAGGAGTGGTTCGATATCAGGAAAAAAAAAATATTTATAAGTTGACATGTGTAAGATCCATCTGGATAGTCTACATCCTGCCTGGCCAAAGCAAAAGCCGATTTTTAGAAGCAAGAAAGAAACCCTTTTAATCGACATTAAGCCGCAAATGGACTGTGTGCCTTTGTCTGATTAAGGAGCTCTACTCTGTGCTGTAATTATCCCTTTTAGTGACCTGTGTAATCCTGAAACAGGCACTGGCTAAATGTTAAACACATCCATCTACCTTCCAACTGCGTATTCTGGTCAGGGTTGCTGTGGAGGGCCCAATACCCATCCCAAGCAACACAGGACACAAGGTTGGGGTTCACCCAGGATGGAAAACACACACATAATGGAAGGTTCAAAACCCACAACAATGTATTATGAGCCACTGCAATGCTCCCCATTAAGGGAATGTAAAGAAAAGAAAGAAAAGGACAAAATGGAAAAAGAAATGCAAACTTTGTCTGATTGAGGGTCCTATGGTTTTGTTGAATGACTGACACAATTTCTACTATACATATACAGTCACTCTTATGGCATCTCCCGACATTACCCTCTTGTCTTTTGACTTTGGCAACAACAAGCAGCTTTTATGATAAGTGGTAGTGTGATTGTGATTCGCATTTAAAAGAGCTCAGTGTTGTTTGGAAGTATTAGCTGTGAATTCTGAATGCAGACCAGCTGATGTCAGAACAATAGAGAATATATAATCAGAAATTACTGTGACATGCCGACTTACATTAAAAAGAAAAAAACAAGACAATTTGTAGTAGATCTTTAAAAACCCATTTAGCAAGCAGTCAGTTATGTATGATGTATATAGACTTTTGATATGTATAGATTTTTGGTCACTTTATACTGTAATTAAAACAGGCAGTCAGGCATCATGTAGAAATGACTTTAATGGCTTCCTCATACAGATGAAGAATATTATGAAAAACGTTTGGCCTTTTTTAGATCCAAAGTTCCTAATAGTCAATATGATGACTAATCTTAGGTTCCCAGCATGGGTGTAGGTTTGGTTTCAGCTCTGATAAGGGCCATTAGGGCCATAGCCAGGATACTTGAATTAATTTTTCATCAGTATACTGTGTGCTTTTGACAGCGGTGTTGGAGTCTGTGTCACTGGACAAGTTTAGCCCGGAGTCGCCTCAGGCCAGTGAATCGGGCGATTTTTCTCCTTGCCACTCCCCGTCGACACCCCGACACCTCCGGTACCGACAGCCTGGAGGTAAGTGTACCTCATGGTGCCCACTGCACTTCTGTGCCATGAAGCTCATCTACATAAATAGTGATGGGGGATCAGAAGAGGCCCAGCCTAGAAACTGCAGAAAAGAATTATCCAGGTTTTATATTCTTGCTTTTCACTCAAACCACCTTCTTGAATAATATAGATAAATAACACAATGCAACTTCCCTTCAAAAAGTCTTATTATAGATAAGAGGACTTGTGATGTTCTAAAGGCATTGCCCCTCTGCCTTGCTGCAGTGCCGTCAGGTGAAAATTCCCGTTGTACTGTGTCCCCCGCATCAGCCTTTGCCATCGCCACAGCAGCAGCTGGGCACAGCAGCCCCCCAGGTGACAAACAGCCCATTTAAATCAGACTGGGTTCTCATCTTACCCTAATCTAACATATGGCTCCCCCAGTAAATTTTAACTAGAATTTTATAAAATTCTACTTTTCCGATTAAATATTGTTTATGACAGTTTTTACTCCTGAGACAATCAACTTAATGTACATTTATTTGTTTTTCTGATTAATATCTTAACTTACACTCTTTTCAGTTTCCAGCCAATTCGTTCTGCTTAGGAAATGAATGGCACTCAAACTCCTGCCTTGTCTCTTTTCAGCTTTTAGCAACTCAGAAAGGATGTGTGACAAGGACTTTATTATACGCAGAGCAGCTACTAACAGAGTCCTTAATGTTCTCCGTCACTGGGTTTCCAAACATTCACAGGTATGCACGACTCTCTCCTTCGTAACTCCGATACATCTTTATACTCTTTTTATAGCCTAATCTTTATACAACTGGGACATTGAAACAAAATTATTTGTTGAAATAAATAAAGCACGAGAATTTATTCTGGAACAACAATGAACTCAAATCACCAGTTACAGTTTTACTGATATCCTCTGCTTTCAGATATTTTTGAATATCTTCAGATAAAATGTAATCTTAGAATTTTGGATTTCTTCAGATAAAATGTAATCTTAGAAAAGGGGAACTGCAATGTCTGATAAGAAAGACATCAAGTCAACTGCAATGTCTGATAAGAAAGAGCTGAACCTTCAAGTTTTCCTTGTCTGCAAAAATTCCACAACTTACACTTCTTGAAAAACAGGGAAAGTTTAAATTCCTGTTCTTGGACCACTAAAGCAGTTCAGTGAAGATAGAAAGACCACAGTCATGTGTCACTTTATGATAGAGCTACGTTCTGAGAAATGCTTCATTAGTATGGGGCTAAATCAGAAATTTTATCATTGAATAAAAAAAGGAAATTGGCATTGATCATAGAGTTTACTTAAACCTAGATGGTATAGCCCACCTAGGGTATATGGTAAGTCTAAATAATAATAAAAAGTACAGTATTGTAAAGACATAAACCAGTAACATTATAGTCATTATCAAGTATTATATACTGTATGTAATTGTATGTGCTATACTTTTAGACAACTGGTGAGTAATGCATTGCACTATGACATTACAATGGCTACGACATCACTAGGCGATAGGAATTTTTCAGCTTCGTTATAATCTTATGGGAGCACCGTTGTATATGTGGTCCGTCATTGACCAAAACGTCGTTATGCCGTGCATGACAGCATACAGTTTGCCAGCAGTCGAATAGCACAGACTGTGTCACTACAGCAACCCTATTTCTCCTCAGCTGTTATACAGAAATTTATGGGCAGGACTATCATGTAGGCACAGTCATGATTCTGCATATACTGTAGCTTTAATGGCTTTCCTACCAATCAAATGAACCATTAACTAACACAAATCTGAATTTATCAAGCAGTGAACTGTGCTGGAGCTGCTCTTTATGTTTTGCTTGATGTGTTGGTTGAAATTGTCAAAGAAGCACGTCGAGGAACTAACTACATATTACTGTTACAAATGTGTGAATTCTAATTTCACACACCCTCCCTAGAAGACGCATATAAGGGTATAAGGAAAACAAACTTTCTCTTATTCTACCTGCAGTGCTGTAGTTTGAAAGAGGAGTCTTTATAAAGCCCTAAGTTTCAGTGGTTGAGGCACAGTGAAGTAGCTCAAAGAAAACATGCTACCTGCAATATTCTGTCAGGAAATAGTAAACAAACATTAAGCAAATGCTAAAGAGAGCGTTTGGTATAGGGAGCTCTATTGATCCTGTATCTCATTAAAGTACATTCCTGTTAGAAGCACGACTCCTCTACAGCTTGTACTGCTTGCTCCTCTTCCTACTTCAGCAGTAAATTAAATAGGCTGAGCTTTGCTGCTCAATAGCATCAACTGAACAAGGCCACTTGCTGAACAGGTCTGGCTAGGTTAGTGCTCTGAACCTTTACTTCACTAAATTATGTATTATATATGTGATTATGTATGTACAGAGGTTTCAGTTCTTGGATTGCATAGGCATGCCTATTTCTTTTTGCTAATTCTGCAGAGCCTTTGAAAACTGCTGTCTGTTAAAGATTTTGTTACGACATTCTGATGGCACTAAGGAATGATTGTGTCATCTTGGTGAGGAAAAGGAGTAGGTAAGGTATAGAGGGAACAGAAGGGAAGAAGGATGATTTGGAAGTTTAGTTTATGTTTTGGTCATTTTTGTAATTGCCTTTATGATAAGAGGAGAAATTTACTGTTATGTGTCTGTTAGACTGTTACACTGTGTTTATTTCAGTTGACGTGCTCCTATGCATATAATGATTTAGTAACAGATTCAGGTATATTAAATTGACATTTTCCAAATCGTCTGCTGTTGTGTCAGAACACAGCTGCGACTGTGTCATTATCGTGTTGGACTCAATATTAAAATGGGGTCAGTAGCAAGCAGCCACATCCTATACTCTGAATCATTTTAATTGGTAGCTCTGGTTTAACCATGAAATCCAAGCAACTGGAAAGTATTGCACTGGTGGCGAGATTCAGTCAGGTGAAGACTGTCATGAGATAATTAGGCTCCGTTTGCATGTGTGGGAGAACCTGGACCTTGGGGAAAAGAACGTCACACGAGGGCTTCAGAATGGTCCTGAGTTTTAGTAGGAGATCCTCTTTTCAAAGAGAGAGCCGGACAACACAATGGAACTTTGCAAACAGACACAAAATTACCATTTTGGAGAAGGAAAAAAGCTTAGTATTGCCTATGTAAGCACCTCACTGCACAGATTCACAGATGATAAATATTTTATTGTATTTATTATGTTATAAATACAGAGTGGCTCCTCCTTGGCCTTTTCCCACCACATACTGCAGGGGTAACACTCGTCCTTCCAAAAATCATTGCCATGGAACTGAATACTTTCCCTCGCTGCTGCTGGTAAAGGGATGACAACCCCCCCTGGATGAGGCCTCCCCAGGCATCGCTGAGTTTTAATATCCACAGATATTCCATCTGACAATGACTGGCAGATTCGCTCTTGTTTCATCTGCTTTCTTACAATGTAAAGACTGCATTGTCTTCAGCCATATAAAACCTAAACTGTTACAGGCATACATCATTATCCATTGTCAATGTTTTGTTATTTTCTTGTTATGAAATGATGACTCAATTCTAGACTGTGAGGATAAAACTATTTGCATACCCCTCCACAAATTAGGGGAAGTGAGGCCTTGCTAATGATTATTGGTCTAGTTACATATATTAGTTTGGCATGTCAAACAAAATAAGTGAAGTAAAATGAAGGAAGTGTCTCACATTTGAAAATGACTTCATTATGTTCGATTTTCTGGCTGGAGTTGGATTCCTGTTCAGATGTTCCTGTTCTCAGCTGTGCTGAGACTGCTGTCCTGTTCCTTGGGGGTAGATGCCTAGAAATGCTAATGTAATGCGATGACTGCACAGTGCTTTTTCTCCTGTGCTCCTGTGAATCTGTAATTAACAGGGACATTATATAGTATCTGACGGCCTGGCTCCATGTTGCATTGGCTGAAAAGTAATGCTTTCTCTCCACCAACATACACTAACTGAGGATCAGATAAAAACCTGCTTTTGTTCTATCCAAGTTGTAGGTGTGATTTTAAGGGATTGAAATTGTGTATAGGTATGTTGCATCTATACACAAAGCTAATAATCATTTTCTACATGTATATAGTAACATTAAATGCACTTTCATTTTTTAAATATTCATTCAGTTTTTTTCCCAGATGTGCTTTTCATTAGTGAAAGATTATAAAACAGTACAGCGTTTCACAACTTTATTATCTGGTATCTGAAAATCTACAAAACCGGTGTATTTCATAAAAATTTGCAATTACACTTCATACCCCATTTTGTTTCTTATACTGCTCTGCTGTTATGTAATAGTCTGTTTTTTAGCTAGTCTGTTTTTTCCGAGATGCATAGTCTGAGTTAACTGTAGCTCCATATGTAAGGATACATATAAAATATAAGCTTATATAATACTATATATTTATGTAAGTTTGTGGATGTAAGAAGATAGTATCTGAACCGTTATTCCACTATGGGAACCGCTGCAGTATTGCTAAATGAAATAAGAAAAGTGAGACCTGTATTAAAAAAAGCAGCCTGTAATGATTTTTGGCAGACAGCCATGGAAGAAGCATCGCGGTTTCTCCTCTGCTTAGCTTCAGTGTCCATCAAATGTGCAGGAAGCAGTGCAGCTCTGCTGCTTGGCCTCATTACATTCTTTGAGTGTGTATCAGCTCTCCATTCTATTACAGGGACATTCTACATATTCATGGCATTGACTTGCCTTCACATTTGGGATGAGGAGCACCGGACGCAAGCTAGTTTGAGCGTATGTTGAAATTGTAGCTGTCCATCCATATGCACACATCACATATACACACACACTGCAGTATAACCTAGATATGAACAGTGGTTCATTATTTGGCTGGCAGTGCTGCCAGTTCTCCTGTACCTGTTAAGGCTGTTTTATCGTTCTGTGGTGAATCGACGCCATCAATAACTGTGCAGCTGCGTATCCTACGCTGTAGCCTGACGCCTGTAGTTACATTTCTGGGGAGGTGTACATCAGCGGCAGCAGAGGGTATGTGGCTACCTAAGGTGTAGATTCTACACAGAAATATAAATCACCCTTTACATGACATTCCTATTAATGTCCTACTATATCAGGAGTACAGAGCCGACAAAGTCCCAAAGAATACTATTTTTCATCTTTGGCGCACAATCATAAACATAAATAAAGAGTTTATCTAATTATTGTGTGAGCACAATATACAGCTCTGGAAAAAATTAAGAGACCACAGCAAACTGCAGCCTTGTTCTTCTCTGTTTCTCATTCATTCATTAATGAAGGGCTTCTTGCTTTATGGGACTCCAGTCCTGCTTCTAGGAGCCTGATACAAACTGTCCTAGCAGTGCACTTCACACTTGCACTTAATGTTTCCCATTCCTTCTGAAGGTCACTCAATATCATCCTCTGATTCATGAGAAACTGTCGGATAAGTTTACGGTCATCTCTGGAATTAGACAGTCATTTCTGCCCTTTACCTGACTGGTTTCTGGTCATTCCCAGTGTCTCCTGCTTCACCTTGTTCTTGTGTACTGCTGTCTTAGTAATATGGAACCTGGAAGCAACCTGCTGCTCAGTGTAGCCTCTGCCAGCAGAACCAGGATTAAACCAGGACCAGAACAGATTTTTTGTTTTTTAGTGGTCTCTTAATTTTTCCAGAGCTGTATTATTGTGAGTATTAAGCACATTTATGTGAATATGGAGCGATTAAAACAGCTCGTAAAATTCTACTTCAATCTTAGAACATCTTACCAAGACATTCTCCAACTTTGGTTAGCTGGCTGGGGTGAGATTTTCAGTTTTAGGCAAGTCTACACACACATGCACAGCAATCAGTTTTGTGATTCACTATTTGAGTTTAATCTTGTTAATGGATACAAAAATAGGCTACTTCAGCTGTAACAAGATGTTGGTTCAGCATTTTAAGTTCATTGCAACTGTTGTACACCCCTTCAGGTTTCAGATTTCTTTATGGGTGAATTTTAATTAATTTTTGAATGATCAGGTGCTCATTCATAGCACAAAGGGTGTAATAAGTGGTCTAATAACTCTAAAACATCTACGGAAGAGTTATTTGAATAGTGGATTATGGGGCACAATGCACACCCCTTGGATTTTAGTACAGTACAGTGAACTCATTATCTTGTTCAAGAAACCTGTCTGAGATGATATAAGCTCTAAGACATTGTGCATTTATCCTGCTGGAAGTAGCCATTAGATGCTGGGTACACTGTGGTCATAAACGGATGGACATGGTCAGCAACAGTATTCAGGTAGGCTGTGGCATTTAATCTCGGCCATCTCTGACTCTCTAGACTCAAACCACTCAAATGCAGATTCAGTTTTTCCGTTTCTTCCAAATGTGCTAAATTCGACTAGCTGTTTAAATAACTTCTCTCCTTTCAGTTTTTCTGAGGTTTATAGCATAATCTTTACTGCACACTCATTCACTTGACCCTTTCCTTACACCCCTAACTCTGAAATCTCTCCCGGTGCTTGGCCCCCACCCTCAGCACCCTCCCTAGCTCATGGTCATGTTCCCACTATTCTCAAATTATTAGTTGTTACCCCCATTCTTAAAAAGCCTGGCCTCAACTAACCTTGGTAACTGTTGCCCGATTTCAAATATTCCTTTCTTTTAAAAAATTTCGGAACATATAATCTACTCCCAGCTTCTTACCCATCTCCAATAAACAGCCTCCTTTAATCACGTCAGTCCGGTGTCCATCAATTCCACAGTACAGAAGCTACCTTAGTTAAGGTTTTAAGTGATCTCCTTATTGCAATGGACTCTGGTGCCATAAGCCTCCTATTTTACTTGATTTAAGTGCTGCCTTTGACACCATTTCACACTCTATGCTGATTCAGAGACTCCATCACCTAGGTATTTGTGGGGCAGCGGTTGACTGGTTCATCTCAAATTTCACTGACAGAAAACATTTCATTATTCTATCAGGTTATGAGTCACATACATCAGTTATCACACGTCGTATCCCCCCTGGGCTCTGTTCAAGGGTCACTGCTCCTCATCATTTACATTAATCCTCTGGGTCAGACCATTCACCACTTCAGTCTAAATTTACATTTCAATGCCAATGATACCGCGATCTACTTTAGTACCAGCTCCATAAATAACTTGCCACTATCAAGTCACGTGTCTTTGAAACTTAACTATGAATAAGCCACAAGTTTCTAAAGCTTAGCAGCTATAAAACAGAAATTATTATCATCGGGTCAAAATCTACACTCAATAAAATGAGGCTGATTACCTTCTAATTGGACCATAATACCATCTCCCCCTCTTCTCTGGTCGGCAACCAAGGTGTTACCTTTGACCCCACCCTCTCATTTAACGCACACATACGTTCCACAGTATAAAGAGCTTACTTCCATCTTCACAACATCGCCCAGCTTAATCCCTGCCTGTCTAACTCTTCTGCTGAGTCCCTCATTCATACCTTTATGTCTAGCTGTCTAGACTACTGCAACTCACTACTCACTAATATCACTGCTAAATCTCTCCATCAACTTCAGATTAGAGATGTTACTCGATTAAACTTGATGACTTGATTATTAAAAAGCTTCAATTAAAATTTTCCTTCTTGATTACTCTGCAATATGGCAGAAGGCAGACAACACATACAGGATGAGGGTCCAAATATAGAGTGAAAGGATCATTCGCGTGGGAATACTTCACATTAAAAGTGAATGCGAATGCAGTCATCTGTCAGTATTGCAAAGCAGGGCTCAGAAGCAGTTCCAGAACCCTTTTTTAGTACCTACTCCAGAAGAGTACTTTTCATTCAGACATGAACTGCTGGGGAATCTCTTAAGGCAGTAGTTTACTGACTGGCTGACCACAAGCACTGATGCTAACTTGGAAGTTACACAGATGTGTAGAAAAAGAGATGTAGCGCAGCAAAAATTCAGCAGATGGAATTATTTTTGTACCCAATTATATTTAATGCATCAATTAGATTAAGATTTTTTTTTTGCTTGTCTCCATATTTCTGCAATGGAACATTTAAGAAACTTAAGAAATTTCAGGCACTGCCACTTTAATAAGCCAATGAGCCACTTTTCATGCATAACTGCACAAATTCACTTATATAATCCATATTCTATATTTTTATTCTATATTTTTACTGTAAATTT
>JAODJU010000040.1:24590948-24611932 GCA_026776725.1 Gnathonemus echidnorhynchus | reverse complement strand
GGAGGGGGGGGGGGGGGGGGGGGAGGTGCTGTTCAGCTCCCCCATCCCTGAGGGCGAGGTCATGTGTGCATCTGCAGGTGTGTATCTGTGACTGGGAGACCTTGCGCTGGTGGAGAAAAACAAATGCAAATTCCCAGGGTGGCTCCTCCAGCAAGGAGCTGAAGGGCTTTATCTACGGCGCAGAGCGGAGAGCTGCGTCACAAGCGGCACAGCCACCAACACGATGCCTGTGAGCCAGGGAGCACAGGTACAGGCTGTGTGGGCCCATCCCCCCCCCACTGTGAAGGAAGCTAGCTCCAGTAATTGGCCGTCATTGCTGATGAATCCTCCATTCATTCATTTTGGTTTGTTATAGAACAGATATGCAAAAAATCTAATTCTTTTTTGACTTGAAATCTTTCCACATGTGAATGTAAGAAAGAGACATCGATCCGCTTTATAATCAGATTTCCTTTCAGTCGAGTTCTTCACTTGAGGCTGTGGCCGCTGACTGTGTGGTTCAGCATACTAGGGTGTCCCGGCTGAATGGAATGTCAAAAAGGAAAAGGATGGTCTGGTTCTGTCCTACTTGGATGGTGCCCTGGGAAAACCCCACCCCCCCGCACCAACCAGTTAAATGACAGTTAGTGCCAAATGGGGCTTTTTTTGTTAGCAGGAGGGCAGGAGGAGATGGACACAGAATTTTTGAGGCCCAGGGGGATAGCGGAGGTGGGGGCTGAAGAGGGGGTCCCCCCCGGACACCATACAAGCTACAACCACCACTGTATCTGGGGACGCTCATTTACATCTCCCATCATGCTTTGGGATACTGTATACAGCCCCTTCATGTTGTCTGTTGTAAATACTTGTGTTGTGCTCTTGATTGTCGCTCTGTACTTACTTTTGTTATACTGGATCCCTCTCTGCTTGTCTCCACTGCCTCTGGACATACCCACTGTGAGTGTGACCTCACGTTTGTAGTGTGACTTCCCCTCCATTTTACAGTCTCTTTTAGATACTAAAGCTGTTTGCAAGTCGATGTGACTGCAATGTCTGGGATTTCCTAAAGCCACATTATTTACAGTATTATGAATGAATCAGGGTAATTTATTAATCCTTTTTTATCTCATTTCGCTCTCCATGATACACAGACATTTCACAGCATTCACTGATTTTTCTAATCTCCTTAGTACTGTACAAAATTCCAGACACGCTGTTTGACAGATTCCCCCGCTCCCCCTACCCCGGGCTTCCTGTGGGGCGAGCTGAGGTCAGCCCTGCCCCTCCCCCCTCCCCATCTCCTACTTCTGAGTGGTAGCCTATAGGTTATACACAACAATCAGGGCACCCACTCCGACATGGTTAATTGGTGACATCATTGACGTGATGTGCAGATGAGCGATAGGAAGCTGATTGAGCAGATGTCACCATTCAAATTTTTTTTGTGTGGACACCCTGTGCCGCCCTGGGCAGCCTCCCATGTCACCCGTACCTAAATCCACCAGTGGTCCAACAGCTGAGTGCCCCCCTTCCTCAGTCAGGGGGCCTCCCCGGTTAAGGATTTGGCTGAGAGCAGAGTCACAGCCAGGGCAACAATGGTGGCTGTGCTGCTACAGTAATGGTGGGGGGGGGGGGTCTCTCAATGACTTCTGCAGGTGACTGACTGCTTGTGACAGTTTCCAAGCGACTGACCTCTAAAAGCCTCTTAGGAGCCTTGCAGAGTCTCGCTCCCTCCCAGGATCCCAGAGAAAGGCGGCATTCACCTGGGGGTGACCGTAACCTAATCCTGTCCTCCTCTCAGTGACACCAACAGCTGTGACTCTTTGTTCTTTTCATGGTCTTCCCCAGTTTATGAAAAAACTACAAATAAATATTTCAATAACGTCCTAGTCTTCGACCATGTCCATTGTGGGTAACACCAATCAGTCAGACTGATTTGGGAACTGATGGAATCAATTCTGCAGTGGTTTGACTGTAAAATCACAAATACCTCGTTCTTCATAAATATGTATTCCAGACCTGGGATAGGATTTGCAGTGTGCTGAGCAATAAATGACCATACATCCACCTCAGTCCAAACTTCAAGCAAAGTCTATTCATGAATATCTGATGAACAAAAAAATCTGGCTATATAATTTACCTTATGGAAATCAAATTATACCACAAGTGAATTATTTACACTGTTCTTGATGTGACTATTGCAGATGTTCTTGCAGGTGTGTCCTGGTAATCCATATGCTTTGACAGAAAAGCCACCAGAGGCTGATTGTTCTACCTGTCAGGTCTTTGTGTGGCCAAGTGAGTGCAACACATTGTCGGTTCCCTGTACAGATGCCCAACGTCCAGACTGGCTACTTTCTGTTATTCACTCCTTTCTCGACGCTGCCACCTGATGGTCACTTAGTGCATGACTGTGTTTAACCTGATGGCCTTTCCATCTCTCAAGCAAAGGTCTTACAATCTTTTCCAGTAGAGGAGTTGGTGGAACTGGGGGGGGCAGGGCACCCACAGCAAACGTTACCAAGGAGGACACCCCCCAGCATCAGCAAACTTTTTTTTAACAATATTTTTATTTATTTTTCATTATACACGTGACAGTGACATCATGCAATATATTGCACTGCAATATTCCCAAGAAATTCAGTGACAAAAAAAGTTAAGCACCCAGAAGTAATTGTTTGATTTGGATGTAATTTGGCATACAAGCAGACCAGCAAGGTGTATGTAAATGAATTGATTTGCAAGGAGCTGGCATGTCTAGTCACCAGACACAGAGGATGCCTCATAGATGCATTAGACAGCATTACCAGCACTTGACAGAGTTTGATAGGGGTTTCATTGTGGGTTTGCATGAGGCCTGGTGGTCATTGTGGAGAGACACTCTGGCATTACTTCTGGCAACATGGTGTGTGGAGCCATAGGGTATGACATCATGGTGTGTGGAGCCATAGGGTATGACATCATGGTGTGTGGAGCCATAGGGTATGACATCATGGTGTGGGGAGCCATAGGGTATGACTTCATCTCTGGTAGTGAATCAGGGACCCTGACGGCACAGCACCACGTCAGTGACATCCTGCGTCCGTATGTCTTACCCCTCCTGAGACAGCACCCTGGTACAGTCTTTCAACAAGACAACTCCCATCCACACACGGTACGTGTGTCTATGGACTGCCCACGTCATGCTGAGGTCCTCCCATGGCCAGTCAGATCCCCCGATCTTTCCCCAATCGAACATGTGTGGGAACAGCTCAGACATCAACTCAGACCCGGTGACCCAGTGCCAATCTGTAGGATCTCGAGAGCCAGTCACAACAGCTGTGGGCCGGCCATATGTCACTGAGTGTATATACAGCTTCGGAAAAAATTACTGTCTGAATGACAGACAGTCATTCAGACAGTCTATGTTCTATGGTCTCTTAATTTTTCCTGGGGCTGCAGCCTGCTTTGCCCAGTGCTGCCCAGTATAAACTCCAGACTGAGAGCATTTAGAAGATGGACCTGCACGCCCCCCTCCCGGCTGAGCCTGCCTTTGTCCCGTGTCTGACTGCTGTGGTCTTTGTAGGTCGTGTACAGACAGGAGGGCGACGTTGATGAGGTGCTCTACACCGCCACCAACGAGCACTCCGTCGACCTGCCGCTTCCCAAGAAGGGCTACTCCGTGGTGGAGGTGCGAGCCCTCAGCGAAGGTGGGGATGGAGCCGTCGCACAAGTGCGCATTTCAGGTAACTATGGAAACCGTGTTCAGTGGTCTGCCTGGGTGACTCTATCATTTAAGATCCCCATAAGCCTCGTAAACACATTCGGGCAAACTTATGATTGATTTTACTGAACTTATCTGCAGTAAGAAATGTTACGAAAAAACACAGAACAATGGCTGTCCTTTGACTCTGAGTTACCATTCAGTGTCTGTAAGTTATACCCATACCTGACTAAAGCCCCTCGCTGGGACCACGGGGGGGTCCAAACGAGTAATTATGAAATGTGAGGGGGACGCGTTAATGGCGGCGACGCCCATGGGTTCAGGTGTGTGTTCAGCGTGACGTGCTGAGGGCGTGTGTTCAGCGTGACGTGCTGAGGGCGTGTGTTCAGCGTGACGTGCTGAGGGCGTGTGTTCAGCGTGACGTGCTGAGGCTGTGTGTTCAGCGTGACGTGCTGAGGCTGTGTGTTCAGCGTGACGTGCTGATAGCCTGCACCTTCACATCCCGAGTCTTGGGAAGCATACAGGATTTGTCACGTTCGGTACCGCATCCCGGGTTTACCAGTCAGGGAATGCCATTTGCACGGGGACTGGGACTTGAACCTGGACTGTGCTGTATCAGTCCCGTCTCTTAACGTGGTCTCTTCCTCTCAAACCCCTCCACAGGTGGCGCGATACTTTCTGCACAGCCCCTCGGTCTGGCCGCCCTGCTCGCCGTCGCCCTCTGCTGCCTGGGATTGTGAATGTAGCGCCATCCACTGGCCTGAACTCTGGTGGAGAGGACTCTGTGAGGTCACCTCCAGCACGGACTTGGACTGCCCCCAGTACCTGGTTTCAACATATGGCCAAATGCAATATAGGAAAAACAGAAGCATAAAAGACATATAGGAGGAACTGGGAAGGACAGAGAAACGCAGAAAAACTCTTATTTAGAAATTATAAAGTTATCTTTGTTCAAGGAGCACAGGAAATGTTTTAACTCGCTCAGTATGCCTTACTTATAAACTCCTACTGGTCTTTCATTGTTGCATGAATTGCTCTAAAGGGTGTTTCACTATGACCACTCAGTAGACCACAGTCAAGGAGGGGGGTGTACAGCAGACAGACGCCATGTCCATGGCTGGGGAGCCCCCCCTCGCCAGGGGCCTTGCTAGAGATCTCGGGCCCCATTAAAGCATATCATATTGGGCCCCCCAGCCCAGACAAATCCAGTTATTTTCCTAATTTTTTATGGCCCCTGTCAGTCAGGGGCCCTTGGAGTCATCCTAATCCCCCCCACCCCACCCCAGTACCCCTGCTCCTCCGGCCTGAAGTAAATAATTCATGCCACGGATGAATTCATGAATGATTTAACATGGTACATTCAACCGTCAGGTGGAGTGCAGTACAGTTAGGGTCTGTTTTTGTGGTTTGCACATTTGGTATGTGGCTTTTTCACCCATCATCACGGGATAAACTTTACTGGGATATGGTCAGAAGCAGAGAGGTTTTAATAATCCTTGTGTTGTGTTTGTGAGCGATTCCGGACGTTTTTATAGGCAGTCAGTGTAAGTACTTTGATAGCTGATCCCATCGGTTAATAACTCAGAAACGGTAACATGCTCCTTGACTTTTGAATGTGTCTCTCTTCAAACCAAATCACGATTTAACAAATCGCCCAAATTTAAAATAAAAAGCATCATTATCATCCATAGCAACATGTAACATTTGACAGAAAAAAAAGTTGAATTGTTGCCAACGGAAAGTGTTTTATATTTGTAGATAGCAAGCGTTTAAAATATCGAGATCATGCCGCTGTTTAGTGTCTGTGTTTTTGGCAGAATAAGCACCTCGGTTGGGGAAAGCAGGGTGACGGGTCGCTGGCGGGATCGGGCACAGCGGGACGGACGCTCTGTCCGCGCGTCTCCGTGCCGGCCTCCTGTTTGTCCAGCGTGACCGTCTGCGGCGTCCCTGACCGACCCCATCTCCACCAGCTTTGCTTGTCTGTTTGTTCTCTAAAATATTCGAAACCTAGATCATGGTTTTTATTGTCGTGAAAAAATGATTCAAGAGAAACAGAATAAAGAGAAACAGAATAAAGAAACCTGTAATTACCCGAGAAATCAGGCTGGTTTGGGGTAGTATAGTGTTCTCTAGTATTATTATTATTATTATTATTATTATTATCGCTGCACTGGTGGTTACTAAGGATTTTTAATGTGAGGGACTTCCGTGACTAGAATGAATAATATGTCCTCTTGTTTACGATAATTTATGTCTCAGTTTAATAAGACATCGCCTGAGCTGCTTATCCAGTGGGATAAAGACAGGGGGCGCTCTGCTCTTTCGCTGTGAAATATTCCCGAAATCCACTAAGGTGGCTCGGTGCATAAAGGGATCCAAACCTAAGGGACCTGCCGCATTCAAATGGATCAGCAGCACCTCCTGCTGACGTTCCTGTGCGTCTGCACGGGAAACACTGTCAGTCAGACAACCCCCCCCCCCCCAGTCAGATATGCAGCTCACGCCGTTTCATCTGAATAATTAACTGACAGAAGTCTTACATCAATGGCACATAAGTCACTGTGACTGGCTGAAAGGAGGTTTTATAATGAATTAATTCTTATGGCTAAAACACTGGTGATATGCTGACATGGTGTAAATTGTCTTGATTTTGGTCTGTGTAGACCGGTTTGCATGGGAGACCAACCAGGCAGCCAAACCTGCCTTTAGAGCCTGGACACCCGAATGAGGGTCTGGTTCTGACAGACCTGGACCTTCTCCAGGCTGAATCACCCATGCGACCAGCCGCTCGCTGTGCCCTCACCGTAAAACCATCACCTTAGGCCAATGCCTGTGAAACTCATTGTATTGCATAATCCTACTGAAAGTTAAATAAATTTCTCTCTAACACAAAATGTCATTATGATTCAGCAGTAGAATATTAGACTTTTTTATTTTTAAAAATTATTTTTGTGTTTTTACGAAAGGTTTTAAATGCATAAGCACTGAGATTTTCTCTGATATTTACAGTTTATTAGAGGTTTGTTATGGAAAAGTAATTCAGGTCACTTATGTAAAGAGCCTAAGTCGTAATTATATCAAATTTGCTTATTAAAGTAAATGATGTGAGCTCCGGGGTTTGGCCACGCACTGCTTTGTTACCCAGTCCCTTCAGAGGGGCCACCCTGACAGCAGCAGCCTGGAAAATGGCTCCCTGCCCCCTTTTCCTGGGTCCCTGAAGTTTTGTGGTTTCACACATCATTTTATTTGCAGTATTTCAATTTGCCGGCGTAAATGGAAACGCTGTTCGCTGCATCTGAAGGGCCCTTTTGCATCAGAAAATTACTGACTGTAACTTAGCATCATAAGTACCCTAATAAAGCTAAACATTATACATTTGAAGCTGATCTGTAAGATTAAAATAACTGCTGGTCCCATGGGAGCCCACAGCCCATGTTTGTTTCACGTGCCATGGACACGGGCCGAGCCGAGCCGGACCTCTGTCCCACTGGAGCCAACACCACAGCTTTCTGGAGTTTTTGTTCCCCATTAAAACTTTCCTAAACCATGATCCCAGAGGAGCTGTCAATTCACACAGGACCAAACTGTTTGCACAATAAAACAAGCACATGTTGTCAACTTCTACAAAGGGTACAGATGTGCGTATCTAGGCACACAGCTGGCCAAGAAGCCACCATTACCATGCTGTAGGTCTGGGCAGTCTAACCCTGCCCCTGTAGATCTATCACTCAGCAAAGGTACAGCCCTAATTTAACACACCTGTAGCCAATGTAGCTTCAACACACACTGTATGGACAAAAGCATTGGGTCAACTGGCCATTACATCTACAAGACCTTTTATGACGTCCCATTCTAAATCCACAAGCATCAGTATGGAGCTGGTCCCCCCCTTTGCAGCTATAACAGCTGCCACTCTTCTGGGAAGGCTTTCCACAACATTTTGGAGGGTGTCTCTGGGAATTTTTGTCCATTCATCCAGAAGAGCATTTGTGACATCAGTCACTGATGTTGGACATGAAGGCCTGGCTTGTAATCTTCGTTCTAGTTCACCCCAAAGGACTTTGATGAGGTTTAGGTCTGGGCTCTGTGTGGGCCACTCAAGTTCTTCCACACCAAACTCACCCAACCATGTATTTATGGACTTTCTTTGTGCACTGGGGCACAGTCATGCTGGAACAGAAAAGGGCCTTCCCCAAACTGTTACCACAAAATTGGAAGCATAGACTTGTCCAAAACATCTTGATATGTTGAGGCATTAACAGTTCCCTTCCCTGGAACTCAGGGGCCCAGCCCAACCCCGGAAAAACAACCCCATACCATTATCCCTCCTCTACCAAACTTTACAGTTGGCACAGTGCAGTCAGGCAGATAGCATTCTCTTGGCATCTGCCAAACCCAGACTCATCCGTCAGGCTGCCAGACAGAGAAGCGTGATTCATAATTCCATAGAACACGTTTCCACTGCACCAGAGTCCAGTGGCAGTGTGCTTTACACCACTAAGAATGATGCGTGGTAATGTGAAGCTTGCATACAGCTGCTCACCGTGGAAGCCCACTCCATGAAGCTCCTGGTGCACAGTTTTTATGCTGGGGTTAACGCCCGATGAAGTTTGGAACTATGCAGTTATTCAGCTAAGACAGCACTGGTGACTTTTATACACTATACGGCTCAGCACTGGTGGCTTTTATACACTATACGGCTCAGCACTGGTGGCTTTTATACACTATACGGCTCAGCACTGGTGACCCTGCTCTATCACTTTACATGGTCTGCCACTTCGTGTCTGAGTTTCTGTTGTTACTAAAGACTTTCACTTTGCAATAATACCATTTACAGTTGGCTGTGGAATATCTAGCAGGTAGGAAATTTCACAAACTAACCTGTTGCAAACGTGGCACCTTGTGACAGTACCACCATTGAATTCAGAATAACCCATTCTTACACAAATGTCTCAAACGGTGTCAAAATACCAATTACTTATTATCTTAAACTATTGTAGGCTATTAGGAGATAAGCATTACATGAAATGGAATTTCATATCACTTCCTTATGGTCTGTTATGTGTTCATTGGCGTTATTTCATACCGCTCACGGTAAATAATCAAGCATATTCAACCAAATAATCAAAGCTGCAAACGAAGCATCACGGTCACATTGCAGCACCCTAACACGGTGTTTTGGATAGTCCGTATTAATGTAATATAAACCATGTGGTCTAACATTTGCCAGCCTGCATCGTCGATTAGGTAACAGCGCGCATAGAACGGGTTCAAAGCGATTATTTTTAAAGCTGTATTTCCATGCCAATTATTTCCATGTGCGAGGTAAAGCACTGAGGTATAATACAATTCCCTGATATTATTATTATTATTATTATTATTACTACACATTTTACTATTATACATTTACATGGTTTGCTGATTTTTTTTTCCTCCTGTGAAGCGTGATATTGAAAGCTGCTATATAAATGTATCTATAAATGAACAAACCATTAATTGCAGGAATGTATCACTGATGTAGTTAGAATCACTTTTGAAACAAGTGCCAGGACTACGCGTTTGCCAGCGGGTGGCAGCATAATTGGTGTGAACGAAGCAGGAGCCGGTTTACGGGCTGCTCCTGCTAATTCAAACTTTTCTATCTAACAGGCTTTAGACGTGTCGTATGACTTCTTTGTAAAGGTGAAGCTAGTTCACGCGCTCGCGCTCTTCCAAGGTGTCCAGCTTTGGGAATGGGCAGCGGTGTTCAGGCATATTCTAGGGTGATTACGGTAACGTTGGTCGGCGCTCTGGGATGCGGTGCCGAGCCGACTCTTATTCTATGGTAATTACGGTAACGTCGGTCAGTGACGTACTTCAAAAGTTTTAAGAAGTTTAAACCGATATAAGTGGGTCACTTAATACTGGTGTGTTTTAGTCTCAAAAGCAGTTTTCTGCAACTACATAACATGGTACATATTTGACATTAGGTGTATCGAGGTCCCGGGTGGATTCAGTGCTGCGCTGGGCTCCCCATCATTTGGGTGGTGCACCGTAACACCGGCGCTCCCTATTCCCAAGCTCGGGGAGGGGGGGTCTATCGGCAAGGGTCGCCGAGCTGTGCGGAGATGCTGATGGACCGTACGCAGCACACACCCTTGCGTAGCTCGTGAAGGCGGAGGACACTGCCTGGTACATGGCGCAGCCTTGCGGGCATCCGGACGGGCGTGGGCTGCTCAACGGGGACCATCGCTGCGGGACAGCAGCGCAGATCAGCCAGGCAGGGCTGCCTGAGATGCTGGACCCCCGGAACGAGGCGAGCTGCACCGCCCTCCGGTGCCAGCAGAAGTTAGACCGGTGCATGGTCCTGTTCGGCCGCATCGCGGGACATTGCGAGGTAAGCTGGGGATGAAATGTCAAAGGCATTTTATTTTTGTTGATTAATGCAAATTTCGTTTTGTTGAATCGTTTAATAATGTTTTAGATGTTAATAAAAAAAAATCAAATTTCTAGACCAGCGGTGGCCAGTCTTATCCGAAAAGGGACGGTGTGTATGCAGGTTTTTGGGATAACCTTTAGGTCAGCTGTTCAAACCTATTTGTGAGGACTCTTCAGCCAATCAGTCCTCTAATTAGTGAGATGCAGCGAAAACCCGTATACACAGCGGCCCTTTGCGGATAAGATTGGTCACCCCTCTTCTAGTCGAAATTTTTTTTCCAGCGATTTCCGGGGGGGGGGGGGGGGTCGTTTTTATTTCCCCTGGTTTAAGTTGCCTTTATAATGTGTCCTGGATATTTTTGGGTACTTTGTCTGTATTTTTATACACATTTTCATTATAATAATCCAGTGTAAGCATATGTGAGAATCCTTATCCTCTGTGATGCCCTCACAATGTCCGCTGCACCCCTCACAATGCTCACGTCACTCCTCACAATGTTCTTTTCAGCAAGACGTCCTTGAAAATGAGTCAGCTGACCAGGAAGACGGGCTCCGGGTTTTGGGCTGGATCCAGGAGGTAAGGCGTACATGTAACTCGGCAAGACAGACAGCCACCCCTGCTGTCACAGATAGCATAGCACAGGGGTGTCAAACTCCAGTCCTGGGGGGCCAGAGCCCAGTGTAGCTTAGCTCTTTCCCTGTGCCACCATAAATGATTCAGCTCAAGAGCTGTGTGGTAATTAGCACAAGGAGGTGCAAGGAGTTGAATCAGGTGTGTTAAATGAGGGGAAACCCAACAATGTGTAGGGCTCCGGCCCTCAGGACTGGAGTTTGACTCCCTTGGCATAGCAAATATCATAGCAGGTACCAAGCAGATATCATAGCAGGTAGCATAGCAGGTAATATAGCAGGTACCACAGCAGGTAGCATACCAGATATCATAGCAGGTAGCATATCAGATAGTATAACAGGTAGCACATCAGATATAGCAGGTAGCACAGCAGATATCATAGGTAGCACAGCAAATATAGCAGATATTCTTAATTACACAAATTGACTGGAGACACTATGGTCACTTTGAGGCACTGCCACTTTAATAAGCCACTTTTTCATGCATAACTGCACAAATTCACTTATATAATCCATATTCTATATTTTTATTCTATATTTTTACTGTAAATTTCTACTTTATTTATTATCACTTTTTATTTCATTTTTTTATTTCTTCTTATTTATTTTATTTTATTCATATTTTTATTGTCCTTACTGTATTTAATATGTCTTTCTTTTCTTTATCCTAGTTTATTTTATTCTCTATTGTACTTATTTTTATTCTTATTTTTCTATCTCAAGTTTTTTAAATTGTCATTCAAGGTCGTGGGTAGTCGTCCAAGCATTTCACTGCATATCGTACTGTGTATGATTGTGTACGTGACAAATAAAATTTGAATTTGAATTTGAATTTGAATTTGATTGCTAACTTTTGTCTAATATCATCAGTGCCAGTGATGAAACTTGCTAATGCTTATAAGTGGAATAACATTACATCCTTTTTCGAAAGGTGCTATATAAATAAAATGTATTATTATTATCATCATCATTATAATATAATAATAATAATTATTATTATTATTATCATTATTATTGCTAGCAATAATAATAATAATAATAATAATAAATGATGCTCAGTTGGTATTAAGATGCCCAAACTGTGCCAAGGAAATATCCCTCACCCCATCACGCCACCAGCCTGAATTGTTCATACAAGGCAAGACGGATGCTTTCGTGTTGTTTACACCAAATTCTGTCCCTACCATCTGAACAGGAGTGCCACCCAGTGTGGTCTTCTGCTGCAGTAGCCCATCTGTTTCAAGGTTCAACGTGGTGTGCTTTCAGAGATGCCCTTCCCTTACAGTTATATACTGCATTTATATTATTTAGTAGATGCCTTTATCCAAAGTGACTTAGAGTTGAGAACGCTGAGTCAGCCTGTCCCTGGAGAAATTGTGGTTAAGGGCTTTGCTCAAGGCCCCCTACAGCAAAATCACTCTGCCAACTGCAAGGTGTGAACCAGCGGCCTTCCGATCACAGGCACAGAAGCACACACCACCCCCAGCAGTACAAAGGAAATGGGTACCATGAAGAAAAGCCTTTAATGTCATTCATGCTTTCTTCAGTGAACCTGGTACATCACCCCGCAGGAGTTTGATTGTTGATGTTGGGCCTCTGTTTGACAGGACTTTGAGATGAACAGTGAGCTGAAGATATGTGTGATCTCCCTGCTGGAAGAGGTGCTGCGCGACCCAGACCTGCTGCCCCAAGAGAGGAAAGCCACAGCAAACATCCTCAGGTAACGCAAATCAAGTTAGTGTGCTAGTGATGGTCTAAAACCTTTGCATAGCACTGTAGTTACTTAAGAGGGATCAAAAAGAAATTTGATGTAATCAGATTTAATATACTTTCTTATAGCGCTCTTTCTCAAGATGACCAAGAAGATGCACAGCTCAGGATAGAGGACATCTTGCAAATGGTGAGTAAATTAACTGGTGTAATAGTCACAGTTCTGGTATTCATTGACACTTTCATTTTTATTCTTTGTTGTAGTATGAGGTGTTTAATGCTGCAGCTCAAGGCCAGCCAGTTCTATAGGCAACACAGGTGATCGCTTAGGGAGCTATTTCATTAGGAGGTACAAATGGACGAATTAAAAAAATCAGAAGAAATTCCACTGGTTGCATTACATGACATTACACAGTTATTTAAACACATTTCTGCTGCCGTGGGGGGTTGGGATGTGGGGGGAGGGGGGGAGCTCAGAAGAATCTCACCTACAGTTACAGATATATACAGAGTTATATTATTGCAGTGTGTGCATTTTTATCCCTGCTTTTTTTACCTCCTATGTGTTCTATACAGTGTGAAAGTCTACAATTTATCAGATAAACTGCTTCCATAAGCAAGGTACTTCTGAAGATTTTCACCTTATGAGATTTTGCAAAAACAAAATTAATGTTGAATTTGCTGGTCGTCTGTAAACCAATGCCAGGTGGTGGAACTCGGGTGGAGACTTGAACTTTGCTCCCAACATCTGATTCAACATGTTCCCACAGATTGCAAATCCAGCTACTTTCTCTCACCTTTTCCCCGTGATTGTCCAGGAGATTCCTGGTTACCTGCATAATCTTAGGTCAGATCTATGTATTTGGGTTAATATTGAAAGCAAACATGCTGACAATTTCATCGACAATGGCCAATTGGCCATTTTATTGACACTTGTAGTTACATGATTTTATTCAACACAAAACCTATTAATTGAACTGAAATTATACCAGATGTGAGCATTAATTGCATGATTGCATGTGGACTTAAAAATATCTTTAAACTTTCAGTAATTAATTATAAGATTGCAATTTCATTATAAAAGCCTTCTTTTTGGTAAAAATATGAAACAGACTGGTTCACTGAACAACATTTTTTGGCTGTTGAACTTGTTAATCAACTAGCGCTGTGTTTACAGTGGTAATTCAGTTTCAGCTTTTATCAAAGCTGTACACTGACAGAATTATCTGCTGTTTATAATGGAATGCATTAGAGGGTTATTTATTTGTGCATTTATTTGTTTATTTCTTTAAAGTAATGTTACATTTCACAAGACTTAAAAAGGGCCAATTGTTGTTCAGTAGAATGACATACAAAATAACATCCTTAGGGCTCAGGTGAAAATTCAGTTCTCTATTTCTGATTAGTGAAGTGGTGATGCTGGAAGTGATGCTGTACAATGTCATTGAAGCTACAAAGAGTCTTAAAAGCACAGCATGTATGACTCTGGGGCAAATTAGAAGGAGGATTAAAATGATCTTTATAGTGCATACACAGTTAGTAATTCTATATAGTTGCTGGCCAAAAATACTCCAATATCACGAATCGTATCATGTACAGTATCAGGCATGTACATACATTTTCTGTTACTTCCCTTTATTATCATTGGAAAAATATTCACTTTTATCAGCTTACCAAACGTCATATCCTTTTATTACTTCCTGATGTTTTTCCCAAGTATTGCTTGACCAAATTAAAAATGAAGATAATGCAACTTTAGAAAATTAGTGACCCTGCAACATGAATTGCATTTTGTTTGCTTCATTTAATTTGCAGTTTAATTGAAATTAATTAAGATCTCAGACTAAAACAAAAATTAGCATACCCATGGGGTTTCAAGAACTGAGATTGAAAAACAGTAGCTCTAAGTATTTCTTATGAAGTCTCAGGTCTAAACCAAGTGTAATATTTGAATTGTAACATTTGGCGCCCCCTGTGGGCTTAATTTTCAAGTGTAAAGCTGATTTGACCAGCACTGGATGCTTCTACTGAGCATTATGCTTCCTTACAGAGTTTAAAATGCATCAAGGAAGACACATTTATATTATATACAAATACACAGTAGTCATTTAAAACAATGAAGATTATTTAATGCTGTTGTTTACCCAGGGGACACTTGGATAAAATGTGGCCCCTTGTATGTAGAGCATGTCTTGCACTGACCATAAGATACTGAGTGATATGTTTGTTGAGTTAGTTGATACAGCCTGTTTGTGTCATGGCTAATCAATCAATGTTTGAATGTTCTGTGTCTCCCCATATCCCTGAGAAGTCAAATTAAGATTTTAACTTCCCTCACCCCAAGAAACATTAAAAGACTGTCAGCAATCAGTTAAAACAAGATTCTGCTCTTAAGTTAACCTTATGTTTGAAGGTTCAGTGACTACTATTCTTGTTCATACTCTTGCCATAATAAAAAGTGCATTATAGTTTTTCTGCAAAGAACTATAAAACGTTCTTCATAGGTACAGTTTTTAGTTATTCACATTAATAAATTGTTTTTAGTATTGTATTATTTAATCAAATTTATTTTTATTAAAAATCAATGCAAGCAGTAAATTCTTTTTTGCTGTCCATGCAATTTTCTGTCACACGAAGACAGAAAACTGGGAGTTACATCTGTTTTATTTTTAAATGCAGCTGCAGTAGCTGGGAACTTTTTACGGGGAACAGGAGCTTTTTATGATGGCACTGACTTATATTTAGACATTATTGAAGTGAATGTTGTTGTGCTTTTTTTGGATAAACATGATGAAGAAACTGTTTGAATATTCTGATCTTTTAGTGTTATTTTGCCCTGTAGTCATGTGATTACTTGTGTACACGTGTATCTGTGAATGCTTCATTGTCTTCTCCAGGCGGAATGTCCCAAAGTGGAATGCTTTGAATCGTTATCTGCAATTGAACTGGCTGAACAGATCACCCTGTTGGACCATATTGTCTTCAGAAGCATCCCTTATGAGTAAGTGTTATTTTATAGTAAAACTAGCCAGAGAGTGTTTGAAACACTTCAGAAATATAGTGAAGCAGCTTTTTGTGAAAATAATGAGATGAAAAATGTTAATGATATCATGGTAGAGATTTGATACCGGTGTTATATATATGATATATGATGGGCTCCTGTTTGACTATGACAGTGGTTATGTATCTTGCATATTAGAGAATTTCTTGGCCAGGGATGGATGAAGGTGGACAAGACTGAGAGGACACCTTATATCATGAAGACGAGTCAGCACTTCAATAATGTGAGATGTGCAAAGTGCACTTGAAACCAAAGTATAATCAGGGATTTTATATTGCTGGACTTGTGTTACTCACAAGTATTCACTACTACATGTGCAAGTTTGATTGACGTGTGCAATCTTACAGTAATATGGAAAAGTTTATGTCACAGCAGTACATCTTGTTCTTGTATCTCCGCATCGCACGGATCCTTTGCCATGCTTTGTCTTTTTCTTTGTCTAGATGAGTAATCTGGTAGCGTCTCAGATCATGTCCCACACAGACGTGGGTTCCAGGGCGAGCTCCATTGAGAAGTGGGTAGCGGTGGCTGACATCTGTCGATGCCTTAACAATTACAATGGAGTTCTGGAGATCACGTCTGCCTTTAATCGGAGTGCCATCTATAGGCTGAAGAAGACATGGACGAAAGTGTGCAAGCAGGTGAGTGTAGAGCCAGTGCAACAACAATCCGAGAGGTAAATGTGAAATACGAATAAGCGCGTTCTTGAGATTTGTGATAAAATGACATTACGTGCTTCTAGAAAATTTAATTCATGATGCAGTTGGAGGTTAATTGGTCTATTTTAAACTATTTTTGACAGACAAAAGCACTGATGGACAAACTGCAAAAGATAGTTTCATCTGAAGGAAGATTTAAAAACTTAAGAGAAACCCTGAAAAAGTAAGGCGCCAAGTTTCATTACTTTGAACTGCAGTAGTTTTTTTAGAACTTAATGAGTGAGTGTCTTAAATATGTGCTTCAGTGTTGTTCATCACTTTGTGTCCCCTCAGCTGTAACCCCCCCTGTGTCCCCTACCTGGGTATGTACCTGACTGACCTGGCCTTTATTGAGGAGGGCACGCCTAACTTCACGGAGGAGGGCCTTGTCAACTTCTCCAAGATGAGGATGGTAAGCATGCCAGAGCTCAGAGTCCCGAAGATCAATATACATAGTTTATCTTTTCCAATCAGCCTGCAAAAGACAGCTAGAATGATTTTTCCCTGACCTACAGATATCGCACATTATTCGAGAGATTCGACAGTTCCAGCAGACTCCATACAAGATTGAACACCAACCAAAGGTAATTCCCGGTGAAGCATGACAAGAAGGGAAGGATATAGCACAGCTGTTATGCATCAAGCCTCTTTCATTAGTATTTGAATTATGTCATGATAGGAGAGAATACAGGAAACAGAAACAGATAACAACTGTCATCTATACAAAACATTTCATGTGCACTTCGCTTTGATGAATGAGAAAATGAACTTAATGGACAGAGCAATCTAGTTAAAGCGTCATTTGACTGATTTGGGCATTACATAAAAATCAGGGTCCTTTATTGTAAAGACTTTTGTCTGAATCAGTGAAGCTCATAGCTGGCTACAGCCCTGGTCTCCAAACTTTTTGACAATGAAAGACACTTTGATATATATATGGTAGATATTTGACATTTGGTAGATTAGAGGGGGTCTCACTCGATATATTTTGCTTACCAGGGGGGTTACCCATCTGTAGATTTTGTTGACCAGGGGGGTTGCTTGTAATGAGGGTATTGCAATCAACTAAGATTGACCTGTGAATCCCATTCACATTCTAGATCTTTAGATCATCCTGACTGTCCTAAACTCAGCTAGTTTCTCTGTTCTGTTCCTACCAACAGGTCACTCAGTACCTACTTGACAAAACCCTTATTATGGATGAAGACACACTATATGATCTGTCACTCAAGATTGAACCCAGATTACCGGCTTAGACAGTCTCTTCTGTAGGGCTCTGGCAAGATGTAGGCGCTGTCAACTTGGCAGCTGCACGAGTACTATTTGTATTGGATGGGTAGAGGTTGCTGTCAGTGAGTCATCTGGGAGAGTAGCATGTTGCGAAACAAGCAGAGAAATTCCCATGAAATGCAATGGCTGGACAGGAAGAATGGCAGCGCTTGCATTGTGGGTGCAAAGTGAAGAACAGGAAGTAGAAATGGCATCTCACTGTTGCCTGGCTGCTTCATTTGTGCTAAATGGAAGGTAAATAAGGCAACAGGAGCTGTTGCCATGGAGACAGTGGAGACAAAAACAGTGTGATTATTCATTCTGGTAGAAATTATGAAAGGAAAAAGTAATATATTTAGTTATGTAGCATGTACAGAACTTCTCAGCACATTGACTTCCTTCCTTACCAGTCACCCTTTATTGACTCACCGTAGATTACGGCTATAAAGTCCGTGCTTAATAAAGTTAATAAGGATCAATTGAAGTTGGCATAATAGAGTATTCTAACCACAGCTGAGTGCAGCATGAACAAACCTAGTGAATTTTTAGTATGCTTTAGAAAAACACTGTCTTTTTTCCTAGTAGGCCTGTATACTTGTTCATTATTGTAAATTATAATGTGTTCATAGGAAATAAGGTTCTTCCATGATTCCATGAAATTTTAAATTTTACTTTCCTAATTGTCCTAATCTATCTTCTGTCTTAAGAATCTTTTGTTTTAGAGCCAGCTGCTTATTGTAGCAGGCTAGAATCTAGTTAAAATGAAAGTAGATAATTGAGGTGCCTTTTATTAAGATGCAAGTAAAGCACATATGTATTAATGTCCTAGATTATTTGCTTTTTTATGATGATGATTATCATTTATCACTACTTAAAATCCAGAGCTTACTTATGATCTATTCACAGTAAATATTTTTAAATAGAAAAAAACCTATCATGACCAATAACATATTTCAAGAGATCAAAATTAAAATCATAACCAATGCTTTTAGAAATCAGTAACATTTATTGTGTATGAAGTGAAGCACCTGGTGATACTTGTAGGTCTTGCCCTTTCACAAATGCTGAGGAGTTCTGTTCAATCTTGGACCTGTCAGTGGCAGCAAACAGGAAGGCATCTGAGTGACCTTTCTCTGGAAGCCATGGGAGACTCTACTGTAAAGTACAAAATGTTGCCACGAGTTAAAGGGACGGCGGTAACTTTGAGCGATTCACTTCCTTCACAGGTGATTGTAAGCTCAGCTTAGAGGAAACTATCTTTATTGACATTTTTCAATTTACGCTGTGATGTTTCTCTTTTCTACTTATGCTTGCTGTCCAAATGGTAATGACCGTATGAACGAGGTCACCAGTGTGTGTGGCTTAAATGAGGATTCTAAGCCGGGTTTCCAAGCTCACTCTCTGTGTTGGTGAAGAGTTTAGTAGTCTGGGGGAGCTCAGTCAAGAGGCAGCTGGGGTAGCTTGGGGTATCAGGCATTTCAGACATGTCCACTGGGCGGAGGCCCAGAGGCAGACCCAGAATACGCCTGAGGGACTGTATCTCCCAGCTGGTTTGGGAACATCTGGGAGCCCCCAGAATATGCTAGGTTCAATGGCCTTGGAAGAAGAGGTCTAGCCTGACCTGCTTAGCATGTTACTCTCATTGTCCACTGTTCATTGTGGTAGGACTACAGTACCTATAGTAATGGCAGCTTAACAGGTGTGTTTGTATAACAGTTATTGCTTTTTGGTCCAATATATAGAAAATGGAATTTTAACCTGACTGAACCACTGAACAATGAAGCTTTTTAAATATTTATTTTTGTTTAATTTTAATGTTCAATATTTATTTAGTGTCTATTTAAGTTCACGGTTCTTATTTAATATCTATTACAATATTCAGCCCTGTCAGGTACTGCTGTTTAGACCCTTAATGTTGAATTGGGCACTGTCTCAGTTACACTATTGCTAAATCCTAAATCTTAGGCTCTTATTCCGATACCAACATACCAATATTTAGAATTTGTCTTTGAAAACTGCAGGTTTTTGTTCATTTTGAAAAACACACCCTTTAAATGCCTTTCACCACCATTGCAATAATTTTTTTTTAATTTGTCTGATTTCAGTCTGAAAATTATGTACAATCTGTGCTACTTCAAAATGGAGAAATAGTCCGGACATTTGGGTACCATAGAAAATGCTGATAAATGCCATTTTAAAATATCTTTGTATGGTTTGAGTAATGATTGGTATGATTGGTTAACTTATAGAAACATACTGCATGTAATTAACTGTATGCATGTAAGAAACAGTACATTCTAAAAAAAAAAGTCAGTGTAGGTATTCTAGGTAATTACTGTGTCTTTCGTGTGTCTTTTTTTTTTACAAAAAAAAATGAATAATATGAAGAAATGGACAAATTGTTGCAATGCAGTTGCTTATTTTTCAGATGATCAGATTTACCCAGCTTTTGCTTACAACATGTACAGTAAAATCAAGGAACTGGCTTGGAACAAAATAAAAACTGGGTAAAAGAAGGAACCAGACGAACAAGAGAGAATTATGGGTTCTAGGTGTAGCTTCATATATGGTGACTGGAGAATATACTATATAGAGAAACTGAAAGAATTTGGGGCCAGAGGAAGAAATCCCTGGACAATCTGTTGACCTAATGGGCACCACCCCAAAATGCTGAATGATGTTTAAGTAGTATGAAAATGACAAAATGGTAAATGGACCAGGTAGGGCATTCTCTGCAGCTGTTAAGTTTACAGAGTTTTTTTCCTTGTAATGGTATAATATTTCATGCTTGTTTGTACGTTACAATATTTTGTTAACGTTTGGAATATTTTAAAAATGATTTGTAAAGACATTTCAATCTTTTGTTTTATGTGTCATTAATATTTTCCTTCTGCTTTCTGTAACTTCGGAAGATGGCAAAGAAACAAAATGTAGCACAAATACAAAGTGGATTTTTCCTGATGTCTGATGCACAGTGTGAGAATCCAGACATGTACATGTACTATGCATTACTGCAGAAACACATAAGGCTGCATGCTGTGCATGTTCCCCATCATACTTCCCACTTGAGCACATGCCTATGTACATTTACTGTATTATATCTCTTTTTCTTTGTCCATTGACTGTTATGGAGGATGTACAGCTAGTCTATCTTAACTTTTTTCCCTGTATGTAAAATAAACTGTCTTTTCAGTTAATTGACTTTTTGATTTTTTTCATTTTGTTTGGATATGCTCTTCTGTTTACTGTGGAGGGTAATTAAGATTTATGCTCATTTTGAGTTGGTCAGATTTCATTCTTTGTAAAAACTGTCCATATTCGGAACCTGTTTGTGTCTTTGCAGTTTTGTGTTTGAAATAAATGACTGGAAGAAGAACCGATAACTCTATGAAGAGAAAATGAAGCACTGTTTTTATGAAGAGGAAATGAAGCACTGTTTCTATGAAGAGGAAATGAAGCACTGTTTCTATGAAGAGGAAATGAAGCACTGTTTCTATGAAGAGGAAATGAAGCACTG
>JAODJU010000040.1:24577122-24590848 GCA_026776725.1 Gnathonemus echidnorhynchus | reverse complement strand
TTTCTATGAGGAAAATGAAGGATAAGAACCAGCATACAGTTGTATGCAAAAGTTAGGGCACCAACTGAAATATGCAGTATAGTTAATTATGTAAGTGAAAAGTAAGAAACTGTGTTAAAAAAAACCAACATTTGTAATTAAAAAATCATTTTCATTTGTATAGCACACAACATTACATTGTCTCAAAGAGCTTTACATTATCCCTGCCCAAAGCCCCCAGTGAGGATGTCAGAGAGACTAGAGGCAGTGCAACAGTTAGGTTACTGCACTATGTAAGCTCCGGCAGATATGGCTATGGCAGCATGAGTAGGAGGGAGAGAAGTGGGAGGCAGGCATGGGGGGGGTCCCTGAACGTCAGCCCCTCCAACTCCACGAGGAGGGGGTCTGCAGCACTGACAGTACAGTTCATCCAAAGTCAATGGCACCAATACTGCACCTCAGACCTAGCTGGGGCTGAGTAGCTAGTTAGCGCTAGAACTAGATTCCCTATAAGCTAAACTAAACAAGTGTGTTTTTATTCTATACTTTAATACTGAGAGTGACCCTGAATCACACACATCTGCTGGAAGACTGTTCCACAGCTGAGGAGCTCTGTATAGGAGAACTGTATTCAATCTGAGCTTTAACTGGAAGTCAGTGAAGGAATAATAGAACAGGGCTAATATGATCATATCTTCTGCTGAACTCCAGCTGTTGCATTTTTGTACCAGTTGAAGTTACAGTAGTCCAGTCTGGAAGTAATGAAGGCATCATTCCCGTACCTACAATTGAGGACACCGAGGTCAAATCCTCAGTATTTATTCTGCAACTCCAATAACTACAATCCATTATGGGGCACAACTACGAAGGGCTAACAATTTTGACCTCAGTATTTTAAAAATCCTGGTTACAGCCCTGAAAGGCATGTATTTTAAAAATCCTGGTTACAGCCCTGAAAGGCATGTATTAGTTTTTCTAAATCATGGAAGGAGAGCATCTTCCGAAGCTTGGCTACGTTCCATAGATGGTGGAATGTAGTTCTAGTAATACTTCTTATGTGAGCATCAAAACACAGATCTCATAGATTACGATGAGCAGGAAGACCACCAAGATTTAGGCTGCCAAATGTACTTTGAGCAGCCTGAATGCCATGAACCCCAAATCACAGGAACAAAAAAATAGAAATTTTGGCATGTCCAAAAGTTTAGAGATCTCAGGAAGTCAGTATTTAATGATACCCTCTTTGGCAGATAGCACAGCTTGTAAACACCTTTTGTGTTCAGCTAGCAGTATTTCAGTTCTCTATGTAGGGATTTTTGCCCGCTATTCCTTAGAGATCACTTCTAATTCTGAGATGTCTTTCATGCGTAGCATGTGTGAATCTACCCATGGAGTTTCACTTTGACAGCCATTCCAAAACCTTCAACTTGCTTTCCCTTCAAGTAGTTCATGGATTATTGTCTTCTCCTAGAAGCCATCTCCTTTTCAGTTCCAGCTTTTTGTCTGACTGTTTAAACATCACCATTCAGAATGTTTCCTGTGCCACTGGCTGCCACACAACCCCAAAGCATAATTGGATATATATCCAAGATCAGCTATGTACCTTAAAAAGATCACATGATTGACACATATGTTGAGTTCCACAAGCTTGCCACACTGCAAATGTATCACAATCTTGCTAAATATGACTAATGTTCTTAGTATTGGCTGGCTTGTGGTCCAGTTAGACTTTATTTATCTGTTACAGCAGTTTTAAACATACTCACAGCTCCAAGTCTCCCAGAGAAATTTAGAGGGTATTAGATCAGAAATGTCCAGTATCTATTAAACAAGAAATCATCTTTACTTGAATTATATGATGGTGACTATTTTTGGGTTTAAGGTAATTTTTCCATAAAGTATTCTACTTCAAAAATCCTTCAGGAATTATTTCAAGCTTTGAAAACCGAAGAACAGCTTATTACGAAGTAACTTTCGACATCTATAAATACAGTATATAGAAAGAACGTATATTCACTGAACAGAACATATAATTAAGAAACATAAATCCATCCAAATTATAAATGCTTAAAATGTCTGGTTCCTCAGAAAAGAAGCCGTAGCTCGGGTACATCAGATGACCCTGTGAAAGGCACAAATGTGTAAGGCATCTGTCCGGATGGGACTGGACACACAGAACCGAAGCATCAGTAACATATGGAGAGATCGAGGAAATGTCTACTGTGGGAGAGCTCAAAGACAAAGACCATATTGCAGACTTAGGCTGTGACATGCTGACGGTAGAAATAGGATTGGCCAACGTGACAAGCTTTAATCCTGCAACAAAGCAGAAGCGCATTTTGCACGGTATTCCGACTGGAGTGAACTTCAGGGACACTCTCCACCTTCCATATAGGTATTGTACAGTTACCTTTCCTCTCAGTAGCCCATGCCAGCACCATCAATGTAAAAATGATACACTATTTATGCTTTTTTGCATGCACTGTGTGTATTTCTATTCGTTGTTAAAACCTAGTTTTGTCATTACTATTTGCTAATAATGCTCCTTTATCAAAACAAAACTGGCCTATATTGGATAAATTGTATTATACAAGCACCTATTCTAATTCATTTTTAAAAATTAATAAATACATTTCAAGAGACTTTCATAATTTTTATCTTTTAACTTTTGGTAGGTCGAGTAATTGGTTTTAGACATGTACAAAAGAACTGCAAGTAAAGGTTACGCTGAGTTACATTTAATACCTGACACAATATCAAACAAATGATCACATTTTTCAAGTAAACGTTCTCCAAATATTTAATGAATCAAAATGTGCATGGTGTACATTTAAATTTCTCTCATGAAAGAATACACTGATCACTTTCAGTATCAGAATCTTCTATTATTAGCTATCAAATGTGGCATTAATCTACAATAATGATATAAATTATTTTGGGACAGATCAATGAATCACTTGTTCACGGTTGCCAGGACAATTCAGTTACTTAAATAATGTATTGCACACTGTGGAAAGCAGCACGGTGCTTGCTCCGTGTTCTATGTAGTCTTTATAAAGCCTCTCTGACCTGAACAGAATGTCTGGTGCAAGATGAGTCTTGCCATTAATCTAGACCAGCAACTATTTATACCACAGCTCCTGCCAACAGCATTTGATAATAATTCCTGAACAATGGCAGCAAAGCTCACTTGGTTCGAAGGTTAAGATATTCATTACTGTTTATTTTACCAGGACTGGAAAGGGAGTGTGCACTGCTTACTAAATATACATGCGTGCTATCACCACAGACGTCCACTATGACCCTACATTAGATAAATGGTGTAGAAAATGAATGGACGCAAGCATGCATGCATATGTTAAGTCACAGCTGATAATTCCTTAGAATGAAGGGCAAGTGACAAGTGGTAGCTGATAAATGTTCCTGATGATTAAAAATTCTGGAAAATTCAGTGACTCCAAAAATGAATCACATGAAATGCAATTATCAACCATTGCCTGCTATTGTCGGGGGTTGCTGTAACTGCAGTTAAATCAGAAATGGTACGTATTACATAAGCCATTTCATTTTCATGCAGAACATGCTAATACAAATGTTTGGATACAGTTTATTGTTATGATTGCCAAGAAATAGTTCCTTTATTGGTAAGGATTAAAAATACATGGAGAAGAGAAATACATTTCATTATTTTTTATGTTGGATGGTAAAATAAAGCGAAATAACTTTCATTCTTTTAGTTTTGTACGGTTTGGGCATAAAAGTGTTTCTTTTATTCAGACATCTATATTAAGGTTTATTCTAAGCCAAATTCTGTTACTCACTTTACTTGGGCATGACATTCTATAACAAGCATATTAATTAATCCCACTTGCATTAATTGGCAGTGAGAAAAAAGATCTTCTAGCTAAAGAAAAACAAACAAGTTTCCACCACTGAGTGGAAAGACATGGGTGAATGTTATGCATTGTTTTCAGGTCAGAGTTAGAGAGCAAAAACAGATTTGTACAGGCTTCAGAAGTGACACTTAAATATAATGTAATTCATGGAAATATTTTGTAATAATTTCCGCAAAGGTCTTTCATCTGAATCCAAATAAATCTTCAGTCTGCCAATTCGATGGGTAATAATTTGCATGACAAACTTTCTAATTTAACACAAATTTCATTTTAAAGTCTGCCAAAATAATTTATTTGATCTCCTCTCCCACCATCCTTGCTCTATCCCCTCCCAGTTGATTGGATTCTGGAAAGACAAACATGACAAACTCCTTCACTCGAATGCTATCCAGCCGCAGTACAGTGGCGATGCTGGCTAGCCTCGGTGCTGGGACCTTAGTGACAGGTTACCTGATGAGCGACACTGGCAGGGCAGTGTTTCCAGAAAGGAGGAAGATGTTTCCACCAAGGTAGGTGACAGCTTACAGTGGGCACCTTCAGCTTCAGATCTTGAGACTGCAGTGTTTTCAAAAATGCTTGCTTAATAGTGACACATTTGTACTTAAAGATAAAACACTTAATGTAAAAATGCCCATGTTAATATTAGTAACAGAAAGTACAATTTGAATTGCAAAAAAAACATATTGTAATATCATGCTCGGTGGCCTGATTGCTCAAACACCAAATCCACCCACTTTCTGAAACACTTTATCCTAAACCCTAATCTGGTTCATGGGAGAGTACAGAGCTTAGGGCACAAGGCAGGGAACAACCCAGGACAGGGGACCAGCCCATCATAGGGCATGATCACACACCATTCACTCACACACGTTCATCTCAAAATGTATAGACAGGTATCAGTTGATTTGACATAGATTAGTATGTAGCTTACCAAATGGGTATCAGGCCATGAAGCAGGAAAAGTTCACTGAGTGCAAAATAAGGCCGGGAGGAATGGTATTTTAATTCTTACTCTTTGTCTCCTGCAGTGCCGACTTTCCAGATCTTCGCAAGCACAATAATTGCATGGCAAGTGCCCTGACTCCAGCTATCTATGCACGCCTAAGAGACAAGGTCACCCCTAACAACTGGACCTTAGACCAATGCATCCAGACAGGGGTGGACAACCCTGGGCACCCTTTCATCAAGACCGTTGGCATGGTGGCTGGAGATGAAGAGAGCTATGAGGTATACACTGGAGAGCTGGACAAAAAGTCATGACCAAAGTGAATCACGGCAGAGCAAAGAATTTTTAGTTATGCTCTCAAAATCTCATCTGTAGGTTGGGTAGTACTATGTACTTGCACACGATCACACTGATCTTGCTGCAATTCCATCTCCAGGTATTTTCTGAGCTCTTTTATCCAGTCATTAAGGACAGACACAACGGCTATGATCCAAGAACCATGACGCACCCTACAGATTTGGATGCTTCAAAGGTACAACACACCCTCCTTCTTACTTCACGGTTTATATAAGTGTAACTGTAAATAGAATGAAAGATGCTACTCTTCATCAAGTACACCAGGATTGTTGTTGGCCCTTCCTCTGTCCACAGATCACCTCAGGGATGTTCGACGAGAACTACGTACTGTCCTCCCGTGTCCGTACAGGCCGGAGCATCCGAGGTCTTAGCTTACCGCCAGCCTGCAGCCGCTCAGAGCGGCGTGAGGTAGAGCGTGTTGTCGTACAGGCCCTGTCTGACCTGAAAGGTGACCTGACCGGCCACTATTACAGCCTGGGAGAAATGACCGAGGAAGAGCAGCAGAGACTCATCGATGTAAGTGAGGAACTATTGAGTGTCACAGTCGAATTCCTGCTCACACTGAAAAAAGGACCAGCAAATATAAACACATTTGTAAAACTGAGTGCAACTTTATACTGCAATCTGTGTAACTGGAGATTCCAACTCAATGAATTACAGATTCCCATGCATATTGTAATAAGACAGCAGCATCTACTTTTACAGTGTCGTGGATGGATTTCCACAGGTTGTCAGCACTGTCATTCTGCTTGACCTCTGCCTCACGTGCTACATCTGTCCCTCCCATGCTGGCATTATTCAGGAGCATTTCCTCTTCGATAAGCCAGTGTCTCCTCTGCTAACTGCAGCTGGGATGGCCAGAGACTGGCCCGATGCACGAGGAATTTGGTAAGGCTCCAGAAGCAGTGCACTCACACCCTACTCTGGGCAATAGTAGTTATCTACATTTTTCCTCCCACTGATGTGGTTTCGGAGGCTATTTTTTGATATTGCTACTCAACATATTATAGTATGGTCCTTCTGTTTGGCAAATATTGCTGTACATTGTGACAAAGAAACTAATTTGATTATTTACTACTGAAGTTTTCTTTCTTAGCTTTCCCAGAACTTACAGAAACGTCCAACCTAAAATTCATTAGACTTCCTGTTCACTTCGTGGTTACATAAAAATATGACGTCCAAGAAGGGAGACATTTGAAGTGCATGTATATGTCTTGGGAAAAACTCAGTGTTCAGTGGTTATTTAAAGCCTGGATTACTATGCAGACTTACTGAACCATCCTCTTTCCACCCCGCCTTTTCCGATCTGTATCCCTCTTTCGTCTTCCATTGATCAAATGCAGGACCACTTCTTGTTTGACAAGCCCGTCTCCCCATTGTTGACATGTGCAGGGCTGGCCCGTGATTGGCCAGATGCTAGGGGAATCTGGTATGGTGCATGAGGCTTGCATCACCAGCAATCTTCAAGTTCTGCATGCTAGCCTTAATGGAAACATGTACTTGGGAGTCTGCATGTACTGTTTGTAATGTGCATCCTATACTTGTGATTTGCAGTTTGGGTGTGTGCATTGTGTAGGTATAGTTAATTATATATTTTAATATAAATATGTATTTCTTGAGTTACACTAATTATATGCGACAACTTCATCAGATGACACAGGGGATGGGTGGTGTTGACAATAATTTGTACAGTTTACTTGTTTTTTTTAGGGGAGATGATGTAAAAGATTATAATTTTGCATTTTGGAGTTTAAGTCGAAATTTTATTTCTCAGGCACAATAATGAAAAGACCTTCCTGATATGGATCAATGAAGAAGACCACACCCGCGTCATATCAATGGAAAAGGGTGGTAACATGAAGAGAGTGTTTGAAAGATTTTGCTGCGGACTCAAAGAGGTAAACCTTGCAGAAATATATGCATGCTGCTTAGTAATGTATAATAACATATGGTGAACCAATTAAAGCTGAGATGTTATCAACAAAACAACTCAATATGTACAGAGTGTTAATATATTCAATCAAATGATCAATACTGCTGCAATTGCTAAATGATTTTCTTATCAGTTAATATACCTTATTATCCATTTCGGCCATCTACCATATGACTGAAGCCAAAATAGTCTACAGGAAATATTGAGATCAATAATTATGAGCATCAAATGGCACAGAAAAGCATTCATCTGTGTAATTCATTCCTCTTCCATGTTATTAATCAATATGACGGGTTTGTGGTGCATGTACGGACCCTAGAGTACACATGAATTATGAACCACTCAGCTGAACTAAAGATGATATGTCTTCCCTTGCTACCATTATCCTGCAAATTTCAGGTAGAGAGGCTGATTATGGAGCATGGCTGGGAGTTTATGTGGAATGAACATCTTGGCTACATCCTGACTTGCCCCTCCAATCTGGGCACTGGGCTTAGGGCAGGAGTGCACGTCCGTCTGCCTCTCCTGAGCAAGGTAACAGCAGTGTCCCAGAGACACTGGATGTTTGCATATTCATAGAAAGGATGAACAGTGGCAGTGATAAATGGGACTGCTCTCTCCACAGGACCCTCATTTCAGGAAGATCCTGGAAAGCCTGAGGCTGCAGAAACGAGGCACTGGGGGTGTGGACACTGCTGCAGTGGGCGACGTCTTTGACATCTCAAACAACGACCGCTTAGGCAAATCTGAGGTAACCATGATGAATATCCAGTAAGACCCTGACATTAAAATGTATCATATGTACATATATGCATATAATATCTCTAGTTACACAATACTACCCTCTGTAGTAGAGAAGTGGTGTGGATGGATGGATGGATGGATGGATGGATGGGTGAACTTTTGTGTTCTCCAGGTGGAGCTTGTTCAGCTGGTGATTGACGGCGTGAACTACCTGATAGACTGTGAGAAAAAACTAGAGAATGGGCAGGACATCGAGATCCCCAGTCCCATCATCCTGTTTACAAATTGAACAGCCTGACCACAGCAGGCAAGACTGCTGCTGGAAGATACAATGTGCTTTTAAAAAAATCTAACATCTTACACAGATATGAAATAAATCATTCTGATGAACTGGTTGATGTCTGGGCTGTTTGTATGATGTATACCTAAGAACAAGGCATCACAAAATCAATGACACCGTAGGGAAGGTTGAATGAAAACGAAAAACTCAACTAGGGCATAATCACAGTTAACAGTTCAATCCTCACCATAGACTAGATTTTTTTTCTCCGTACTCTGATCCCCTGCCTTCACATCCAGAGCCAGCTGGTCTCCAATTCACCCAAACACCCTGCTGGATTTCTGTAACATTCTGTAAAGGATTTAATTCCACAACACTAGGTCAAGCTCCTTAGTGCATGTGAACGAGAGCCAAAGCTCATTCCTTATCCTCTAGTATAATAATGAATATTTATACCTCAAAGGACAAAACAATAAAAACCTAAATACGCTTATTGTAAGTTTGATTATATGTATGGATTTACAATTAGAACAGTACAACTATTAGATGTTGAACATATACCTCTGTACAGTATTGTGCAAAAGAATTAGTCTTTAAAGCTATTCATCTTGGCAGTAAGTGCATACAGTCATGGCCAAAAAAATTGGCAGCCTTGTATTTATGTCAGAAAATGTACCACGTCTCCCAGAAAATTGTTGCGATTACAAATGCAATGGTATTGTCATATTTATTTCTCTTGTTGGTACTGGAAGAACACAAAAAAGCAAAGGGAAAAGCAAAGGGGAAAGCAAAGGGGGTGCATTTTCTGACATTTTTGGCCATGACTGTATTTGCTTGGCAAATACTAAGAATGTATGTAAATTATAAATTAATTGCAATAATAAAAACTAACTAGAATTTCTTCTGTTCTCCAAAAACATGAAATCTTGTTGGATGACTAGAAGATCACTGCTTCGGCTCTCAAACATCTGCTCAGGGACATCTCAGTTATTCCATGTCTTCATTAAATGTCACCACCAGCCATCTTAATTAATTAACTTGTCCCAGGTTAAGCTGTGATGAATATTCTAAGGTTGTAAGCTTTATTAAATGTATGTTCTATACCTTGTTCTATGGTTTCCCTGCAAAGCAGGAGGCCAGGATGGCTATTCAGTTCAGGAAATAGGCCACTAGCTGCCATTTTGGTTAATTGTGAAAAGGCAGCAAAATGGGAATGAGGTAAACAGGTAGGGTTCTGGGGAGAATGAGATTTTAGTAGAGAGCTGTTGGTTGTTTGAAGCCTGGGGCTGTGCTGTGCTGTGCTGTGCTGGCCTGGTCTGGTCTGTGCTGTGCTGGCCTGGTCTGGTCTGGTCTGGTCTGATCTGTGCTGTGTAGTGCAGTGCAATGAAGAATAAGTTGAAGTGATTTTACCTATTTTAAACAAAGAAGCAATCTGCAATACACATGTAATCAATGAAATAAGGGGAGGAGCTAATAAAACAACAAAAATCATTCCGTCCATCCATCCATCCATCCATCCATCCATCCATCCATCCATCTAAACAGCTTATTTAGTATAAGTATCTATCTATCTATCTATCTATCTATCTATCTATCTATCTATCTATCTATTATTATTACAAAGTGACAAAGGAAGCTGGGTCAGGCAGTCCCAGGAGTAAATGGGGTTAAGGGTCTTGCTCAAGAGCTCAATGGCAAAATGCTCTGCTGACCATGGGACTGGAACTGGTTGCCCTTCCGATCACAGGCAAAGGGGGCTAACCGGCTGAGCCACACACTGCTATCCTTGTTTCAGTGTGACCCTTCCTCCAATCCTCTTATAATACATCTGTTGAATATGTGGATGATCATGTGAACCTGATCCAAATACTACTGGAATGTAAAATTACATTTTCCTTGTATTGTCCTCTGTGTGGACAACTATAATTCATCGCTGACTATTCTTTGTCTCACTGCAGCTAGACCTGCAAAGATATGCCCTGTCATTAAATAGCTAAGAGGGTCCTAATTTCTCTTCTGAAAGTAGATTAATGACGTGCATCTAGTAATGCAATTAGGGTCCTATGCTTAATGATGGGGTTATGCTTCCCAGTGTATGCGTGTAGGTAAAAGGTTTTGTGCATTGGGACACGGGAATTAAAACAGGGTGTGATGGGTCAGCAAATATGATCCCTTTGTATCACAGCTGATGCTTGCTCAGTCTGTAAAGGACTCCTGGATGGGTATAGTAGCATTACGTGCCAGTGCAATATTGTGCTCAGCCTAGCAAGAATAAGTCTTGCATAAGCAGCCACATGTTAACCTGCGAGTCTCCATGCAGCGCTCGCTTGTTCCTGTGGGCACAGTCATGTGAATAGCATTGTTTCCTCTTTCGCTTTAACACTGTACCATATACTTTGGCTGGGAATACTTGTACTCACAGGTTACCACACAAGTCACAATGAACGTACCAGGGTTGGGGCCATTCCGGAATGCAATCATCAATTCCAATCCAAATCAGGAAATGGAACAGGAGTTATAATTAATATCTCCCTGAAAATTGAATTCAGTTCCAATTCTGTTCCTCGTAGTTTCTTTTTCCAAACCCAACTCCAGTTCCATTTCCTGATTTGTATTGGAATTGATGAATGCATTCCGGAATGGCCCCAACCCTGGAACGTACACTGAGTACAAAGCCATGGCAAAGAAACATGCATGACACAAGTGCATAGTTTCTACCGAATTAACTACCATCTACACACTTTCATTCAGTGAATACTACTTGGGTGATGTCACTGTTTCTTTGAGACTCAACATGTGTCCTATTCTCTGCTGATGTAACAATTCAAAATAATTTGGTGACCGGCTAACTAGTAAGCTGTAGACCTAAGTAATGGGCTGTACTGAAGATTCAATAAAAAATAACTCCTTTATGATTCTTTCATTCATATAACTTAGCATAGTTCTTATAAAACAAATAATGCATTTATTTGAGTACTCAAGAATGTGCCCAAAGCCTTTCTCAAAAATACCCAAAAAACTATAGATTTCTTTATCTGTATAGTTACATCTCACTCTCATTCTTCATTCCTTCTATATACAGCAGTGTAATTTTCAATAAAGACAGATTTTCCCCAATTAGTAACACAATCATACAGTACTGCAAAAGTCTTAGGCAGTTGAAATTAAAAATTATGTTTAAATGATCAATGGTCATGTTGGTGTAAAACTATGGTATTATATTTGTCAAAGTGTGCAAACTTAGGAATTTGAAAACCTCTCCTAAAGTCACACCCGTATTTGCAGTACATCTCCAGTACAATTATGCATTTTTTGACTTGACCAATTAGCAAACCCTGTATGACTAATCAATACCGTATAACTCTTTAAACTAATTATTGACTAATTAATGACTTGAGTGAGCTGGTACTGAAATTTAATGCATAGAGTGGCTGGGTTGCTCCTGAGGGGGGGTTGTAACCAAAGTGGTCTTCTTCCAGACCCCCCACAGAATATTAGTAACTTTTTGGGGGACAGATGAAATTCCTTTTAGTTTTTTTTGTGCAACTCCATAATTTGCATATATTACAATGCTAAATTCTGTAATTTTTGTCCTGAGCAAATATACATTTATTATAAATAACTTCAAACATTTCCTTTGGCCACCTATGATTTTTGCACAGTCCTATCTTTAGATATGTTTATATAAAAAATATGAGTATAAATATTTGACATAGTTTTCAAAAAATTTCAGGTGACAGAACACGTTAGAAATAATACCATAGGATCATGTTATTTTTCTATATCGATTGTGCAGGTGAAACATGTTTCAGTTTTTTTTATTTATAGTCGTAGTTCTCCCTCTAGTGGTGTATTTGACACATTATTCGAAAAGTGAAACGCTTTTTGAGCTTTAGGATGAAGAATCTTCTTCTCAAACCTTGAGGAAAAAATATGTATATCAACATAATAATGTAATGACTGATGATCTTATTACCACAATAAACAGAAGGAATAGCACTGAATCATCTAATTGCAGTGGATTCCTCTATGATCCAGCAAATGTTATGCTATTGACAATGGCCCCTACGGATAGAGTGTGTCAATTGTTCTGGATCTAGTCAATCCTTTTTAAGTCATCTTGACATAAGACCCGAAAGGATTTGAAGACTAACACAATTGCAAGCAATCAATTTGCAGCCACCAGCAACAACTATACAATACTCTGATAGAAAGATTTGCTATGATATGTAAAAAATATTAACTTAGAACAATGTAACTTACACATTAGCATGGAACTCCCACTGACAGAGCCCACTGACAGTTCTATCCAAGATAATGAAACCAAAGCAGACAAATCCATAACATTGTACAGTATATCACTCTCACAACTTTCACTTAGTTTGAGACAACAAAACTATCAGTCTAAAAGCTTTGTTTTATAGACTTTTTTTTTTTACAATGCTGTTTTACCAGTGTATTCTTTTACAGTATCAGGTGTGTGAAAGCACTACTTTCACAGTAAAAGCTCTGCCCTCTCTATAATTTTGGAACCACAGTGTCTCGACAGCACCAGGCAATTAAACGGCGCAAAGCAGACCATCTGTAAGCTTGCAGAAGCAGGACAGCTCCCTGCCTGCTGAAGGGCATTACTATTATTTATTGTGCAGAATAATCGAAAAAGCTATGTAGTTATATAGATGTCTACGGAGCCCCTTAGATGTCACGGTAGAAAAAAAATATTATTTCGTACCCTCAAATTCCTAAATCGTACCCTCGAATTAGTAATTCGTGCCTGTTCAAGTTCCAAGGGTCTACTGTCAATGCAACTTCATAACATTCATCTATCTCTCTTTCATTGCCTCTGCAGCTACTACTGCTATGAAGTATGACTGTGCATTGGCTAGAAGTGCATCACCAGATACTATTTCTATATTACAGAGATCACTTTTGCAGCTAATGAGGATGAACTGTGCGGAACCAACTTCCTTCATCATTGAAGGCCTGAAGAAAACAATCTGTTAATCACATGGTGAGGCTGTAGCCTACTTTTCCGATGTTATGATACCCAATAACTACATTGGGTAACACAAACTACATAAATCACACTAACTAAAGTAATAATGAAAGATGAGAAATACAGGGAGTGTGACAAGTAGATATATAGCACTTTTTTTGCACTGTTTTATTTATGTCACACCACATGACATGACCACTTGACTTGCACACAGTTGTGAAAGAAAAGCAGCCTGAGTGCTCAAGATATATGTTGGATGGCCTTCAGGACAGCTGGAAAAGCATCCCAGGAGGCCACCTCATGGAACTGGTGTGGAGGAGGAAGTAGGGTCAGCCAGTCCCTGGAGCAATTGGGGTTAAGGGCCTTGCTCAAGGGCCCGATGGTGGGATCACTCTTCCAACTGAGGGATTTGAACCAGCAACCTTCTGAATCTGAAACCACACAGCTGTCCCCCCCAGCATGTTTTTTTTTTTTTTTTGTAATTAGAGCTGCCGCGATTAGTCGACATAGTCGACGACGTCGACGCAAAAAAAATGTCGACATCAATATCTTTAATCGACGCGTCACTTATTTTTTTTAATTAACCGTTTTCCGG
>JAODJU010000040.1:24560525-24571483 GCA_026776725.1 Gnathonemus echidnorhynchus | reverse complement strand
TCCATCCATCCATCCATCCATCCATCCATCCATCCATCCATCCATCCATCCATCCATCCATCCATCCATCCATCCTCCAAATTCTTGTTATGGTGAGAGTTACAGGGTTGTTATAACTTATAATTTCTCAAATTGCAAAATGTGAAATGTGCATTTTGATTGAAGTGGGATCAAACCATCTCAGGTGGGACATTTTGAGAGGTGACTGACATAAACCACATGCTTGTTGTATCTGACTGACTTGATGCTTCATAGAGGATTCCAGCTGCCTGCAGATTGCTCAGTGTGAAGCCCGTCTGAGCTCTGGGATGAAAGGTTAACTGGCCAGTGACTGGCACTTCTCATGCTATATTGTCTATGAAGGCTATTGTATATTCTACGATTCTTCATGTTAAATTAATGTGAGGGTAGAAAATGAGGAACAATGCGAGTGATGATTTGATCTCTTCGTCTTACCTAGTGAGCCATTCATGTGATGTGGTTCCATGCCTGGCAAACCCCCCATGGGACCGTCAGCCCCTGGACCCATTGGGAACTGTTGACCAATCACGGATGATACAGGAGGAACAGGTCAGCGATTATGTTGTGGAAGAACCTAAAGCAATAAGCACTGCTGACAGATACAACAGGTCCACAGTGAGGGGCTCTGGGAGGGATACTTAGTAGACCTCTCTCAATCTCTCACCTAAACTGTGCAAATAAGTTGTGCACATATGCTGTGAATGTAAAAAACATTAGTGATGCCTGGGTTCTCCTTGAAACAGACAGAAGAATCCAGATGAAAGCTATGATCAGCAATTGAGCTGACCGGTTAACTTCAGTCAGGGTAGATGAATGGGGAAGACAGGTGGATGTTTAAAGCCTGAGGCAACTGCAACATGGATAACTGAGACAGAACAGGAAAAAAGATTTAAGTGAGGAACTGCAAATCTGCTGGGGTTTTTCACGCCCAGTGGGACCCCATGGAATGGTCTAGAATGGTCCACCACTGAAAACACATCTGGCCAAAGGCAGGCCAGAGATGCATTGACTGGAGGGATGAAAGGTATCTGACATGTGATGGACAGATCAAGAGATGGTTCAGAGTTAGTAAACTCACAGTCCATTACAACACGGTTCCCAAAAGACCCATTAAAAAAATGCAGGACTTGTTACAGCTTAACACAAATTGCACTTCTTTCACAAAAAAAAGACAGAATTTCCGAAGTTTCAGTTTCAGTGAGTTAAAGACCAAAAACACAAGCAGACTGGAAAAACAGTGCCTGGTTTGATGAATCACAGTTCCTGCTGTTGGAGGGTCTTGGGTTTGGGGAAGAACAAGAGGAGTCTATGGTTCCATCATGCTGTGTGTCAACACTGTCAGCTGGTGGCGGCGTGATGCCATGAGGCGAGTTATCACGGGAAAAAAGTGGAGTAACTTCTGAATGCTTTAGGATTTTTGAACCTCTTTGCTAATCAGATGTATCCCTTCATGGAAACAATGTATCCATCTGTGAAGGTATTATTTCAGCAAGATAATAACCCATCCAAGAAGAATTCTACAGCTAAGGAAAGGGTTGATGAACATGACAATGAATTCAATGCAATGCCTCAGTCCAGCTGAACATGAATAAGACGGAATGGGCTAATTGGAGTACAGATCCACTACAAATTCAGCTCAGAACAACTATGGCAAGTCAAAATAGGCCAACACTACTATGGAAAATCCTGATGATGTAAAGCAGTTCTATATGCTATATTCTGCTCTATACCTGCTCTATATGCTTAGGAAGGCATCCCAAATATTTATACACTCAGTGTATATGACACACAAACACACAGAAAAATATAAGTTGCAATACTTGCAAACAACAACCCTGATCACATATTCATGTAAGTTTATAGTCCACAGCAGTTAGACTCCACACTATTCATTAGACAAGTGAAGAGGCAGACTCATCCTTTCTGTGAATTGTTCAATCGAAACATTATAATAAACAGATATTACTGCAAGCTGCTATTATTGGAGTGAGAATTCCAACATGAATAAAAGCATCAGCTGTTGTGGGTCTAAAATCTACCATGTTAAAAAGAGCAAACAATAGCAGCTGCCTCTTGGTTCCAGCATCAGGGCAGGGAAGCAGCGCAGCAGAGGTCACAGCCAGAGCCGCTTCACGTGACAGCAAGGCTCACGACAACCAGTAATCAACAAAATGGCTGCACTTTTCCCATTTTCCTGCACTATATATAGTGCAGTTACACAGGGCTGCACATGGCCAGCTGAGAAACCCTGGAATTAGATTTCAAAAGCAGGACATGAACCACCATTTTTTTTGTAATTTTCACATTCTATAAACACACAGGCAATGCACTTCTATGCAAATTTTTAAAGTACTTTTCGTCTTCTGCAGCCATTTATAACAGCGTAGTGATTATAATGCCTGTGTGTACATGTCAGTTTCAATCTAGTATCCTTGAAAAAAAGAAACTTAATTTCAATATTTGTGTGTCTAATTCAGCACATTTCCCTTTGACTGACAGAAGTGTTTACCTCATCATTTACAACATCATACTCATCACTGCCTAATTATCTTACATTTGGTCTGTTTCCGCCTGGTGGCACTGCACTGATCATTGTGTACATGTTGTCACCGGAGTTTGTGGAGTCTGAAAAAAAACAGAAGATTAACTGTTTAATATAAAAAAAGGCACATAACATACGCAAAAACATAAGCACACGAAGGGTGTTTCTCAATATGTACACTTGACTATACTTGACCGTTCTTGTGTACCCATTTTACGTCATGTTCCATTGCCGAAGGCCAGTTCCAATACTCCAGAACAGAAGTATAGAGGACGGTAACAATTCCCAGATGTTGTTCATGTCCCACCCAAAATATCAAGGATACATCAGTTGCATCTTTGCCAAACGAGACCAATCCCATGGTTCATTGTGTCCCAAGTTTGTTCTTGGCAAGTAAGTTAGCAAGACTGATCTTGGCTGGACCATTCTTGGTGTTGAGAATCTAAGTCATGCTTACCTGCAGGGCTTGGCATTATGGGAGTGCCTGGTGGACCTCCTGCCCCAGGTGGACCCTAGAAAAATTAAAAATGATCAATTCATCACAAAATCAAGACTAATGAGCAAGTCTATTAGAAATCCAGTGAAGAAGATATTGCACAATACCCACTGAATACTTTACTCCAGAAGCTGCTTAAATTCACAGAAATGACAAATCCATCCAGGTACATCATAGCTTTTACCGAAAAGAAAATCAATGGATATTTAACTTGCAAATGTGACATTGAAAACTTCCACTGACTTAAAATGATTATGACAATATTTCATAAGAAAAAGTAACAAAGAAATTTGTTTCATTTTTTCATTTAAAAAATATTTATATAAAAACATATATAAATACTGGAATTTCTGAGCATATCAGTTTTGTGCAACATCTATGTTGTCAGTGCAGACTGACTATTCTCACTAATGAACAGTAACACCATGAATTTATGACATGAACCTATGAAGACAGGAATTCGGGGACTGCTGCATGCCATCCTTTGTCATGACATGTTTCCTCAAAAGACTTTTACCCAAAGCTATCAGCAAGGTTCCAGGTTACACGGTGATTAAGGACACAGACTTGTAATCTGAAAGGCTGTTCTGAAAGATGGTTTAAGGCTTCTGAGGGGTCATTCTGTATCACCTCTGCTCATAGGCACTTAACCTGGTTTGCTTCAATGAATATCCAGCTCTATGGAAGGGTAAAATCACAGCTTCTTTCTGCTAAGCAGCAAAATATCACCTACCACATAGCTCCCTGGAGATGCTGAAGAGTAAGGGATCTAAAAGCAGAGATGACAGTTTTTGCATTTACCATGAGTTCATCTTCCAACCTCACACCCAGTGCAAACCCTTGTATCAAATGTTTAATGTATGTTTAAATGCATCTTAATAAAACATATCAATAAAATAAATCGGATCTTGAAAGACAGTTATGATTCATCACAAGTGAATGATTCTTTTAAGATCATCCACAATCTTTATAGCAGAAGAAACTGAATGTATTGTAGTACAGAAGAGAACATGGAATTGAGAAGCAATTTCAATTACAGAACATGGAACATTAAAGGTGGTGTTTTGATACTGCTTACTGAGTTGGTGTTAGGAGGGTTCGGCCACGGTCTTCCAGCTCCGGGACCCCTATAAAAAGTATATAAGCACAGCAGTCACTGCGCTGCAGTTTGTGATCTGCCTTGTAAGCCAGGGTTCATCCCTGACAGTGTACAAAGGCCAGAGAGATGAGAACACAAACCTCCCCAAGGACAAACTCTGCTACCTTCAGATCCTTTTGCCTTTGCCAAGATGCCATGAAGAATGACTGTAAACAAACTTTTCCCCATTCTTATAGAAATTCTGTTTTTGCATATTCTTTGAAAAGAAAATAACAGAAATAACTAACAAATCATAGAAAACTCAAATGCCGCTGTCCTAAATCTCTCCTCCCGATGAAGTCTGCGCCACAACTGAACTCTGGCCACCTGACCATTTGATTTCTCTAAAGCTTAAAGCTCTGCTACGCTACTTAAATAAACTTAAATTAAGGAAAAGTTCTTACATGTTCATTCCAGGCATTCCTGGACCACCCAAAGCATTGAGAGGGGGCCTCATTGCACCACCATAATTCTGGAAAAAAAACACAAGCTCAGAGATGCCTATGAATTCAGTATAATTCTCTATTTTTGGCCACGTCTAGCAACTTAAAGCAGCCAAATAGCATTTTGAAGCCATTCAATATCCTGTTCTGAGAGCCACATACCTGAGGACCAAGAGGGACCATCCCCCTGGGGGGGGTCATCCGCTGCATTGTACCTCCCAGGTTTGGATGCCCTGAAAGACACACTGTTAGTTTCTGATTGATATGAATACATAGAAAATTCTATGCTGCTCTTTTTTAGTATTAAATAAAATACCTTTGTTACTTTTATCCTGATAACACACCAATGACATTTTATTTTAATAAAACAACTGCACTGACATCTTGGACAGAACAGGAGAATTTGCACATTATACATACCTATTTTATTTATGCTTTTTATCGGCTAGAAGATACCTTTCCCCAAAGGTGCTTTACTATATACAGTTGGATGGCCTTATTCAAGATTATACCAAAAACATTTCTGGCTAAACTTCATAATGGCACAAACCTTGCTGTCTTGTGGGATCCATTCCAGTGGGGAGTAAAGGCTGGTTTCCAGGGACTCCAGTCAGTGCCTAGACAGAAAGGGTGACAGTGTGAAATCTCTGAGGTGGGCAGCACATAATATGTAGGAGATAAAAGGCATCGAGGTGTGTAGTTATACAAAAATAATCAATGAGAACTTGGTGTAATGCATTTTTTCATGTAACCGCACGTCTCAAAGTGGTTCATCACGCTTATATCATGGCTAACACGCAAAAAATATAATAGAATAAACTACTCACGGTTAATCTGTGATTAGCATTTGATAATGTTCCAATTTGTTCTTAAAAATATAGTCCCTACAAGTATAGAATGTCTGGTCAGGTTACTCAATGGAAACGGAAAGTCTGTAATGTTACCATAAAAACCATCAACATACAGGCGCTTGATTTTTGAAGACGAAGGAATATTCTGCTGATTAGGATGATTGCTTATTCATGAGTAAAAAGTGACACAGATTTTTACACTAATGTGTTTAATGAAACATTAAAATGCACTTATATATAACTGTTATTAGGATGCCGGAACTACCTGTGTGGTTACAAGAAAATGATCACACCCATGTGACATCTCTGGGCCAATGAGAAAATAGTCTTTATGAAAGCCATGGTATAAAGTAATATATAATGTATAAATTAGAATTGTATATTTTATTTAAATTATCTAAAATCGCATCCTAAATTCTTCAGTTGTCATATTTTAGAGATTTTGCTGCTGGTGATGTTTCTTTATTCTTCTGTATCTCAATGTAACACTCTGTTGAACCATTTCAGCTCTTTAACTTGTCCTTGGAGCATGTCAGAGTTTTTACCTGATTAGGTATTCTGAGCGGGGGTCTTGGGCCACCAGGGTATCTTGGTGACATGAAAGGCTGGAAAGGGAAATCAGCAGAAAAAAATATCTTTTTGCACTGACATCAAATACTGTAAATGGACAAGGGCCACACCAATGCGAAACAAAATATTAATATAAATGGAAGGAGGGGTACCCTTCAACAGGGTTATCTATAATAAAAAATAATAACATCCTGATTACCAGCATCACCAATCACGAGTTATCTCAACTCAAAGTTAATCAGATATTTAAAGTTAGTCAGACAATTAACTATTAAGCCTATGGTAAATAATAAAGCCTCATTTGGCCCTGTCTAGTATAAATCTGATCCATCAGCTTATCAGGTCTCAAGCCTCTAGTGGAAACGATTCCACACTCAAAAGAAATTTCTCCAGAATACAAGAAAAACAGAATGGAAAGCGGCAAATCTTCTTGGAAGGCCCTAGACCTCCAGCAAACCCCACCTTGTTCCTTCTGATGCAGCAAATCCTCCCTGATCCTGGCTACCTTTCCAAAAGCACAACTTACTATTACCTAAGAGGTTAATCAGGGGTGGGGAACCTGTTCCATGGAGGTTGCGGGTGCAGGTTTTCAGGATGACCTCTCAATCAGTCAATAACAGTAGGTCCCAGGATTGGAGTTGAGAACAACTGCTTTATTACTGGCTGATTGAGAGGTCATCCCAAAAAACCTGCACCCACACTGGCCCTCCATGGAACAGGTTCCCCACCCCTGATCTATAGGCTTCTCCAATCTCACCAAAAGTCAGGGTTCATGAGTCCACATTCAGAAATAGAGTGGGGGGAAAATGGGATACTTTGTAGAGAAGCGAGATGTAAATCATTATGTCTCAGGAAGAACAAACCACACATTCCATATTAAGAATCTCATACCAGAAGGAGCAGTGTTATACGCGTAGCTTATAAATGTTTATCGACACTGTGACTTGGAGGCCATTGTTAAAAGAACTATAAAGCCTCTGTGGCCGAGGGTTCTCCAGGATAATGTTAGAACATTTATGCATCAGTTGAAGTTGCAGTACAGCTGGATCATGCAGCAAGACTTCTGACACACACCAGTAAGTATACATCAAAAGGGTTGACGACAAAAGAAAGCGGGACTTCTTTTGAGAAACCTTTAGACACATACGCTGTCAGTTTCGGAAAGCATAAAAATAGCATCCGGTTTTTTCTTGTTTCAGTGGAAGGGTTTTGAGAAATAAATAAGAAGTGATTTAAAAAGAATGTACAGCAGAAGTCATCTGACCATTAAAGCAGGTCATTTGCTCCAGTAATCCTCTTACACACTTCAGAGAGAGAGAGAGAGAGAGAGAGAGAGAGAGCACACACACTCCAAATCCCACACAAAGAACACGGATGAGAAAGAGGAGAAAAGAAACAACAAAACAGAAAAGGCAGGTAGTTGTGTCACTAGCAAGGAGCTTGTCTTAATACCACCATGAAAGATCATCGAGCCTGACAACGCATATAGAAATACCGCATATATAAATATATGCTCACGAAAAGACAATGTTTCTACCGTGAATTTGAGTGCACAATGGGGTCATAAGCATACCTTAAAAATATGGCTGCCATAAGCCAATGGAGAAAAAACAAATATATAAAGTAACACAGTGTAGTTGGGCTAAAATTGGAGCCAAAAACAACTAAAATATATATATTACAAGAAAAATGGAATAAAAAAAGTTATTTCAGATTGTATTGTGATACTGGACTTTGAGTGCAATAAATATGAAATCACACATTACAAAAAAAGGAAAAATTCAATTTTATTTCTTTCCCAGAAAATTGTTAGTAATCTCTAAACATATAAAATATTTCTGCAATGCTTTTACTGTTTTATCTGTATTAAATTACTTAGTTATGAGGTTGGTTGGGTATGAGGACAACAAAAAGCAAAAACTGACAGTTGGCTTAGAAAATATCTTTCTATTTTAAGAATACATTCAGCTGCTGACTGTACAATATTTTGTTTTTCTTTGCTTAAAAAAGATTCTAGTATTTCAGTCCAGCCCTACCTGTTATACCAGCATCACACCACAAGCCCACCTACCAGACAAAGTATTTATCATGCTGACATTTTCATAAGCTCATATCTTCAATACAAAGAAATGTCAGTGGTTCTTTTATTTTTTTTTCTCCAGTTTCTCATTCCCAATTGGGATTTTTAGCAGACGCTGTTATACAAAGCGATTCACAACTAACAAAACAGGATCAGGCAGTTTCTGGAGCGACTGGGGTTAAGGGTCTTGCTCAGGAGCCCAAAATCACTCTGCCAACCCTGGGATTTAAAATGGCAGCCTTCCCCACCCAGACTCAGTACCCTAACCCACTCAGCCATACACTGTCCTCATTTTCAATGTTGCCTAGGATACTTGGTAAGATGTTTATTTTATATTGTCTTAAATTACAATACCATAAAAGCAAGAAATAACTCACATATAAAGCCACACACATTCATAGTCACATACAAACTGCATAATGACATATTTATTAGGGATGGGCCAATCCACATTTTTTCAGTTCTGATCTGGTTCCGATACATAACTGCCAATACCGATAGAGATTCTGATATAAGCTAGTTTTACTTTAATATTTTAATATAATAAATATTTATATAAAATTAATATTTCTACTTCATATACTATTCATATTTTTAAAAATACAAATGAAAAAAATGTATGCCAAAAAAATCTTTAATTAGGCTACTAGAAACAGCCCAGAAAACGTAGTGTTCCACCTCATTTGTACATCTTGTTTAAAGCGTTTTTTGAGGCATTTGCAGTTCAATATGAATATCTTCCAAGAGAGTATACTCAAGTGGTGAATGTTTAAAATGCCCCACAGTTGTTCTCCCACTGGCAACAGCGTCACTTTGTTGCCATGGGAACCCCTCGTGAGCAAAGCAGCCCAAGCTAGCAACTCTGATATCATCCATTGCTTTTTTTTTAAATTACTCGTGTAGTCTCACACAATTGCATTCGCTTTGTTTAGTGAGATTTTCCACTAAACGCTACTTACAATTCTCAAATCTTTGTTTTTATAACGATTTCAAAGATTTCGCTGTACTAATTGCTGTTAAGAACGTTAAATATTACCAGATCGTTACCCTCTCATCTGATTTTCTTACACTTCTCGTACTGCAAAGGGTATGCCCATGACGTCACAGCAGGCGGAAGTCACTGTACTCACACCCACCGAGTGGCAAAAAACTGAGGGGCAGCCTTAGCGTTCAGCTTGAATGCAGCAAAAAAACACATCTAAAATGAGAAAGAGCTGTCATGCGATTGATTGTACAAATCTATAAAGCAGGAAAAAGGGAGTTATCTATTACATAGTTATCTTTTTACAGAATGCAAAAACTAAATACGGTAAGTAAGTATCAGGAGTGGATCAGTCACATACGATATGGCCAATACCCGATCCGAATAACAGGTATCCGATCCGGTGCCGATACCGATTCCATATTTGGTTCGGTGCATTTCTAATATTTGTCAACATATTCAACATAGTTCTGTGTACCACGGCTGTAACAGTAGCTTGCCAAACTTCTTGTCAGCTTGCAGCTATATCTTTGGTTTATTATTTTGAACAAGAAACTGCCAAGTGATAATGATGTGTGGGGATGCAGGCAGAGACAGATGAGACAGATTGTTTAGTAATTGTACAATCTTGTGGGAGGGCAGTACTATACTGGAAAGGCATGATTTTCTGGGTGATTTGTGTGGGATTGGAGGGGTGTATTATATATAGTGAGAATTAGCTGTGCAGGATATGAGGGGAGGTAATGCTTTATGTGGTCGGTATTAACTACGAGGATTGTGACAGTATGTGACCTATGTGAGGTTTAACCTGTGTCACTGTTACCTGTGTGTGTCTGCCAATCATAGGGTAGCTGGGGTTGTGAGGTGATGACTGTGCGTGGAATGATAGCTGTGATGCTGGAGGGCCCTAAGAAAAAAAAAGGAAATTTACCTACTACAAACAAACATCAGCAATCGGCTGGGTAAAAACTAGGAGAGAAGTACAGGGAGAAACACACAAGTAAAAAAGAAAGTGAGAAAAATACCATTTTGTTCAGCAATACAATGAACTTTGTAACAAAAATTCCACACTTTAACCCTTTCAGGCTCAAATTAAGTTTTAGTAACAGGAAAAATCTGATATTTGGGGAAAATTATCATGAGTAAAAAAAACTCATAAAATATGTATGTGGGGTAATAGGGTAGTTAGTTTTTAACTGTTGCAAATCAGCAACGCCTGCCTTGAGAGGGTTAAAGGCAAGGGGCAGAGTGTTACAGAGTATCACGGTTCTGAGTTAGCGGAACCAAATGCCTTCAATCCTTGGACATCATCCAGAAGTAAAAGTCATCCAAAATTTTGCAATACTATACAACACTACAAAAGTCAATGAAACAGTATTAAAGAGAAGTCAACTAAATGTGACCCCCACTACTCGGTGGAACTAAGGTTCCTGGCTAAGGTGTCCGACTACGCCACCTGTGGCCTTGCACCACAAGATATTCTATGCTAATGTAAGCTCTAACACCCAATTTAGCACCAGAGAGCTCCCCCACTCAGGTACGTTGGTCAATACAGAGACATGAAGTTCCAGGGTTATACAAAATAAAAAGTTTATTGACAATGCAATTCAGATAAAAAAACCGACAACCATAGGATTTGCTAATCAGGGGCTATACAACAGCATCTTATTCAACTAGTCACCATAAAACTACATTCAAAGGTCACACAGGAAAGTAGTAGCTGCCACCTCTGGAAATACTGCAGACATTAACAACTAACAATAGCCGACTGTAATAAATGACAAGGGGCAAGTTACCTGTCCTGGAAGAGTGAACCCAACCCCCACCAATGGGCT
>JAODJU010000040.1:24540061-24551214 GCA_026776725.1 Gnathonemus echidnorhynchus | reverse complement strand
AAGTCATGGGGGCCATAATATGTCTCACGATGCATGTCTCACGATGCATGTTGAGATTTGGCTATTGCTGCTATTACATTCATTTTATATACAAAACTATGGTTGGATAGTAGATATCAAATCACAACATTCATTGAATAATCAATTATCCTTCATCTAAAAATGACATTTCTGTCAGATATAATTCAGGCTGTTAATAATTAATTGTACTGGCTTGTATTAAATTATTTGCAGATATTTTTTTCTTGATTGTTCATCACCTCATTTTTAATGCTCCAAAAGTCACCCAGGTCCAGGCCCCTAGTTCATGAGCTGATTGTACACCTGCATGCGTATATAAGCTTTTTTATAATTTGTGAATGTGTATTGGAAAACGGGAATATGGGCGTGTGACTATGGGGGTATCGTTTCATTTCCTGGGAAGTCCAGTGTCAGAGACCATTGGCTGTGCCCGCTGTACCTGGAAGAATCCTGGCGGGACAGGCCCAACTGGCATTCCATCTCCAGGAGGGATGCTCCCGAGGACGGGGCTGGGAGCCGCTGCTGCACTCTGGACGGGACACAAAAGCACACACAGGGTCATGCTGCAGCTCCCCGACGGACGAGTCTATTCAATGATACAAGCAAGCAGACTAAGTGAGTTACCGGCTGAGAAGATGGAGAACTTCATTTCGAAAACATATCATGACAAGCAGTAACAGAGAGGAGACATTACATGCTGCAGAGATTACAACTGAGGGCTTTGAAGAATCAACTTATGGAGGTAGTGAATAAGTAAGGCGTTTCCTCCCCTGCCTTCTGCTAATGAGAGAGGTCAGTCCTGTCCTTGTAAGAGGTCTTCGGCAGGCTAACCACACGGATCCTTAAAGAAAATTGAGCTAGCAGCATGATATGACTAGGTGTTCATTTGAAATTCAGACTAAGGCACTCAGCTAAAGCACCTGAAACTGCTTTATAGGATCTTTAAAGATCCCCGTGTCACTACCTTAGTTTTAACGATTAATCTGCTAGATAGTACCGCTACAGTACAGAGTTCCCATCAGGCTGTAGGCTTAATTGGCCAGAAACAAAGACGCCAGCTAGCATTATCTTCACTGCAACCTGGCTTTTCCTGGAGCTCTGATTAAAGGCTGCCATTAATGGCGCCAGTTTATGTGGTCTTTTTCAAGTGCTAAAAACAGAAACGTCATTTTGCGCAGGATTCTGTACGCAGCCAGCTACCACAAAGGGCCGCGCTTTCGCCAGGCCTTACCAGACGACATCTCGGGGAGTGTATTTGTGTCAGTTAAACACTACATATTATGGGTCACACTTGGATGTTATAGTCTCTAGTGGTCTTGCTCACTCCATCCCTCTGTTCCTTACAATTGTCCCTCATTTCCCCTCGTTTCTCCATCCTGTGCCCTGCTCATTAACTCTGCTCTTAGTCTGAGCTCTGTCAGCAACCTTCCCGTCAAAAGCCCGAGTAGGGTGGGAGGGAGTGCTGATGTAATCCTACAGAGACAGACTGCTTGTCTCAGTGCAAAATCAGTCAGGAGAAAAGCTGTAGAATGAGGTGAGACCTTAAAGCTGTCACCTATAGGAACTGGCTAGTTTCTGCTTTAATATCTAGCTCCAACATTGCTTTAATGGAAACTGTGCCGCACAGACACATTCCCACTCAAGATATTTTATTTTCCCTGGTATACGTCCTATTCTGTTCGGATACTGGAGCTTGCCAAGCTAAAAATTATAATGAGCCAACTTAAAATTTTAGCATTTCGACTGGCACATAGATTTAAGCGTAGATAAATGAATCTATTGAAGGGTTACCATGGAGATGCGGACTACCTTTGTCAGGATAGAGGCATAAAATAATCAAAGAAAAACTTAATTGAAGACCTCCATGTCTTTTGTCAAGCCGCAAGCATAAAACACAGTTAACTTGCCAGCACCTGTATCTAACGGACTCTCGCTAAGGGAATTTCCCCCATGAAGCAATACCGCACCAGCCACCCCTGATGTTACAGTTTTGCAAATCCTTGCATGATGTCTGCTCAAATCACCATTTAGCGTCTTGTCAGTCACTCCTCCGGTTTATATTTAAGTTCGATATTAAGCCTGCAGTAAAAAACCAGCACAGTCTCTCAAATGTGCGGATCTATATACCTTTCTTCAATGCAACACTCGATTGTTAAATTAGTTTGATTTTCTCTCTGCAGCTGAGGGAAAAATAATAATGTTTTTTATTCTATTTTTTTTTTTTTGAGAAGCTATCTGGCACATTGTGCAAAGCAGCCCGTCCACCCCCCCCCCCCCCCAAAGTTTTCTCCTCCCCACCTCGGCAGCTTAGACAATAGGCATTGCCTGCGGCTGATGGAGCTAAATATAGCTTGTGCTGTGCTGAGGGACAGGATGGGCACCTAGGAGTGACGACAGAGGCGGGGGGGGGGATGGGGGGTCCAGGCTGGACGGCAAAGGCACCCGGCTTCCATGAGGACATTGAAACGCTCTGGTGGGTAAAAGCAACAGTATCTGCCTTTCGTCAGCTCCTGTATTCCCAGCTCATGCTCCAGTGTACTGCAGAAATGCAGACAAAACAAGCTAATTATAACTGAAAGAAAGGAAGCGCAGGCTTAGACCTCCTTAACAGCACTTTAACCAAAAGCCTCTGTGACTCCGTGAGGAGCTTTAGGTTCTTAATATGGAAACTGTGAAATTACGGAAAAGAATGGAGCTAGCATTTTTAGTCCAAGGAGTAATTGTGCCGTTACTCGCGGAAGAAATAATGACGGATAATGTGAGGCCGTTTAGCTTTGTACCGGCTCAGCGTTTTAAAGCCCCTGATCCCTGCGACCGCATATTCTGAGATTTCTAGTCACATTAATTTTATTCCTTTCAAAAAGCTACCAAAAAACCTGTGACTGCCCCCGTCCAATGCCCCAACCCCTTTTTCTGGCCCCCACTGTCCCACACCCCAGTAAACTCCTGGTGGTGCTCACTTATTGGCTCCTTCATAATCACAGAGGAAAACGCCACTCAGAATTTCCGCTGCCTGGTTACACTGTTTGGGTCAGGAAGACAGTTTTGCTTTTTTACATCAAAGCCAAGGTGACCATAAGCTACTCCCCTCATTTCTCTTTCCTCTCTCTTTTCATCACTGCCATTGCTGTCCCAGTTCCCTCCATTTCCTAAATACAAACTAATTATGGACTCTCCCTGTATCTTTCATCCTATCAAGGGGTAACAGCGTTTTGCAGCAGGAAAACACTGCAAACAGGAAATCCCACAAAATACGCACACTGCGAGAAATGCACGATATTCGCTGTATGTGCAGCTTCTACCCTAAACCTGAACGTCCCCCTTACCAGAACGATCTCCCTCATAATTCATATACATTTTGTTACAATTAATAACATGACTTTCAACTAATTTCTGACACCTGAAGGGAGAAAAAACAGTTTCAACCATTAAAAAAATGTATGCATTGAGCTAAAAATTGTTTTGCATTAAGATTTTTATGCAATAGAACATACATGTTTAAGACACAAGAAATACATCTGTACATGTTTCCTGTGTTTTTGCTTATTAGACAGAAAGCACAGCAAATCAGTGTAAAAAAAGCTTTAAACACACAGATACAATATTAAAGTGAAACAACAAAAACAAGATTATTCCCCAAAATGGACAGTTTAGTGAATTTGTTGTCAAAATCCCTTGTAAAGTTTCACTGTTTGAAAAAAACTGCTTTTCTATTACAAAAAGCTGTAGAAGCCAAATGTTTATTCAATGATTAATGAGGCAGACGTTCTTAACTGAAATTAAAACAGAATAAAATGTTCTATTCGTGCAATAGACAGTAAATATGTTTAGACTGTCAGTTATGTTCTTTTACAAAATGCTTTCTATGTTCACTGTTATAAGAAAACTGAAGCGTAAATTTATTCTGGCTTGACAGTTTACAGGGTCTATATGAATCCCATAATGCAAATCTTTATCCAAATGTCTAGAGTCTCTAATAGGACTGATATTGCGCTTCAACAAAACAAACTGGCAACGAAAGGTTTATGAGAAATGAATAGCCAGTTTTAGTTTTGACAGCAAAATGAACATACAAGCTGTTTTGTTTGATCGAGTGGGAACACCCTGCCCCCTTTCAAATCTTACCATGTGCCACCACAACACAGCAGCACTAAAACACTGTAACATACCAGGTCCTGGCGAAGCTACAGAAGTCTTGCTGGTTCCATTCTGCCAGAACAGAAGGCCAGGCTGCCAATCATCACACACACTGTCAACTTTCATTTCATTACTGCAGCCAATTGTGTTAACATGCAGCTATGTATACATGATTTGTCTATACATTTCAAAGCAGGGGGTCATATCCTTACTCCATCTATTCTATTCAGGTCTGAAAAGTGATTAAATCCTAGAGAAGGGTGCTAAGTGGGTTAGGGATCTGTCCTTGTGTCTGGAAGGTTGTGGGTTTGAATCGCATGGCCGGCAGAGCAGTCTTATCACCATTGAGTCCTCCAGCAAGGCCCTTAACCCCAACTCCTGCAGGGCTGCTGGAGAGTGACCCTACTCTCATACCTCAAGGTTTTCTCACTTATACATCACTTGTACAAAACAAAGCCTATTGGGACACTATAAGTAACAAGGGCTCAGCTACTCTATTGTCTATTCTGCTTTTAGCTTTGAACTTTTTGAAAAACATCAGTGTAGCCTGACAATTTATAGGCACTACAGAGGATCCGATACTGTACTTCAGAAGGAGGAATGCGCATTCTTATCAATTTGTGCACTGCTTTCTCTGGCCATTTGGATGTCACATGGGGAGCCCCAGACATTGAGATACTACTACTACTGTGAAGCCATGCTATTATATACATATTTGCTGCATTATGTATTATTATATTATATAAGCAATTTGTCCTATTATTTGGAAATTTCATCCTTAGATCCTACTGATAATGCATGGAAGCTTCCAGAAAGAAGGCAAGTGGTTTTTGCTCGGTCTGCAGTGTGCTGTCACTGTTACCGTCTCTGATCAGAATATAGATTTTATTTATTTACCCGTGCATGTTCTGCACATTTATTTCACAGCATTTAAAGAATGTCTGCACATCACTTTCGTTCTTACCATCACTACAGAGAAAAGTGGCCTTGGGAGACAGAAGCAGGGGGAATTATTCATTCTCATTAGGGGAGGAAAAAACGTGGGCAGAATTCCAAGTCCCGCTCTGTCTAGACTGCACGACAAAAACCACCCCAGGCTGGCCAGTTCGAAACTGCACAGTCTTAGCTGCTGCGGAGAACCCTGCAGTAGCTTCGCGTATTTTTTTCCAAATACAGGTATATTACGAACCAACAAGTTTATGCACAACAAACTGTTTTAGCTAAGGAAATATACACCCTATTTCTGAAACATACATAGAAGGTGACGAAATAAAAGTAATTTTATTGGTTTTTGTTGCTAAGAAAACTAAAAAGTAAAGTCTAAAATATAAACTTGCGCAAACGTAAACGTTTTTCTTTCGCGTGGGCGTCTGAGTTGATCGAAGCGAAGCATTTCAGTGAATACGGTGGACAGATGTGTTTTCTTTTCTCTGCCACGGTTGCTACAGGAAATTCAAATGACACCATTCAGGAAGGAACTTAATAACTGCACTCCTCCCTTATCCTTTACTCCCCACCCCCTCCATCCTTCAAATGACATTAGACTCATTCCTGTATAGGTTGGGAGACCAAGGGTTCAGAGGAAACAGAGATGTGTGGGTATTGGGGGAAACACACCCCAATCTATAGCACGTTATTACAGGGAGGAAGCAAAAAGAATACAGCTACAAAGGATAAAGTAATGCTTTATGTAAATGTGGGATAAAGCAGTAATGGCATGTTTGAGACCTTATGTGAAGCAACCCCCCTCAATCAATTTTTGACATGGAAAGACATTAGTGATAACATTTAACAACATGAAGAATGTCTGGTTATAGGAAACTTCAACACAGCTGTGCCAAAGTGCAATGCAACATGACTTTCACCGTAATAGAAATGCTTTATGGGAAAAATACTGTCAATGTCACAAGAAAACATCATGGCACAAGTGAGCAGGAATGATACAATGCCTGTGGGGACAAAGAGGAAACATGAGTTGGCCAGACCTCTTACCTCCACACCCTGTACCTCCTGGCCCAAGCCACAGTTACTCGACCCAAACGTGGGCCACTATGGACGTTACAAGAGGTGCCCTTCTGTTGTCCACAGGGGGCTAATAGACGACCAACTGGTTCACACTGGGAGACAAATTTGTTGGGCAGACAATAATGAGGAGAATTTTCCAGCTGAAAGCATAACTCTGCTGGCCATGCCACAAACAAACTTCTAGAGCCAAGTTTTCATGGCGGCCGACAGCAATTCATACTTTCATACAGAACCCAAAGACACTGATGCCCAACTGATTCTAGAGGGACACAAAGCAACTGGCAGTGATCCAAACACATCTGCTGCAGAGGAATCCTCTGACTGCTGGACAGGAGGTGGTCTAGTGGCTATGAAAGTCAATTTGAGATCAAAAGGCTAAAATAACAGCAGACCAATTACTAGTGTACTTCACCTGAATTCAATAACTAAATACCCAGCCATTAAAAAAAAGTCTTTATTAAAATGGTCTACAATAATTTATAATGAATGATACCACCAAATAACATAAACAATTCAACAAACAACTCTGGTTATGTTAGTTTCTGGCTCTTGAAATGTATACAGAATGAGATGCCCCAATGTCTTTGATTATAAATAACAGTGCTTTGCTCTTTTCAGAAAGTCATACGGTAATTATGGCACAGAGGGGGCTAAAAATATAAGCTTCCCAGAGTTTTCAAAGGACATAGTGACCTCTCTGTTAGAATTCTGGATTCCAATTTATTATGTTGATGAAGAGAGTATGAGATACTGTAGTGAGTATGGACAAAGGTTCTCTTTTTCCTATATGTCCTGCAATCTCCCTGCATTCACTTTATATATTCTATAAAAAAAAAAAACACAGTGCTGTACGTTTGTATAACAGAAACTGCAAATGCTGCAAATTTGGAGACTTGTATACACACACACACACACACACACACACACATATATTAAAACAGATACATAAAGTATATATAGTGAAAAACAGAATTATACAAGTTTTATTCGTATGTTGACAGGGACTTTTCATGGCACTGATAACAGATGATAATTTAATTAACCTAGGTCCTCAACCCTGCCACATGCACTGATGAAATATGTGACAACTCCTGACCTAAAAAAATATACGGTACTGTAGCTAAATGTGCCTCCAATCGACACTGCCTCCGCTCCAGGCCAAGCAGATGACTAATGTTTTTCTGTTCTTTGTGCACAGGCAGCAGCTAAGCCTTTGAAAGCTGCTGCAGCCAACCTTTAGAGAAGTGTCCCACCATACTGTTCTCAGCAATTTGCACCTCAAGGACGATTTTTAAAAAGGGAAGGTCGAGCCACAGCCACCTACGAATTCCTGCAGTAAAAACCAACGAACAAACAAATAAAAACACTGAAGACTCAGAGGGATAATGTGGAAGGTCGGAGTATAGAGGTCACTCTGGGAGCCTGAGAAATGTCTCTGCATCTGAGAGATGAGAGCGATGCAGGTCATAAGGATGAGAAAGAACTTGCTTATATACGAAGGACTTCAATTACCTGGATTAGATGAGTAGAGGGCCCGTTTTACCATTTCAACCTTGTACTCCTTGGCATAAAAAGAGCCTCAGAGAGGTACCTAACAAAAAATACTCATGCTGCCTGACCAGTGCTCTTAACATGACAAGACCCCTTGCCATTCAAGTAGCACAATACTAATAGTTCATTGGCTTTTTAAATGTAGCTGGTGGTGCTTTTATCCCATAACAACATGACTTTTGTTGGTGCCATTTATACATTATATAAAAAAAAACCTTAGCCAATGACTGTAGGTACCACAGCTGTTATGGTATTTCAGTGTATTATTACTGGTAATAGTGTGGATGAGTGACGGCACATTTGGCTGTTAATTTGAGAACAATGTCCATTCCCCTTCTTGCGTATAGCAGAGCATATTTCCTACTGAGAGCTACGTGCCTCATCCCAGCTCTACTCATCCACAGACAACCGACAGCGAGTCTGCGTCAGTTTCCTGATAAGTACCGAGTATCGGTGCCAAAGTCTTTGCATAAGCAACACATAAACAGACTGGGGAAGAGAGAGACAAACAAATACATGCTGCAAGGGACAGAAGTGTTAATTTATGCACTGCATTTATTGTTTTGTTGAATTTTCTAGAAGAAACTACTGTAAAAAAGGAACTGAAGCTTGTGCATGTGTCTGTTTAAAATGGAGCAGTTGCAGGATAAAAACTCATGAGGATTTTGTTTAGAAATTGACCATCTTCATTGTTCAAGCAGCAATACAATTAATGACCACGTACCAGAGCCCCTTCCCCGTTTCTACTCCTTCCCTTTCTCCCATTCCTTTTTCAAATTTCACTTATGAACAAATGGCATTTTTCAAATGCATATCTTCACTAAGGATTGTCCCCACCAAAAGCCAACAGTTTCCAGGGTTCTTGAAAAACAGTCATTATAATACATGTCCATTGTAAGTATCTTCCTGCAGCAACATAAATAATTTATATTCAGGAATGGTGCTATAACCGCAGAAGGAACAAACAGCACTTTTCTAAGCAATAGAAAGCAGCCATTTCAGTTTTTTTTTCCTTCATAATAATTAGTCAAAGCACCAATTACAGATAGACAATGTCTTCCTTAGATGGGTAAGGAGCTATATGATGATAAATATGTAGAGTCTCTTCCTTAGTCACCATGTCTGTCCCTCCACCCTCATGTTTTCCACTCAGAGAAAGATTTCCATTTCTGTCGCCCACACCTCCAAGTCTTCTCCACCCACGTTGCCTCTCTGGGTCACCAGGGACTGTAGAAGAAAGGTAATACTTACATTCAGTAGCCACTATATTAGGTACCTCCATGTAGTTAAAGGTAGGAAATGCTTTTGTCTCCAGAAGCACCATAAGAGTTGATGAGCTGATGAATGGATATGCTTTTTCTGCACACCGATGTTGTACTGAGCTGTTTTTTTTGCACTCGTGCTCATCCTGTTAGCCGTTACGAGTCTGGCCATTCTCCTCTGACCTTTCTCATTACCAAGGTGTTTTCGTTGTTGAGAGAGGCAGCCTGTTTGCATTAATGAGCAAGTGTACCCAATAAAGTGGTCCCTAGTGTATTTACCATAATATATATTAGACAAAAAATTACAGTTTATGTGTGCAATGGCATATGGTCAGAAAGTAGAACAAAACGAACTAATTCCCAATGTAACTCATTGTTATTTGTTAATCTCTGGACCAATTTGCCCTACATTGTCTGCATTAATGATATTTTACTTTGCCTCGCCTTACCATCATAGGGTACATGTTGGTGAGCTGGTGGTCTCCCTGGAACCATGCTATACTTTTTGGACACTATTAAAATGTCTACGCAGACACTGGCACTTTCAATTCATATCAGGATATGTTCTACAGCTCAGCTGAAAAAAAAAAAATTGGAAAGGAATCGGTTGCTGTGGAAACACAAGTATTTGGCAGTTGTCCTCAAGACCTACTGCACTACAGCAGAGTGGAATTAGGATTTACTTACACTTTCCACTGAGATAAAGATATTTTACCTTCCCCTCCAAATATACAGCAGCACAAGCTTCCACTGGCTCTCATTCATCACAATGTTGTACAGAAACCCCCCTCCAAAAAAAAAAAAAAAAAAAAAATCTAGCTTAAATGTATCTTTTACTCCGAACTGTTGTCATGCAGGGTCACTGTAGAGATGACTGTTAAATGTCAAAAAGAATGTTGCAGTGGATAATGACACGGAACCTGTAATATTTGGTAAAAGTGACTCCTGTATAGCAGTTGTTTCAATGGAGATGAATTCCATAAGAGCTGACGGTAATCTCCTGGGTGCTGTGCTTGCAGTTTGTGTCAAATTAAAGGCAACGTGTAACCGTGTGCACAAGTCAGAGACTGCATCTATGCATGTCCATGGGCTGTCTCCGTACTTTAACAGAAAAATGGCTCAGCAACACAGAATAGACCGACTACACAGAATCCATCGATTAACTTCATAGTTATGATAACAAAGGTTACTTATGAGATGCACAAATGAGTCTGTGGTCCATTTTTACAGTCCAGGTTTGACAGAGGGGGTCGGTACTACTGCAGCCTCTGAAGCATGTCTGTGTTTCTAACGTGACAACGTTAAGTGGATCGAATCACCTACATGGAAATGTGATAAGGGTGTCTATCAGACTTTCAGGAAATCTTCAAACAGAGGCTAAAAAACTAATGTTGATAAATGCTGTTTTGGTTTATTTATTTGCTAATAAGCAAACAGTCGTACATTTATTCTTCCCATAATAATACTTCCAGCTTTTTATCCACTGGAGAACAAATTATGAAGAGAATCAGAGACAGCAAGTGCCCAGACCTCACGGAAACTCAGATTGACAATGTAGACTCCTCAGGCTTTTCCTGCACTCATAAAAATAAGTCACTTCAAATGAAATTACTCAGTGATGCTAAAGAATTTGCAGAAGGGTTTGTGTGCTATGCTGGTTCTCTCTAGGTAGTCTGGTTTCCTCACACGATTCCACACGGACAAACAAAGCAATAATTAAACCAAATAAATGAATGAATGAGTGAGGAAGTAAGTAAGAAAGTAAATAGATGAATAAAGTTAGGTAAGATGGCAACTGTAAAACATTCCCATAGGGCATCAGGCCTGGGAGATCGAACTTCGTTATTCAAATAAAATTCAAATTTGAAAAATATTTACATATTCGACGGCAGAAATCCACATTCAAATTTTTGAAGATTTATGTATGCAACCATCAATTCATCAAACATATATTTCCTCATTTTTGTTTTATTTAATGGCCCTTGCTGCCTAACAAGGAATCTGCTACTGGGGACAGATTGTTGTAAATTATTCAAGCTTGGTAAAATGGCTGAAGCTAGCCAGCAAGGAACCTACTGAAATATTTTTTTAATTAGAAGAAGAATGTGGTGATACAGTAACTCTCAAAAACCTATAAGGTACAGTCTGCCCCCCCCC
>JAODJU010000040.1:24520203-24534484 GCA_026776725.1 Gnathonemus echidnorhynchus | reverse complement strand
AGAGGACTGATTGGCTGAAGAGTCCTCACACCTGGGTTTGAACAGCTGACCTACAGGTTATCCCAAAAACCTGCATATACACCAGCCCTTTGCGGATAAGATTCGCCACCTGTCTTAGAGCCTTGCTTGCATCATCACATAAGCAAGCACAAGTGCAAAGCTCCATGCACATTCAAGCAAAGAGAGAGGCACTCAACACATTGAGAAACAACCTCGATTCTGAGAGAAGGCTCCAGAAACGTTCCCCATATAGACGCTGAGCCACAGCCTCCACATATACACACCCACCCTTGTTGTTGTCAATTAATCATCCAACATTAATCATCTTCTCTCAGTCTTCTGCTTATATCATCCATAATTCAGGGGCATTGCTAATGTACTTTAGTATTGTATTATCCTTGAATACAATTTTTCAGAATGCTACATCTCTTCATGCGTTTGGTTTCTTTTCAACTATTATGAAGATGGATGGATGAACTGAAGTCAAACGATTGTGTAATGAAAATACATAATATTCCAGACAGCTTTACTTGTTTGTTTACTTACTGAATATTTTGCAAATGTTTGTAACAGTTTTAACACTGGCAGCACCAGAGTGGGTATTAGTGTATTGATCATTGGCATAATGATCATCACTACCAAGAAAAAAAAAAGGATAAGTATCAATCCCATATGACATAGCTGTGTCATATTTGGCCTTGATGTCAGACATTACTTCATCAGAATGGTGTTTGGTCTTCGTGAAGATTTGTGCAAAGAAAGCATCAGAAAAAGAAAATGAATGATTTCTAGAGTGGATATACTATACTATTATTTGGTATGTAAACAAAAAAATAATAATAATCATTGTCTCTGAAAACATCTCAAGGCTTTCTAAATATTTCAGTGGCATCTGCCACACTTCTCTGTAGCATTTAAGCAATTTGTCAACACAGATTGTATTTACACTAATTTGCTAATTTCATTTGTTTAGTTTATTCCAGAAATAGTTAATAAGGACTTAAGCTGGGCCACCAGCTATAAAGCCAAATTACACTGCAGTATGCAAAATTCTCAAAGTGAAAGAGTGGTGAAAAGTGTTCATTCTGAGAAAACATAGAAAGACCACAAAAAAGCAGAGTTATCATTACCGATAAACTTTACTTTCCTTATTTTGGGATAAGCTGTAAAAAGCACAGGGTGCACGCCAAAGGGATTTCTTTAACTGACTTACTTCAATAAAGCACCAACGCCAATCTTTTCTGACTTTAAGTAAGAGAACTCCTTCACTGTCTCACATCCTATTAAAATAAATTCTCAGAGAGAAGGGAAAGTGGAAGAAAGAAAATGAGCAGCCACACCTCTGGATCCCCATGATGCATCTGTTCTCTGCAGAGGCCTCTGCATTATAGAGAAGCATGTTGCGTGCTGAACGGCAGGTCTACCCCCATGATCCAAACACAGGCTTTTGCTGCTCATTAATCTTTAAAAGCCTTTCCCACAGCCCTAATTTACATTGCGAAGGAGGGACCATGTGCTTTTCTGTTTTGGTGTGTATGTACACCTCACACATGCCTACTTTTACGATTTTTAGTTATCATATGTACATTTTGCGAGTGCCTTTGTTTAGTGCTAATTCTGTTACATGTTACTGCCTGGATAGTGCGAGTCAGATTTCCTATGTACTGATGTACAAAAGGCAAATAATCTTAAATGCCAAACACAGTCACACACACACACACACACACACACACTTATGTTTGTTTTTTTAAATAACAATAAGAAAAACCAGTTATTTAATAACACAAACTTTTGCTATTTTTCTTATCATCCACAAAGTTGAACAGTAATTTATCACAAACTTTTAGGTTGCAATTGACACAACACAGCAGGACAAACAAAAAAAATCTTCTCAAATCATATTCAAGGTGTTAGCTACAATTAACATGTTGTGCAATTTAACCATGATGATTCCGAGCCCAAAAAACCACAAGACAGAACTTTAATAGACTCTTATCACTGGTAATTGTGCTCCTAACACTGTTTAACACTAAGATTGCCATGACAGACCTGGGCCTATGCATAATTAGGATACGCACTTTTACAAAAACAATTTATCCTAAGATAGGTGGACCTGAGAAATGTCATAGAGCCCTACTTATACAGCAAAAGAAAGGCTGGATGTAAATGTACATCTATAAGGAGACATGTTAACTTGTGAGTATAGACACATCTTTGAGTGTTCATAACCTGTAGAGGCGTAATACAGCGCTTCCTTATTCCCCTGCGGCCATAAACACAATAAAAGCTACCCACAATTTGCTATGTCATTTCTAAAGCATGAAGAATCAGAATAGAAAAAGTTTTCGCCAGCCCAGCATACAGACGCTCCCCGGGTTACGACGGTCTGTGTCACATTATTTCGACTTTACGATGGGTGAATGTTTTTCCACTTTCAGTACATTGTTCAATAAATCACGAGATATTCAACACTTTATTTTAAAATTGGCTTTGCGTTAATGATTTTGCCCAACTCTGATGGCTAATGTAAGTGTTTTAAGCGTGTTTAAGGTAGGCTAGGCTAGGCTATGATGGTTCTTAGGTTAGGTGCACTGCACTAAAATGCTTTTCCACCTTACGATATTTTTTGGTTTATCGGTAAAATACCAATAAACCTAACGTAGCAGTGTCTGTATATGCATCTTCAGCATGTTGGTTTTGCTTTACGTCGGAAGCATTTCTGCAAAAGGCAGCAACATGAAAGCTGGCTGATCTGCAACCCAGAGCGTTGTTGATGGTCAGGTAAGGTAAAGGACGGCCATAGGAGCAGAGCCATAGTGCTGCTGAGATGGAGAAGCTATGAACACAAGCCACATCTTCTCCCTCTACGCACCGCTTGTTTACCACACTTCTAATGAAACATAATGAAAAAAAGAGGAGTGAAGATGGGCTTAAGTCTAAGGGCTTAACTCTTGAATATTTCCTGAAACACCAACTGAAAAGAACCCCCCCTTAAAAACTGTCAATGTGGATCATCTTGTCTTAGCCTAATCTACAGGAAAACAGAAGATCAGAACATGTAGAAGACCAGACAGAATAAACTAATTTCTGTTGTAATCACTCGATCGCTAAGTGCTTTTAATTACTATGGCTTTGATTCAAATCTCAGCGGGCAAAGTATATATGGCTAAATCAGAAGGATCACAAACAACTCAAATTACACTATATTTCACAAAAAAAGAAAAAACTAAATATATATATAAAAAAAGAAAAATCTAATTTAAAGTGGTACTGTTCAACATGAAACAAAAATGGTTTTGGACTGTTTTTATCGAGTTTCTTTGAATATTGAACATATGCTGGTGCAGCAAAATTGCTTAACGCTACTCTCTGGAGGGCGGAAATAAGTAAGCAGTGGCATGTAAATAACAGCAACAATCAGAGAGCGATTTTCAGTGAGAAAGAGGATAAAAAAACAGAAACAAAATGATTTTCCATGTGAGCCCTGTATGGATGGACAGCTCACAGAAATCTGTTCCCCCGAATGGGGGGGGGGTATGGTGCAAACTGTGGCAAGGCTTCCTTCTATGGCAAACGACCCTTCAAACAGCCTGACACTTCAGAGGAGGTCCTCTCTTTCTACTTACATCTTCAGTTTCATTTTTTTTTTACACTACAATTCCAAGGGCTGGATATCTAAATTACAAGTATTAATTAAAAGCAAAGAGCAAATATCCAGCAATTAACCTCCCAAATGCTAATGCTAAACTGGGCTGTGGGGGGACTTATAAATACTTGATCCTGACTTTAGTTTCTATTCATAGCTGTTAGATAGCAATGACCTTATTTTAGGGGTAAAGACTCTACACAATCAAACAAAAACCATAGATTCGTTGGTGTCCTGGACAAATGAACTGGAGAAAATGTTTCACGTCTCTTCATAAAACTGGTGGAAACAGAACCTGGGAATGTTAAGTAAATGGAAAAAAAAGTTCTGGAGGAAGCAGCAATTATTGGTTAATCATTTAATTTAAAAGAGGCTTTTCACTGAAAAAATCCAAACATGCAAATGTCTACTCCTGATGGGAGCAGATTTGCTAAATTCTTTGAATTAACTTATTTGGTTTTGCAACAAATTGCATGCCATCGTGCATTACTATTTTATTGTTTAACAGATTTATTGCTTCTTTTTATCCATTTTTTGGTCTCAGTGCAGAATGCCTGAAAACAGTAATGAACGCTTGAGTTAGTGACAACTACGTGACAGTATGATTAATTGATGACAATACTGTTGGCTAAATGGCAGCCTTTCCAACTTAACAAGAAGCAACGTGTTTCTGTTGAGCACTCTACAAATTCCATCCTACATCATGTTATATGTGTTTCATTTTAATTAAGAGCTGCATTTTAATAACAGGCAGAAAATTTTATGCAAAACTGGTGGAAAAAGATTTGCATGAAAGAGTACTGTATATATATTACTTTAATGTTTCAATTAAAGCTGCAGAGGGTTAAATAATATTAATATATTTTTAGTAATATACACATGCATACTCCCTACCCAAAATGCCTATCCTACACAGTAAAATGAACACAAATTCTTTAATTTAAAGCCTTTAAACACATGCTGTGAGTGAACCTTATTTTGTCATGATGTCACACTCTCACTGCCATGAGTAATGACACAGCTCTCTAAGGCTCTCTGGACACCTATACAGGTTACAAACAAGGCAAATAAATTCTACTCTGTGCACTACAGAAACCAGCAACATTCGGTAATATTTATTTACACTCTGAAATAGCAATTTATAATTAGCGTAACCTGTGTTCTCAGTTTACTTTCTCTACACTCATGTGCTGTTATGCAGGCAGTTCTACAGTGAAAAAATAGGTGGTATTTATGGATGAAATGTGTAAAATTATTCAGCCGTAAGTTATGTTAAACGTCTCATCTTCGTCATGAGACCCACACTGCTCATCTGTATAGAAGCTTATGGTATGTATGTAAGAAATGACTATTTTCAGTACTTAAGTCTTTCTCTCAGAATGATGAACACCATTCATTCCACATTAAGTGCTCTCAGTTTATCTAATATCACTGAGTACTTATAAAGGCATTCGTTCATAATTTTTCAACAAGTACATTTTATGGTGGCTTTGTAAGCTGAGCATAGAGTACTGATGCTTTGTAGGGCTTCACCTGTGTGTTGGTGGAGATGTGGGCAGGTCTGAAGCAGCCCCTCACATCAGCCACCCAGAGGGCAGAACCCAAATTAGAGCTTCTCAGAAAACAAACAGACATATGCATGAAATTTTGGGGTTGAGAGATGACAAGATAGTAATTTTATTAATTCTGAATTTTTTAATTCTATGGCTGATGTGGGGGCTTTGGGTGGGGATACTGTAAAGCACTTTGAGACGATGTAATGTTGTGATACAAAAACAAATGTTTGTTGTTTGTAATTCACAAATATGGAATTAAAAAAAAAATCAACAGAAAAATATCTGAGAACAACTAAAAAACATTGTTGTACTTATCTGAACAAGATCAGCCCTAAATCAGCCGTTTTTAATGTGTATTTTTTTTCAAATATGGTAATGTGGTCACTGTTTCCACTGAAATGTGCTGGTAGCCACAGTTTCTTCTGACGCCCTTACATAAAAGTAAACTGCATGACATCCCTGAGTGGTTTTTATCTCATATAAAAACTGTGAGATAAAGCAATGTGAGAACACACTGTGGTCCAAAACTGTGGCTCTGAGACACGTTTTAACACCACATGTACCTGCATGCCGGCAGGAACCGAAGCAAAATCAAGGACGTAGATTTGGTTTCAATATTAGTGAGGACATGTCCACTGCTGTGTATGACGGAGTATGTGCCCTTAAGCAAACTGCATATAGATGCCTGCTTTCAGAAGTCAGGGAGTATTTGTGTCAGGATGGCCTGTCTTACAAAATGATGCTCACACAACCTTTTCTACAGCAATTACATTTTAATGCAGTACTTTTCTCATAAGTGCAGCACTTGGGTGGTGTTTGGCTCCGCAGTTTAGGACTGTGTGCCTCAATGTCAGTAGGTTCAAATCCCAGGGTTAGCAGGATGTCACCGTCGGGCCCTTGAGCAGGGGCCCCTAACCTCAGCCTCCCCAGGGACTGGCTGACCCTGCTCTCTCGCTTGTATGTTGCTTCGGACAAAAGCGTCTGCTAAATATGTAAATTTGTAACACCTTTTGGTCACAGGTGTTTGTCCTTAACTATGAGGCTATTATCTGCCCTTCATTACATAGACTACCTGTCTTGCCTGTTGGAGATGGTGCCCGTGGGATAGTCTGTTCATGACACTAGTACTAAAGGATAAGACATGGAAGCAGGTTAACAAATTCAATATCTATGAACAACATAGTGGCTAATTAATATGCCCTACAGCACTCAGAATTACTAGGATACAGAACTTATTCAGATTACATTTGCCTCACAGATATACCCATGTACGGCAAGTATTTTCATACAAAAAAAAGTCTAATTCCATTTCCACAGACGGATCGGCAAGACATTTTGCTACATTATGCATTTTTAAGAAAACCTAATTTCCAAGTAAAATTATTCCCCTGTGTTTACATAGTGACTTCACATAAATTCAATCAGCTTCAGATCAATTGTAATCTGTATAAAAATAACCTTGGAAAAAAAAAAAACAATTTCATCTGAAGTGGATTTTGGAAATTCAAGTTCAGCAAGGAGGCGAAAGAAAAATACAAGATGAGGAGAGAATTCTGGAGCGGGTATACCTTACCTTATGGGGACACAATGTCCCCATAATGTGATGACTACCCGTTTTTTAAAATAAAATGTTTTATAAAAATCTGTGACTGCAATGAAAAAAACTAAACATGCAAAAATTAATGTATTTCGCTTGGTTACTTATGGTCATGGTTAGGGCTGGGTAGGGGTTAAAAGGGGTTGTCATAGTTTGCGGTCCCCATAAAGATATGTTTACCCAACTGTGCGATCTTTCCATAAAGCCTGAGGAATTGGAAGCAGTCTGGCCTTGTCTGGTGACATATGACATGACCTGTTCTCCGGATAGATGTCCATTTACCATCCTTCCATAGGGATTATTGAAGGAGTGTGTGTGCGTGTGTGTGAAAGAGAGAGAGAGAGAGAGAGAGAGAGATATTCTGAAAAAAGGTCATTCACATAGGAGACAATGGCAGACATTTGGAGTCATATAAAGCTTGACACTTCAATACAAGATGTCTAATTTTTCCTCTGATTTTGCAACATGATATATACACAAGTGAACAAAATATTGGAAACATCACATAAAAAATAACTATCACAGAATTAACAAAATCACAGTGCAAAAAACAGCTATTTAGGAATGTTGTTAAACACCATAAAATGGTCTCAAACCACATAATACAGAAATGAACCAGCAGCTCTGTGATATATTCTCAAAAATGTTCCTTCAACCCACAATGACTACTGCCAGCTGTTAAACATTGTGGTGGATATTTAATGGCATGAGCAGCCATCATACAGGAACCAGTGGGTCCGATGATTTCTCTGCCTAGTTGTATAATGGATGAGTAACGTGAATACATTTTACAGGACTAGATGCACCCTATGGTGAAAACACAATTTCCTTATAACATCTCTGTATTCCAAGTGAACATCACCACACACTCTACTAAACAAACTGCGTTTTATTTCCCACCAGGAAGAAGTCAAATGTCTTACATGACTTCCCCAAAAAGTATAAAGTAGGTTCCCAAATCATTTACCACCACCCCCTCAATAACTGGAGGCTCCTTCCTGAAGAATAGTTCAGTATCAGGTTGCATACATTTCAGAACTTGCATAACAGCAAATGGTGGCTCTACTCATTATTAATTCCTTTGAAATGCATATATTCTTAGGTTTCCTTTTATTTTGCCCATTATACGTCCTAACAGGCAGTATGGTTCTTAGAGAGAAAAAAAAAGTCTTTGATTTTAATGCAGTGCTTTGGAATGTTATTTATGTGCCCTGCACTTTGTCCCAGTTCATTACTACATTTATTTACACTCCTACAGGCTTCTTGTTCCTATGCCCCAAATGGAAGCCAGCACCTCTATTCACTCTGACTTATTTGTTGTCATTTTTTTATTTGCATTCATTTTTGCCTACTTAAGTTTCAGTTATTACAAAAAACGTACAATACACAAAACAACACATTGTTACATGCAATTTCAATATTATTTCTAAATTAAATAAAGTGAAATGTAACGTCCATTGACATGAACTGCATATGACCAGTGGCCACGGTACAAATGTGACAGAAGATTCATGGTACTTCATAGTGCTTTGCAAATGACTAATAAGACGATGGCAGCTCTTAACATTTACATTTTATTTGTGTGTATAACAAAGCGTGACACCAGGAAACAAAAAAACGTAATTTCATCAATATCTATTGCATTGCTTTTGATATCATGTTAGTCATTATCGGCCCTGTACTGCTGGATGAATGTCCATAACGTCCATTAAAGCGAGTGCCTAGAACTGCAGTTATAATTTGTGCCTTTAGTCTACAATTTGGCCCTTTCTTCAGAACTCCAAATGCTCTCCAAGGAAATGCAGCTAATTGGCAATAGAAAAGATCGTCTCAGGCCGGCCAGCGCTGCTCCAGTGGGTGGACGACCTCCGGCCTCTAATAAACAGGCTCCCTCTCTTTCCTGCCATCACCATTATCAGTGGTTCGCTTTGATTACACTGCTATATAAACTCATCTTCCAGAAAGCCCGCATCATCAAAGTTACGGGAAATGTCAAAGCAAGCTGAGGCAACTCAAAATGACAGCTGACATTCATCTGGATAGAATAAATATAGTCATTATGTAAGGCTGCTTCTTGGTGCATTTTATTGGTTAATTAAAGCTTGTAAGTATTTTTGAAAGAAAAAAAAAAAGATCATTGTTTATAACTGCTAGCCTTTGGAAATGTGGCACTAGCTATAATAGTTTAAGAAATTGCTTCTTTGGAGAATATTAAGTAAATCAATATTTCCAAAGTTCACGGTTCATTTGTCAGATATTTTACCTACAGCCAGTCTGGTGATCCTGCAGTGCCTGCCTCAGCCTTCATTACATCAGGGTCAATGACTCCACTGCTGTCAGTGTCCCTCTGTTCTGGCTGGCGTCCCTGAAGGTGGATCACCCAGCCCTAAACTGCAGGAAGCACCAGGAAGCACCAGGAAGCACCAGGAAGCACCAGGAAGCACCAGGAACCTGCTCTCTGCTCTTAATGATTATTTCACCTGACCATTCCATCAAATAAAACTTTTCAGTGAAACAGAACATTCTGTGGATTCCTCATAATTTAGCAACACAAATCCCAGAACAGATGCTTTATTCGGAATCTCCTTTAGCAAAAGATAATAATCCAGTTAGTGTGATTTTAGATAAACTATATGCTGTACATCAATGGAATAAACATACAAAACTGTGCCCCATATGTCATACTACTCAATGTTCAGCAGCCATTCAAATTATTATTATCATTATTAATAATAATAAATTATCATTATTATTATTATTTATGTACTGTATTATTATTATTGTTATTGATATTATTAATGATGATGATGATAATAATAATAATAATAATGACAACAGTAATGCATGGATTCGATAAGTTGATATTACGAATTTTAATAAATGATAGTATGAAGTATGAATTTATATACCGTGTGTAATGACTTCCTTACCGCTTAATTGAGCAGAAAATATCAGTGGAATTATAATTAGATTTCAAAGCATGGCCTGAATTGTATTTTTAATTAAATCTGATCCAAGGTGTGGTATGAATTTGCAGATTACGATCCATTGAAGAATAAAGACAAATGGCACAGTACCTCCACCTTCATGTTTCTGTTTCCATATAAGTCAGACCTGATAACGCTGTACTCGACACGGCTGGGTGCATTTAAGGGCACTGGAAAGCAATATTTTCACAGTTCCATCATGGGACAGCCTAACATGTACTGGGTGTGATTATTAATTAAGATTATGGGATGCCTCAAAGCAAGACAACCCCTTTACCCCATAGGACTGGAATCTGCTACCCCCCCCAGCCCACCCCACTCCCTACGCCGAGGTCCCCCGACGAGCACAGAGGACAGCCCTTCCCAGAGGCCCTTGCTTCTCATTTGCACTTCTTCCTGAGCCAAGTCACCATGGTGAACCGCCTCTTGGCACAAAGCAGACTCAACAGCACTCAGAGGTCATGGCGCCCTTCTGCTCAAGGTGATGGCTGTGGTGGAATTTATTCACAGTTCCGTCCCTTTCAGCGGGGAGGCTGCATTTCAGAAACCAATTTTACTCTGACTACATTCGTCTATTTAGGACATTAGGGTATTGAGCTTGCATAATTATACTAATAACTGAACCTTAAAATGATTACATTTATACTAAATATCACACACACACACACAGGTCTGTAATTATATCTTGGTGGCAACTCTCCATTCATTTCTATGGGGAAAACTCTAATCCCAACTTGATGACCTTAACCCCTACCCAGTCCTAACCTTAACCATGAGCAGCCAAACTAAATATGAGACTTTTGGCATTATTGCTTTTTTGATTGCATTCACAGATCTTTGTGGGTACCTGAATTACAAACCTGTGTGTGTGTGTGTGTATAATCTCTGATGTGGAAATTTTAGTTTTTTTGATTGCATTGGACCCCACAACATCAAAATAACAGGATGTTCCCACAATGTAATATAAACCTAATCGAGACACACACACACACACACTCAAACATCCAACAATACCTCAGCCTAAATAAGACCATGTTTGAAAGACATAGATTGACTAAACCATCTTGATATCGTTACCATGAAAACCTTCCCCTAAATTTGCAGATTCATTCACTGTGTATGATAACTCCCTCACACAACAAATCTGTGTGCAATGTGTACAATGTTGGCAACAGCGCTGCTAATATCTCTTCAGTCAGTTTTTGCATTGCAAATCCAAGCTATTATTTGCTAAATAAGTACAGGAAAAATGGAAACAAACAATTAAGCTGTAAAACAACTGCTCTTACATAGTCATGGAAAGCCTTGGCTTCACTGGAGTGCTCACACGTCTCCCTCCTTTCAGGTGCGGCGCAGTACAAATCCCAGAATACACTGCAACATGACACATGACAACGGCTGTGAGCAACTATAAGCACATAGACCTGTTTCAATGAGAAAAGTACGACTCCCCAGGGCTCTAGTGAGTCTAGGCCCCCGGCCTTTAAAATTGAAATTTAAAAAAAAAAAGTTGAAAGTTGAAAAGTTGAAAGTTCTGAAAAAAAATAGCCCTTCATTTTCCCCCTCATGCAGCAACAGAGGATAAATAATCCCAACAAACAAACATAAGGGTTTTAAATATTTAGCTGGCATACATGTCCCAATATTTAAAGAAATAAAAGAACTCACCACCACCAAGAGTGCAGAAATCCTGGAGGTTCCCCTAATGTGATATTCTTTTCCCATCGAATCTTAGAGAAAAAGAGAAAGGTATAAGAATGGTGTAAAGATTGCATGAACCGGGGTAAGTGCAACAGGGCAAAAATTCAAGGCAACATTTGGAAATAAATTATAAAGGACAGGTATAAATAGAATATAACTGGTTTTTCAAAGTGTCTGTTTAACCATGCATCATTAAGTCAAGATATCAAGGCACTATGAAGCCACTGACATGAGCAGATTTAAAAAAAAAAAAGAAAACCTACTCACAAGTATGACTGAACAGAGTGAGGGTTACATTTACGAAAGCTGGTGGGAGGCAATTTTGAAAAAGAACACCCACAGTTATACAGTCTTCTGTGCGTATGTGTATTCAATCACGGACAGGAGTATGAATTCAGAGAAATCCACCCATCAATCTTATAACCACTTATCCTGGTTACAGTGGGGCCTGGAGCTTATCCCAGGCACCACAGGACACAAGGATAGGAAGCACCCTGGATGGGATGCCAGTCCATTGCAGTCCACATACATGCATACTTACACACAGTTCATATATTGCTATCACTGTACATACTCTCCATTAGGCTTAGGCAGTATGATGCTATTATCTTACATCGGTATTTGGAAATCCTGAGGATATTTTAATAGCATCTATTTTTAACAGCAACTAACCTAACCACATGTTTTTGAATGTGGAAGAAACTGGAGTAGTCTGGTCATGATGGTGTGGCCGAGGTCAGACGTCTTCCTGATCGCTCCGATTTGTTACATTTCACTACATGTTGTATGTGTACAACTGCGTATGTGACAAATAAACCTCTTGATTGACTGATTAATATTGACAAAAATGCAGATATGATATGAAGATGCTGCATTAAAGCAATGTAAAGTAACATATCACCAGAGGTCAGAAGTTTTTGTTTTTTTTAACTGATGGAAAATTGAAATTTAAAATGAAATGAATGTATTGCAACAGGAGATTTATTTGGAAGTAGAAAATAATTTGCTTATGATTACCTTTTGCAGTGAGGACTAATATGTAATATAATTCACAGCAATCTTGTCCAAGTTCTCATGCATTTACATTCACGCTGCTATTAGATCGGTTAACTAAGTTTTCCATTCACCATAGGAGGTGGTTATGTGACGTGTGCTACAACAACAACAAAGAGGAATGATGTCAACAAACAAAGTGTGATATTTTTAACTCTCCAACAAGGACTTGTCTCCTTGTTTCCCTAGCAATCAATTTCCATACAGATGATCCCACTTAGACTCAGATTCCGAAGTTTACAGAAGCCTATATGATTTATTTATTTATATTGTTTTTTTAATGCCATCATATGAACTGTCTAGAAGGTATGATGGTATCAAAAACTAGATACAACCCAAGCCTACTCTCCATTCATTTTTATGGGTTTAACCCGAATCCCAGCTATAACAACCTGAACTGCTACCCAGCCTAACCTTAATCATAAGTAACCAAGTCTTTTGACTATTTTAGTTTTTTGTTTGCATTCCCTGGTAGGGATTGGAAAAATGTCCCTACATGGTCAAAATAACAGGTTTTTATCACATTGTGGGAACATCTGGTCCCCAAAACGTAGTATATACATAAACACACACACACAATTCAGAAACAGAAACTAACCTAACCACATGTCTGAATGTGAATGAAACTGGAGTGCTGGAGGATTCCTGCATAACATGAGGAGAACATACAGACTCCACACACACACAGAGCACATCCAAACCTCCAAATGATGCAGGTGTGAGACAACCGTGTTACTCAGCGAGCCACAGATCCAACCATAACCTTATTCAGAGAAATCAATTGCCTTCAATAAAACTTAATCGTAAAAGCAAGCTTAAATTCTCCAATGTTACTGAAAGTCCTCCAGATACCTATTAAATACATTTATACTTTAAACTACATTTATTTGATGTGACATTCCCTCATAGTGTGTCCATATAACAATAAATTATCAGTTAATTAGCTACCTTTTCACCTCCTCCTCCGTACAGTATGTGAGGAAATATAAATCTTAATTAAGCTGCAGCAATATTATATTATATTAAAATCCTACTCTGCACATGTCCACATTTTACAGTTTTACATGGAGGTTTTTAAGGTACTATCCTTCAGCTTTCATCTATGGAATCTATATCAAGTTTTCACAAGTGGAGATGAGAAACAGAGACTGACTTGAGAGTTTAAATCTATGAAATCTTCAGCACAAAAGCAGGAAAGTTTTTGGCCACAAGGCAGATAACCAGACAAACTACACGTAAGTGCAGGATAAAGTGAAGCATTTCAAAACCTGAACAAATAAGGTTCTGTTTGGCGAGGGAAATGTTTTATAAATCATTGAAAGAATTGTACTGAAGATATCTGGATATCAGTGATATACAGAAGCATCAGTGATATTATGTTATGACAAATTGTTAATTACTTAAATGATTAAAACTTAGAGAGGGGCTTTGACTTTTAAGCATCCAAAAATTAGATCAATGAAAATAAAATGCAACACACAAAAAGTATTTTTGAGAACAATACAGAATCGATACAAAAACTAACCCTGGTCTTGTGACTCTCCTTCCTGTGACTGCCATACTCTCCCTTCGTAGCTCTACAAAAGGAGAGTATGGCACTATTTATTTATTTATGGCACATCCATACCACCATACTCACCACCATACTCACCACCATGCACCAACCATGTTGGGTATTTCAGCCAGGATAGTTTCACCCTGATATTCCAAAACCTGACTCGGTCATCTACACCTTTTGACT
>JAODJU010000040.1:24507874-24520110 GCA_026776725.1 Gnathonemus echidnorhynchus | reverse complement strand
TATATATGTATACACACACACACATACATTACAAAAATCAAAATAGTGCTCTTTTTTTGATAAGATAAAGAGCATGACTCATAAGATGGCCCCCATAAATGTTCAAACCAGCCTTATAAAATCTGACAGGATTTACTGCCACCCCCGCAAAATTACAGTGAGTACACAATGTTAAATGTGCTGCACACAAAGCTTACGTTTTTCTGAGTGCTCGCTCCAGCAAGTTTCGAGGGTTTTGATTTTCTGCTGTCATGTCAGTTTCCTGTGTGTGTTTTTGACGTGAACGAAAAAGACATGGAAACCATATATTCAGTTCAGCTGTATTGCTTCAGAATGTCTAATTGGCATCACTTAAATTCAGCCATGACTGAGACGTGTAGTATGTAGTAATACTCTTATGCAGCCTGTAGAAATAAAAGGATTTAATGGTTCTGGAATCTTCAATGTTTAAACACTGCAATATCATCTCACTTTATCTGTTTTAAGGTTACCTTTCTAAATAGAGTTCAAACAGGATATTTAAAATTATATAAATAAAAGCTGCCAATGAAAGAAATGGAAATATTTACTCCAGATTTAATTCTTAATGCGTGCCTGTGTTTACCCAAGATTTCAGTTAATGTACTTCAGAATAAAACATGATAATCTTACTTCCATCTCTTGATCTTCAATGAAGTGACAGTTTTAAGTTGTACTGCAAACTGAAGCTAACCCTTGAATACCATCAGAGAGCACTGCACAAGCAGCAGGGCAATCAAAGTCAGGCTAATTGTTCTATTAAAGCACTTTATCAGGCGCCTTTTACAGACAACCTATTGTCTTACAGTCTGAAATATTGGGATAAAAAAAAATAAAATAAATATAAGTATACTTCAGAAAGGAAACAGAACATATTAAGACAACGACAACAACAACAATAATAATAATAATAATAGAAAAGCTATTTTATTTGCAAAACTTCTTGTGGAAATGTTAATGTATGAGACCTTGAGGCCAGTGACTGCATCAAGCAGAAAGGACTGTTTGATTGCCCCTAACAAGACCTTCTTTCACTTGGAAATGTGGACAGAACACATCGTGATAAACCATTAAACTCACAGCTGACATGCTTAGAGACGGCAGTATCAATGTATCCAACATGCAAAGCTATGACAAAGCTGGGCATGAGAGTTGATCAAGGGCATAGATCTGGTTATGGACAGTAGGGACATGTCCTTACCAATATTGTGGAAGGACCATTGGGGCAGTGGTGGCTTGATGGTTAGGGACGTGCACTTGTAATTGAAAAATTGCTGGTTCGAATCCCCGACCAGCAAGGCACCACTGAGGTTCCCAGAGCAAGGTACCACCCTCAAGCACTGCTTCCCGGGGGCTGAATTAGCTGCCCCCAGCTATGTCACGATGTCACATTAAATGTAGAGGACACATTTAGTTGTTGTGCACTGTGTGCTGTGGTGTGTCAACAATGACTAGTGATCTCTAAATGTGTGTTGAGGGGTCGGGGGTGAATAGGTCCCTACCGGTGTTGAAACCAAGCCGACAGCCTTGGTGTTGATGATAAATGCAAAATACTTAGAGGACATTTTAAATACCTTAATATAGAATCTCCTTGAAAGACTTCATCTGGTCATGTTATTCCTATATAGGTACTGCTGTACTGTAACTCTTACTCCGTCCTTTTAAATGAACACTAAACGTCTAATGCACCATGCCAGCTCTGCATTATGCTTATGTATAATTAAATTAACAGGGAGCTCTGGAGTGCAGTCCATTGCTTGCAAGGAAAAATCTGCTCTTAGCATTTCACTCCTGAATCTATAAATATACCCAGGATGGATGCTTACCTCTGACAGGAAGGTCTGTGCAGATTTCTGAGCCCCCACATGAAGCAGATACTCATACACGTACAGTGCTAACCTGCAGGTGGAGAGAAGTGAACAAAATCAGGTAAAAATCGGCTCCAAATTCGGTAGAAATCAGTTTCTTTTCCAAGAAATTAGAGAAAATTATAAATCTGACATATGCTAACCTGGCAAAATAGGTCATACATTATACTTCAACCATATACACATAAAACAAGGCCTGCTATAAAATGCGCTATAACGTTTTTTTAACGAAAATCTCCCCTTGTACAGAATGAGACTTTTCACCGATCATTGGTTTCCATAGCAACGGGTATAATGTTTGTCAGAAAAATAAAACAAAGTATTGTTATACAGAATATATGTAGCTAATCAAGGCTCCATTGTTATGGAATACTTCAATATGTACTGTAGCAAGGCCATAAACCTGAAATGACTTATGGGGATGTACAAAACAACAAATTGTACATACTTCTGTATTGAGTGTCAAATATTGTTTTAGCTTACTTTGGTTAACGATAAAGCAATATATTATGAAAGGAATATAAGGCAAATTCTCTGTGTTTACTTAAAGAAGCAATTAAAAAACAATTGATCACATTTCTTTGTGGACTTCTGGTTAAATTAGTTCAAGATTACACAAATATAATGCATATACTCCAAAATCAGCACTGGATTGATAAGTGAATTCCAAAACAACGTATTATATTGTCTTTGTACCTGCAAGCTTGCTATGTTGACACCATACATGGAGAATTGAACTCAAATGGCCATTGCATTACCATTTGTAATTTAGTTGAAGTTTGGCACGTGAATGACACATACCTCCCAGAGCTTAGAAATGTTTTTTGTTTATTTAAAAAAAAAAAAATCCTTTGAGATATAGCACCTTCTCGTCACTGCAGGTAGCAAAAAAAAAAATAATAATAATTCCCCACACTTCACTGCAATTACCTGAACAGACACATACTTGTACAGCCCCACGCAGCCACTGAAGATTATATTCTAGTTATTCATATTTATTTATCTATTCCTTTAATTTGCTCCAAATTGCCATGTGTATATGCACCTGTATGTGTGTATCTTTCTTCATGGTACCACCAGGAAAAATGTGTATGCTGGATAATAGCGATTCTGATTCTAATTCTGATACTGAATTGTCCTTATCAGGGCATCCTGGGTGCTTCCATCAAAAAGCTCTAAAGTATCAGAATTAAACAAAATGGGGTAAAATAAACAGTTGTTAAACTTTTTAATAAAATATTCGATGGCTTATACTGATAGATCTTCCACAGACGTGATACACCACAGAATGTACATCTGTACAACTGGGGCCACTTTGTTAGGTACTCTACTTGGTACCAGGTAGGGCCCCCTTTTGTCTCCAGAACTCCCAACTTCAATGGTTCCAAGTTAGAGATTTAGAGACGGCCTTCTGCACACCGATGTTGTACTGAGCTGTTATTTTTGCACTTGTGCTCATCCTGTTAGCCGTAACGTGTCTGGCCATTCTACTCTGACCTTTCTCATTAACAAGGTGTTTTCATTGTTTGTAGGAGCAGACTGTTTATGTTAATGACCAGGTTTACCTAATATATTAAAAGTATAATCAATGATGATAAAACGTTAAGGGCTGTATGACATTTATAATAATAATAATATTGCAGGGACCATTCAGTCTGAATTAATGAGAAAACCAGGTAACTGCAGAGAATATTTTTTTTCTGAGGGAGGACAGCGGAATACTGGCTTGGCATTTTATAGTGTTTGAGTTTGATATGCCAACATGTTGTGGTAAGGTAACCCCCCCCCCCCAGGTCCATCAATCTGAAACTAATGTTTCACTTCCAGTAACCTAAGAGCGTCAGAAGCCACTGGAGAAAACCACACACAGCACTGCACAGACTGATGTTGGACACAGCAGCTTCTCCCTTTGGAGAAAGGGGATCTCAAGAAAGCAAAACAACGCATATATCCTGTCTATTTCTGCGGAAGGCCTCAGCTGAAAAGAGACAAGGCTAAAACAAAGCACCAGTGATCTAACCTGTATTAAATGAATTATGCATGACATAGGAGATGTTACACTCTGTGTTTGAGAGCTTAAATCTCAAGTGTACGGTTTCTGTTCAGCCACGTAACAAGGTGCTTTATACACAATGCTAATCCATAAAATAATGTAAACATTATATAGTATATGGGTCTCTGCATGCATATGGGTTTATATATATAAACAGAAAGCACCTTGTTAAGAGCTTGAATCATATATGTATCCTGAACGAAAGCGATTCCAGTTATTAGATCTCAAAGTAAATTAATGGGAACTGGCAGTAAAGTTGATACACAGCTGAATCCCTATTATTGAGTAGCCTAATCAAGCTGTAATTATCTTCCTGCCCAGCACTGGTCTGCAAGATTCCTTGCATGTTACCATGAGCAGAAGAGACATGCATTTACACCTGCTACCCTTGAACACCACCCCGCTTCCCAAATTCCGCTGCGTTCATCTCTCTTGCATTTTCTTTCATGAACCAGAGCAGCTGTGATGAAACTTTAATCAGGAAAACATCTCAGGAGTTGGATTTGAAAGGCAAAATTTTGGAGAAAAGCTCAGCAGAAGCTCAGCCTGGAAGGATTACTAGGCCAGGAATATCTACCTACTCTGGGGCAGGCTACCGTGCCCCACGAGTGCAGATCAAGGCAGCCGCTGGTTTGGGAAGCACTCTGACCAATCAGATATCTTTTTTTGTTTAAGGGGCCAAGGTAACCACATAGAAAGCCTTTCCCTATAATGTGAGCTCCTCACGATTAGCCCTATGATGGTGCATTTCGAATGACTGTAAGTGTCACAAGGATACCCGCCCAATCATGGAAAGCTAAGGACGCAGGATTAGGAACGCCCTGAACGGGCTTGCTCGACATCACTAGGCATGAACACATACTGACATCCCCTCACTGAGGAGAAACGCAGGGTGAACAAGCTCCAAGGTCAGAGTGTGTGGCCTGGTCCCAGAGCGGCTCACTGCCTACTGAGGGACTGTGCCGCTTTAAAATATATCAATATTAATAATAAACCAACCCACCCACATCATATGTAATGTAAATATAAGGCCACATTCAACTCCTGTTTTTACAACGGCTAAAGAAAATGGTTAAGGTTAATGGTTAAAAATGACTTGTAAATAATCGACTGTAAATGCAAGTCCCAAAGGAAGAGTAAAACTGCTGCTCTGTCAGTAAGAAGAGGTGCTCACCTTGAAGTTACACCATTGTTTTTAGATAAGGTGTGACATACAATATCCACCCAGCCAAGGAAGGGCATAGGGCACAGGGCTGGGATGCACCCTGGATGGGATGCCAGCCCAGTGCAGGGTGCATACATGCACACACTCAGTCTCTCAATGGGAAATTTAGAAACTCCAGTTAGTCCACCTTCATGTCTTTAGACTGAGGGTGGGAACCAACATGATACATGAGAAAATACAAACTCCGCAGAGCAGAAACAGGATTTGAACACTCAACCCCTAAGGTGTAAGGCAACAGTGCTACCCAGTGAACCAGGATGCCACCCTATTACAAACAGTATATACAAAAACAACATCAACACCACCAACAACACCACTACCACCACCAACAACACCACTACCTGCACCAACACCACCAACAACACCACTAGCACCACCAACAATACCAACAACAGCACTACCAACACCACTACCACCACCAACACCACTACCAACAACACCGCTACCACCACCAACACCACTACCAACAACACCACTACCACCACCAACACCACTACCAACAACACCGCTACCACCACCAACACCACTACCACCACCAAAATAACACTACCAACAACACCGCTACCACCACCAACACCACTACCACCACCAAAACAACACTACCAACAACACCGCTACCACCACCAACACCACTACCACCACCAAAACAACACTACCAACAACACCGCTACCACCACCAACACCACTACCACCACCACATTTTCTCTGCTTATTGGATTTTTAAGGAGAGTCTTTGTTTTGCATTTGATGGTGCTTCTGCTGTCGAGTGTCTCAGGTAAAAAAATACCTGAAAATAAAAAGCACCAAGTGTATTTATAAAGAAAAAAATGCAGAAAGGCAGTGGAAAAATCACGCTAAGTGATCAGGAGTTCAGTCACAGTAGCTATTCCCTCAAGACTCTGAGGTGAACTGCCACCCGGCAAGACCCAAGCCCCTGATACGAACCCCCACGCTTTACTTCACACTAACACTTAGCAATCTTATTGGTAAATATACAATATGATAAATTATATTTTGAATCACATGATGCAGTATCCAGTGTGGCTTGTTCCATTAGCCTGCAAGCCCTGCATGTGCAGCGCAGGACAGGTATGGAAAAGCTGCCTGACACCTGACACCCTGACTGGTGCTGTTCAGCACCCGCAAGCAGGCCGTCCTGCTACTATGTACTTTGATGGAAGGCAGGCAAACTTTACAAACTATAGGAAGCAGAAACAAAAGATAATAATAAATAAATAAGGGAGAATATAATAAGGTATTGTGTTTAGAAAAGAGTATACCTCTTTAGATATTTATCAACCTGAATGTATTATGTCTGTGTAAATTGGTGTATCACATTCAAATGCAAAGCAAACAAAAAAGAGAGAAATGCCAACTTTCTACCAGGCACCTGATGGCACCCTATCAATTTCAACACAAAGACACCACAGAATGTACATTATTCTCAACAAAGACCCCTTTCTTCTTGTGATAAATGAACAAAACCACAAAGTATAGAGGAAAAATACCATTCATTGCATTTTAATTACAGAAGTAGTTAACGAAAAGGTTAAATTAACAATACCAGACTTGACAAAATTCTTGACACATCAGGGACATAACAAACAAAAATCGTACAGCAATTTTGTTTTCTGCTGCTTTACCTTACTTTTGTTCTTGTATATACCTCCTCTCCATTTCAGTCTTTATTTTTCACTTAAACTAAAAATAGTGGCTACCAGACTGTGAAAGAACAGTAGAGGACACACAGCTTCAGCCTTTGATCAACAGAATAAGAAGTTCAAGCCCACCATTGAGAGACGGACATTTCCTAATTCCAACAGAATGGGTCACAAAGAATTCGAGACAGCTTGGTCCTTGCCTGCCTGAAACCTGCATGCTATCTATGAATACAAGGGGAACTAGATATCATGGACGGGCAAGAATGACTGTGTGAGGCCCTTTACAGTTCAGAATGACGACCTAATGCTTCCATTGCATGCTGTCGGACTATAAGCTATTCAGAGAGCACAGAAACATTGGCTGGGATCATTTATGCTAAAATGCAGCTATATGATAGCAGCAGATAATAGGTATCCAGCTGTTTGGACTTTAAAAAAAATCCTTGTTCTCATTCACAACTCTACATCACTGTTGGAAAAAAAAAAACCCATCCAACTCGTACAGAAGATACTCCCTATCCGTGAGGAGTGAGACACGTTTTGTGCGCGATGTGTGATCTTGTATGCTTCCCAGGTACCACGTGAACGTGTGCGAATGTCCCATGTACGCTTTCTGATATGTCGCTGGCAGCTGTGGAGTTCCGAGCCAGTTCCAGAAGCCCACTCAGCAACGAGGAATTAACTGCACCTATGTGCTGACACTAACATATAGAGCACAAGCACACGGGTCTCTGCTGGCGGCAGAGCAAACCCCTGCTCTGTCATAAGACTGCTGTACTACTCTTAAACAAGCTGTATCATTTCAAGGTAGTGCAATTTATATATATATGTGCATAAAATATGTGTAGGAATTCATCAAGAAGTTCAATTTCTGCTGTGCAATGGTATCCGTCACCCTTCAAATACACTAGAATTGCTGCCTCTGCAAATTGAAATGCAACTAATCTCATACAGTTCTTATTTTGTGCCTCTATCTTCTTTTGTTTGTCAAAGCCCATCGTACATGGTATATTATCTGCAGAATGTTCAGTGTAAACACTAAGTATAACTGACTCCAAGTCAGTATGATGAAGTCAGAGATGTTTCGCGTATATGAAAAAGTACCACAGAGCACTGATACATACCAATTGCATAAGTGCATTACAAACTGGCCAAATCAAGAGCTCAGAGCTAGACTAAACTAGACATAACAAGATGATGATGTAAACTGCCCAGGCATTTTTTCCAGCTTCACTGTCAAGATAGAATTTTATAGTTAAATTTAATATTCCAGGTGTTAGAAAAAAAACATATTAAAAATTAATCAGTCTGGGTTTCATATGACAGCACTTACAATGGATTTAACTCTTATCCAGGAATGCATGGGCTTTACAGATCTCAGAAAGCATTCTCTTCAATGTCATTCTCTTAAACTGAAATAAAAACCAAAGAAATTCTTAAATCGAAACCATTTCTGTTAATCATATTTTTTAGTTGGAAAATGATCTCTTCCCCTCTCTCCCCCTCTCTCATGTTTGCTGGTAGTTTTTCCTCAGGAAATGCAAAGACAAATAAAGCTCAATCCTCATATCAATCTAACTACAATCTCTCCATTAAATTTTCCAGGCTTCCACAGACCTCAGTTTAAAACAAATAAATAACACATAAATCATATATCAACTACGATGTTTCAAAATACCTTTTTTGCTTTGAAAAGAAGAAGCATTCACAGTAAACACAGAAGTGCAGCATTACATGACTTAGGCCTAATCACCATTAAAGTTCACAATGCTTAATGCAGAAATCTCTAATTTATCCACAATGGAATTTGTTATTTTAGACCACAATGCATCTGATATAGATGCATACATCATTCTTCCTGTAACATAACGCCCATGATGAGTTTATGCAATGTATAAAATTAGTATATCCCTACTTGGAGGGCATGAGAGAGACCAAAAACAGTATGACCCCTAAGAAGAAAACGTGTCTATGTTAAACAGTTGGGAAGATCAATGCAAGGAAAATCCCCCCGATGGTGTTTGTTTACTTGCGATTGAGTACACCTCCTGATGTAATGAAACTTCCATATTCTACATTTGAAATGACAACCTTATAGAGGAATATGCAACTTCTACAGTTTACTCTGACAACAATGTTGGCAGACATTTGTATTTTGTATCCCACTGCATGTTGGAATTCTGCATGGTCCCCCTCTGCTGTGGCTGTTTCCTCCTGTGGCCCAAAGATTTTTCACGTGTACAGGGATCTCTACATTGTCTGTCGGTGTTTTGCAATTTGTCCAGGATGTTCTGCTGACTTGCACCCAGTGCTGTCTATGATAGGCTCCAGGACCCAACATGACCCTGGACTGAATAAGCAGTGGGAAGATGTATGGATAGATGTCTATGTCGTTACAGAGGGCAGCCTGCTGGGGACCACTGCTGTCTCACACTTCCAGGGTTAGGACTGAATTTCCAGGTCTGTATGGAGTGTTCTGTGTAGGGTTCCTCCTGGTAGAACTGGTCAAAATGGTGTTTGTAAATTGCCTAGTGATTGACAAGATCACTCTTCTGCGGATTCCCCTGCCCTGTGCATCATAGGATGGCCCCCAGCTCTCTGTGATCCTGTACTACATAAGCAAATGCAAATGTGTATGAATTTGTGTTTTGACAGAAAATCCCTCCTGCAGCTTGAAGGTTAAAGCCTTTAGTCACAAGTTCAGTTGGTTTTGATATGTTTTGCCTATGTTTGGCCAAGCAGCATTCACAAAACTAAAATGACTGGGAATTTCCTTTTCTCCAGCAAAGGCTGGGAGTACATTGTTCAACATGGGCTGTCTGGGACTTGCTGTCAGGCAAGGACAAATATACATTAGCTAAAAGTGATGGCGAGTCTTGTACAGCACTGCTGACAGATCACAGGTATGTGCATAAAACAGGATGCAAGTATAAAGCAGTACAAATGTTCAGGTACCTTCTTCTGTACCTGTACCAAGCAGAGCTGGTCTAAACTACACCTTCTTCAAAAGAAGGCATAGGAGGAGCTACAAATGCAGGTTTTAAAAGAAGTAGCCAAGAAAAGTACAGTTATGATCATGGCAGTTTTCTGGTCATGTCATAATAATCCAACGGGTAAACAGGTTAAGATAAAACTTATGAAATACAACTTTAAAATAGATGTTTATTAGATCCAGTGGAAAAAAAGTGAAAATGGTGCTTGGAAATGCAAAAAAGCTTGTTAAATAGGGTAAACATTTGCTCTAAGTTTCAAAGAAAAGTCTGAATACTGTTGCATAAAAGCAGAGTTGCATGAATGTCAGATCTACTGCATCTTCAGCTGTGCATTAGAATAAATGAACAAAGCTGTCGATTCAGATTCTGTATTATAGAACCTGTTAAAAGCCTCATCCCTTAAATCCTACAATTAACTGACAGGAACAATGCTTGTTTTACGCTATGCTAGTTACAGCCAAGTAAAACAAGTTCCTCCTGGGTCCCCAGTCATCATTTTAGCTGTGTGTCTATGACGGCTGGCACAATTTACCCGGAGGAAACATAGAAAAGAGATTTAAAATATTACTTTGGCATCTTCCCTGGAAGTTTCCCATTCAAAAGAGCTGGCTGACATTATGGGAAAGAGGCTTTTTCTCAATTTATGCCATGAAGAAAAAGAACTCCCCATTCCAAGGAAAACAGTCACCAAATTGCACTGACACTGTGAACCGACTTGGAATGGATTAGAATGTATTTATGTAATTCATTTAATGTAGCGATTTAAGCACCATAACCCTGACTCAGGTCACTGCTTCAATCCACTCTCTACTGTACTTTATAACTCTTTTATGGTAGCACGTGAATCAGAACAAGGGGGAAATTAAGATTAAGTTATACATCTGACTACTTTATATCTGAGAACAACACTTTACCACTTTAAAACAACAAATTATAGTCTGTGAACTATTTTTTTATTATGAACTCAAGTATTAGTGTTTAATGCTGCATGAAAAAGCGCATAAAACTTAAATTAACTCAATGGATTGGAGAATTCTTTCAGATAAGTAAAACTTCAAGACACCGTCATTTAAAATCATTGGCATAAAATTAATGATTAATAGATCTCACTCTACAAAATGTAAATTCTAATAATAAAATGACAAAGAAAGCACAGCAAATATGATCCGTGTAGCAAACCATTTTATACAACAGGCAAAAAATGTATGAAAGGGACCTGGCAGGATACTATCTAATGTCTAACTATTTACACATAAACACCTTGACACACATCCCTATTCATATTATCATACTCAGTTTAAAATAAAAAGGAGTAACAGAAAAGGGAGTATGAAAGGATCAAGTATGATTAACAAAGGAGGAGCAGGAGAGGCATGGTTACAATTAAAGCTATAATTAAAACGAGAGCATCAGGGTCGGGGGAAATAATGAAGATATGTAATTTCAGGGGAATTGCCACGTTTGTCCTCCAACAAGTATTCTGCGTCCTCTCCAGTGCATGGTAAGAGTGCATGTGCATTTGCACGTTACTCATAATGGATACACGTGTCACACCATAGCCGTTTTAAAGTGTTGCCCTCTATAATACATACACTAATCTAAAGCAAAACAAAACTAGGCACCAGTTTGTATAATATTTCCTTTCAATAATTCTATTTTAATCATTGTTTTCATTTAATAAATCATAAAAATGTACAAGCCACTGGCTTTCGTTTTGTGCTGGTCTCACCTTGATTAAACAATTTATTGAAGACTGACATTGACACTGGTTTTTGGAATATTACAGGTGATGATAAAGAGCACCCTCTAGTAGGAGTAATGCAGTCAGGCTCTGTCAAAACCAGATAGAAACAGCGATATATTATATTTAGGAGAAAAGAGGAGAATGACCGCAAGTTCTGTTGACTTAATACTATAAATAGCTGTGGTTTTATCTCTATGCCAGGGTTTGACTGACTGAACTTCACAGTGTATTATTGATGGTCTCAGTCTCCTGCCTGTTGCTTTGCTAAAAATGAGCTGGGCTGTTGACACAGTCCAGTAGGTGTTGGACTGGGTGGATACTGGATCTAGTGGATCTTCATCATAGGAGCTATTGTCTTAATCAAATAAACTCTGTCATACAGCCTGTAATGTATAGGGGCATTGAGGATTGAGATCTGCTAGCCAGAACAGGGTTAGTTGAGGGTGTATCCAGGTGGAAAAGTCGCCTCAAGTACCTGCAAAATATCTAGTTTGATGTAATTTCTTATTACGCAAAGTTCTCATTTCTCATATTATTAAATAAAAGTAAATCTGTTTATGAAGAAAAACTCCTTTAAGTCAATAATGCACATAGGGTTTCGAGTCTCCGCCTGGGTCACATGTGTGTGGAGTTTGCATGTTCTCCCCGTGTCGTCGTGGGGTTTCCTCCAGGTA
>JAODJU010000040.1:24464107-24501177 GCA_026776725.1 Gnathonemus echidnorhynchus | reverse complement strand
CCTGGCAATTGGGAGAGAGCAAAAACATGGACCGTCTGGTGGTCCCTGAGGACTGGGTTGAGAAACCCTGCTTTAAACCACCGAGATGATTCAAAACACAGTAGCATATCTGGTATTTATTCAGCTAAAATAAGCAACACACCTTCTTGACTTTTTGTTTGTCTGTGTTTCTTTTGGCTAAGCTGGCTTCATTCTACAGTCCTAAACTATCAAGTGAAGTGAATTGGTTTCTCATGGGTCCTGCTATTCCTGGGATAGGTTCCAGGCTCCAGTGACCATCCATTGGAAAAGCACTTGTGCAAAAATGTGTTTAAAAACATATGTGAATTAGACACATGCTATCACTCTCTTTGCATTTTTGTGTATTCTGGGGCCTGGCTTATCTTAGAAAATCATTTAAACATTACAGTGCCACAAGTTTGCTGTCACAACAGACCGCAGAATGCATGAGACCCATAACATAATAGACTCCCTTGTAATGTCAAGTGAAAGCCTTAAAGCGAGAGAGCATTTGCTGTCAGATGGTAAATATCAATCAGAAGATATCCCTTGTTATGCTAATTACATTTGCATGTTGAAAGAGATACATATTGAAAGAGAAATATCTTGTTACTTAAAAAGGATTCTATTATGCATTGCTAAAATCTGAGTTGAGGACTATGGAGGAATAAGATGCACTTTTAGAGCAGTGCCCAAGCTCCTTCGTCGTGCATGCTTAACCTTACACCAGTGTCTCCACGATGCCACTTGCATGTCAATGTGCTGTAATTTTTGTTAGGGCCAGCCACTGCAACAGAGTACGGGTTAAGGACTTATAATGCCTAACACTGCAGTACTTCTACAAAATCCCAGAGAATCCGAAATCCAGTAATTTATGTAGGTTAAATTTAATGTCATGCATATGAGATCTAATACCTTGTTCAATTAACATTTATTTGGAGGTCAAAAGACACAGTATTTTTAAAAACAAAATAAATTAAAATAATAAACAAAAGACTTTAGTCGTTTGTGAAAACTGCTTCAAAAATGACTATTATTAATGCCAGCCATGAACAACTGCTTTTGGGATGACTCAAGAAGTGAATTAGGGTACTTTTTGCCTGTGTTGATTGGTAATTATTATGATCAGTTCAGAATAAAGGTTTGCCCCCCCCCCCCCAGTCCAAATTGGAGTCCAAATTGCCCATAGGTGTGTGTGTGTGTGTGTCTCTCTCTCTCTCTCTCTCTCTCTCTCTATCTCTCTCTCTCTCTATCTCCTGTGATGGGTTGGTGCCCCATACTGGGTCATTCCCTGCCTTCTGCCCATAAGTTCAACACACCCTGAGCAGGATAAGCGTTTACAGAAAATAGATGGATGGAAGGTTGCCTTGATCAGTCATCTGATCAAAGGCACTGATCAGAGTGGCAATCCAAAATCTCATGGCTTTTGTGAAGGGGCTGCAGATCTTCTACTTAGAATGGTCTACACAAATCTTTACTCCAAAGAAGTGTGCCATAAAGATCTCTATGCAAAGAATGCCCATATTCTTAAATATTTCTTAAAGTAGGCCTACACAAAACAATAGTTGGTGGATTTTGGTGTCATGTGTGAAAAATGGCTTTATCATACTACAAAATGAAACACATAGATCTGTTTAGCCTCATTGCAAAACATTATGTCTTAAAACTAAACAGATCACCAAGAAAACATCATCCATACAGTAAATCATGGTGAAAGCATGTAGTATTTCTTCTAAATCAGATACTGTAGAATTTGTGAAGATAAAAGAGAAGATGGATGGTGACACAATCAGATTAACAAAAAATCCCATTTCAAAAAAAGCACAATGTGAAAAGCTATTTATGAAGACATTAACCCAACGTGACAATTGAGTACCTAAAGAACAGAAAGATAAAATTTACAAGTCAAAATTTTGAGCTAAATCCAGCTGAAAACATAGGGAGTAGTTTGATCAATGCAGTTCACCAAAATTAAACTGAGCTTTGTAAGAAGTAGTGGTGTAAATCATTGGGCCCAAAGCAAATCGATTCAAATACAATTATTGAGGTGACGATTTGGTGCATTGGAAACCTTTCATGATATGATTCATCCATTATTTGATCATTTTAATAATCCATGTACAAACCTTTGAAAAAAATATCACAAATATTGCCATGGGAACTTAATTATACACTATTAATGGAATACGTAGAAGGCTAATATCTTGATTTGTCATGCATCTCTAAGGCTGACATTACTTTCTACTTAGCTAGAGAAAATAACTTTTTTGCACTACAAAAAGCATCATAGCAAAAAGATTATCTTAACTACTGGCCAGCCTTCTGTGCTACACAACAGCGACAAATTTCCCAAATGCATCTCCGGGCAAAGATAATCAGGTAGTACTGAATATTAATGAATCTTCCTTAGCCATCCTACATTTTGGAAATTTGCATGCTGGAAATGCTACCTGCAGCATGAAAATGAGAGGATGCACAACGCAGACGTAGGAGTATTTCTGTTTTACCCCCAAAAATTGATTCTAACATTACTAATCAATACATTCAGTTGACACCTTAATAATCAATTCATCACGATGAATCACCACACCCTTAGTACAAAGGAGTCAAGCAACAGTTCAAAATATAGGTGCCATACCAGTGGACCTCCTAAAAGACTTGAACAGACTGGCAATAATTCAATCAATACTAACAATTACTAAGGGGTGTATATTCTTGTCTAAGCTATATGTCACCACATATTTCACCACATGACTTCTTTCTGCTTCCAGGTTTTCTACTTGTACTCTATATATGGAGCAAAAATATTAATTGATAAATATGAAAAGCTATAACTTCTTTTGAGCCTCTCTTTACCTGTATAGCCTGTATTTACTTCCAAATGGTCAGCCTTATTTGTGCTTTGTCAAAAATAGTTCATTGATAGGAAATCTATGGTAAATGATTGGTTGCAGTCTAAAGTGAAAAGGTCCAATGTTAAGAAAGGACATGGTCACCTTCTGTCAGCTTTTGTTACATCTGTGAAACAAATTCAGTTCATGAAATCAAATTACATTCTTCACAGTACGAGAAAGTGACTATAATCCATCGTGAACAATTCATTCATTTTCTGTCTGCTCAGAAGAACTGCAAGCTCATTCAACATTGACCTAGAGCAGTCGGAACATCATGATTTTAAAATTCCCTGCCCATTACCTGTCTGTTCATGAAATGGGAACTTCATTATTATAATTCCAAGAGTTTTCACAAAAGAATTCATTAGAGTACACTAGGAACTTCTATTTTGGCATCTTCAATAATCCAACTACTTTCAATGGAAAGTAGCTAAAGCCTGCTCGAAAAGTCACTAAATGTCGCTAATTAGCATATTGGTTACATCATTGCATTGTGTTTGCATTCTGCACAGTGTCAGATAGGATAAGCCCTTTATATCTGTTTGCTTACCTGGTCCCTGTTTTGTAACTTTCTGTGCTCGTATATACTGTATTTTAACGCAGCTGAATTCCCAATGAAACAGTTCTCATTTACATTTCTTTCCACTTCTTTTGTCAGCTAAGGTTTGCCCAGGAATTTGCTAGATTTTTCACTAGTTGCTTTTTCTGGAAAAAAAAAAGTCACTAAAGGATTCTGAAAAGTCGCTAAGTTGGCAACACTGCTTTTACTCAGCCCTGCAAAGGTACATTTGTGGACAATAATAAAAAGAAACAACCAGAAGAAATCTGTCAAGCATCAGGCAACATGGAGATATCAAGACTGAATGTGGGATGTGTGCGATGGCATCTTCTGTGACAAGTGTTACTTTTGAGCATATTTAAGACAGCTGGAACATATCCAAGTTTCAGGAATAACCTGTTACAAAACAAGCGTACTTCTCAAATCTATCAGAGATACCCCTATACTGCATTTACCAACTGTTTCCTACCGGCAGTCTAACAGCTTGTGGAATTCTGTTAGCAATTAATTTTAATCTCCTCTGATGCAACCTTATGCTGCGAGTCCTTTGAAAACAAGGGTATCCCTCTGAGCCGTCTAGCGTATTCTATTCACGCGAGTCCTCCTCTCCCCTGGTTATCAAAAGTCCAGCTTCATTGATGCTCAGAGCTAATCTGATGAAGCACTAACATAGGTGAAAGATCCAAAACAATTAATCAAGTGCAAGACGACCCCACTCTGTGGGAACACGAACTTCATAAAAATCTACTTTCAAGATGTAAAATACAGTCAGTCCTGCTATAACGTAAGTAATGGGTTTCTGAAAAACCTCGAGCTCACTAAAATTGCATACTAAAATGCACACATCCAATGGGAACAACAAACATGCCGAATTTGTTAATTTGTCGACTGCCAAGAGTCTGGAGTAGTCAGCCATAACCACCATGCGGCCAGGCACACAGCACAAATACAACCGATTACGGCATGCGGACTGACACTGAAGGTACTGTAACATGGCTACAGACAGTCTACGGAAACATATGTAAGTGAATTTTAAGAGGCTCCTGTGTGTTTTTATATGATAATTTGTCAAATATTCTTAGATGTTTAGAATCTAAGACTATGACCTGTGCAATGCATGGGTAAAGAAAAAGATTGATTCTTTTAATTTGAAAACAGGTTCAACCAATTCACTGAAAAGAACTGGTTCGAAAGAATGATTTGTTCATGAATAGGACATCGCTATCATTCGCTTGGATAGCTGTTTCTGCATGCAAGTAGTGTTTCTTGTTAAGACCATATTGCATTGTAGTTTGCGTTGTGCTTTTCTCTCCAACCGAAAACTGTGCAAATACAAATGTGACCCCGCGTTGCATTGGACTTAGATGCTAATTTATCAGTCGTGTTAGAGCATGTTCACAGTGTGATATCATACGCTGTAGCGAAACTGACTGTAGAAGTTTTTTAACTGCACAAGGTTACAGACATTCAGATTTTAAGAAACAATTGGAATAACTGGTGCAACCTTCTTTATTAAACTACAAATATAGCAAACAGAATCCACAAAAAATGTGTTTTTATCATTAGCATTGCATTCAAATTGTAGACTTGCAATTTGTAACAATTCTTGAAGCTTCTGAAGTTCTACCAGAACTTAAAATGTAGCTCACCACCATAAATAAGACAAGCAACTGTGTCAGCTCTTCCACCATTAATAGTCCTTTATTATGAAATGTCTTCAAACCCACTGTCCATATTATCTTCCCCTAGCCCATCACAATGTTGCACTGATAAGAAAAACAAAAAAATAGACTTTTCCAGATATTGTGCCATCCAGTTATATGCCAGTCATTCACCTTGTGTGACCCAGTAAAATGCCCTGATGCATCCACAGGTGACCTAATTTTACGGTGCCACACAGCCAAACAGTTCAGACCATAGCAGTTTGGACGGTACACACAGATTCAGTGGAATGGGAAGTTAGATTCAGTGGATATCACAGCTTGTCTGAAGTTCTAGTCAGTATATCAGCACTTAATATGATGGTAGTTACTGGAAACTTCAAAGTAGCATGAACAAAGTCTGTCTAGCCAACAAGCCACAACTCAGCATCCACAACCACTGCATTTTAGTTCTGTTGCTTCCAATCTGCAAATATATGTGTTAGGGGTGGGAATTAGCAGTGACAGCGTGAATCAATACTATATCAATGTATGTTTGCCGATATGATATCTATTGCAATTTTTAAACAGATTTTGCTGAAGAGCATTTCAGGTCTACATTTAAAGTAAAGACAAGGGCTATACATGTATTTGTCACGTGGCTTTCAGTTACAGCATTTTCAGGTTGGAACGTGCAATGAAACAAATCTGTACATTTCTTAAGATGGGTGAATGGTGAATGTCCAGCATGTAAAACATTATGCTAATTGTGAGACAGTTACAGCTAGTAATAGAAAACTGAAAGGCATTCCTACATCACTTAAAATCAGTAGTTTGGGAACATTTTGGCTTCCCAATAAATTACGCCAACACCAGAATAAGAGCGGAGTTGATAAGACTGTCTCTCAGCTCTGTTACACCTTGGATATCTTCCTGGAAACACATCCAACATGCTAACTCACATTCGATATCATTACCCACTCTGTTCACACCACCTGACTGTAGCCCCGATTTTCAATTTACCAAAAGTTTTTGATGATAGTCAATAAAAGCTCCAGATCGGAGGGAATTTGGTGTTCAAACGGTGCTGGCAAATTGGTGGTCGATCACTAATACTTTACAGATGCGACCGGACAGAGTCGCTGATGCAATAGCAGGCCAAATATCTGGACCTGCCAGCAACTCCAGATCCCGCAGTGTGAAATGTATTGTGACTGGCAATTAGCGTGACGACGAGCTACAGCCAATGAAAGCACAAGGCACAGGGTGAAGTGAAACCCGAGGGAAGAGTTTAAAAAGGGTGCAAAGAGTTTTGTTTACAAACTGTTGTTAGTGTTCAAGGAAGAGGTATAGTTACTGTATAATCAATTCAAGTTAGTCATCTGTATAAATTTGGTTAGCGGAGCAGGCCACATACTGCTGTTTTGGTATATCATGGAAGCGATAAGCACTGAAGTGGAGGAGAAGAAAGGAACCGTGCAACCACTACAACAAGTTTTGAAAGAGGTAATATTGTTGATAAACAAGGTAAAAAAAAAAAAAAAAAGATATTGCTTGTGTGGCAGTACTTTTTGCAGTTGAAGGTCAGACAGATATATTAAATGTTAGGATACCCTGAATTCAAACAGATTATTAACCTTTGAGCATCACAATAGGCCTATCTATGGAAGCCCATTTCTGCCAATTTGATGGAAAAAAAAACATCTCACAAGTCATTAAAATGAGAAACTTTCTGCCTTGAAATAGCTTACTCTCTTGAAATAATGAGAAACTTTCTTGAAACAATGGTGTAGTATCTTGAAATGAGAAACTTTCTCAAAATAATGAATTAGTATTGAATTATTGAGAAACTTTCTTGAAATAGTGATTTATTTACGGATATTATTTGGAGGGGTGGCGGAAAGGTAGTACAACAAACTTGGCAGCGCACGATGTTTTTGATGCAGTAGACCCACATAAAAAAGGAAAACCAAAGTATTGTAATGAGTGGTTGAGTTATTTTAATAAGGGAAATGACAGCTCTTTTAAAATGAAAGTTAATATCTTTATTAACAGCTACTAATTGATCTAATACTAGGAGCGGCACAGACACAGAAGCCAACAATTTACACAACACTCATGGCTACATGATAATGCAACACACACATTCCATGGCTAGCATTAGACAATTACAATATTTACAATTGACGTAAACACAAAAATTCACATATTAATTTACACTACTTAAATATACACGTGGTGCTGCACAATCAGTCCTGCTGACAAACCCCGCAGCATGATATTATGTCATTCAATCATGAACAGTGGGTGGGAATCACTGCTTATATGACATTGTATTGCTAAATTGATGTTTATTCGGTCAACTACATTTGAAGTACATGGCCAAGAGGCAGAAAATTTACACCATCTACTGTTGCATGTCTATAATGACATAATGAAAAAACTAAATTTTTAAGTGGTTCTGCTGCATCAAAATCATTCTGCACCCTCTAGGGTTGTGGAGTTTGTAGTACAGGCAGTCCCAGTTTAAGAGCGTCCAACATATGGACAACTCACACTTTTTGAACAGACTATTTCATTAAAAATATGAGTTAAATACAATGGTTCATAATAATGAACTCAAGCACTTTGTGACATGAAAACTTTGCACAGCTAAAGCAGTTTGTCGAGTCCAAGTACAGTACAGTACGTTATGTAGTTACTTTTGTTATCACTGCATAATTATTATCATTACTATTATTATTACTTTTCTGATTTAACTACAAATTTGACTTAAAGACAGACTTAGGCAACGGATCTTGTTTGTAACCTTGGGACTGCCCAGACAGATTATCCATCCCAATTATTTTGAGATAGTAAGTAATTTCAAGAAAGTTTCTCATTATAATGACTTACGGGATCCTTTATTTCAATGAGCTTCCGTAAGTCTTATTAATATTTTAGGTGTGCTACTAATCTTCTTACCAAATCGTGGGCATAAGTAAATGTCTATATAGTACCAAAAAGTCAGCGTCTGGATAAATGTTTATGCCCATCATCAAAAGCCCTGGTAATTATTGTGCATGCACTGTACAATCGCTTTGCGGTATCATGCATTGCATATACCTGAGGATGCAAAATGTATGGCTTTTATATATGTGAACTTGGAAAAATTACATTTTAAAAATTCGTTAAGCAAATATAATTTTTAAAGGCAAAAACCCACAATCCAATAATCTTAATGAATCTCCACAAGTATGGGGGATGCCAAAGAAAGCTTGCAGACCAGATCAAATAAGATAGTAAATAATAAAAAATATTGCTATAAAAAGTAGGGGTTCAAAATTTACCCAAAATAAATAAAATAGCCAAAAAAAAAAAAAAACTTACTTTTGCTCAACATCCTCTCTATAGAATCAAAAATATTTCCAAACAGTGGAACGCCAATGTCTTTCATTGGCTGGTTCTTGTTCGCTTTACTTTCTCATCACTCATCTTGTTAACAAAAATGCCACACTGTTCATGAGTGACTCAGACAGTAAGGATGAAAATGATTATGATTGGTTCGGAGAGCATACAGAGAGCTCATGCAAAAGCAGCAGCAAAGTGCAAATGCTTTATTTAAAAACATCAAGAAGTATTTTTTAAAGTCACACTTGTAATAAAACCTCAACACCGTGCAGAGAATCTTTATTTAAAAGGACAAAGTGGCAAAGATACAATAATCCGCTGTCTCATTTAAATTGCAGTACATAGTAATGTAATGTCTGCCAAACCAAGGCTTCGCTGCTCCGGCAAGAAGAGGTAAGAATGCCCTTTTATTAAGCCCTTAAAAGGGCTAACACTGGAATTAAATAACTATTGAACAATACATAACAGGGAAACACAGGGAGACCTGATGCCAGACTGAAGGCACACAAACAGTTGGTAGTTTACACAATAACTAGAGACACGTGAGGATCAGACAGAATCCACCCATGACATGGACTGGGCACACACAACAATCAGGAACACAAGAAGTATTCACAATAACACAAACAGGGGCTATTTACATTTTCCCAGCATGCTCCGGCTACAGTATTGTGTTGGTATTTTCAAAAACTATGCTGTTCCCACATATTGAAATTGTGGGCTTATTTTGTCACCATACTGCCTAAGCCTAGTAAGAACTCTAAAACTGTTCATAAAAAGTTGACCCATTTCACTACGCTGCTTGTATTTGTGTTTGTTGCAATAGTTCTGCTCTCTATTCGTCTGGTGGAATATCATCACTGTATGCATCCACAGACAGATGCAGTATATACACCAGAGTCCACATGTGGACCACAGCGGCACACGGAAAAGTGAAGTTTGAACTAGGCATCAACATTAATGTTGCTAGGTGGTGATGTCATTATATGATTATACGCAATCAATGCAACCAATCAATGAGAAAATTCATCATCAACTTTTTAAAGCCTTTTTTTAAAATATATAACTAATTTAATGAAGTTGTCTGGGTCAGCACCTGTCTGACCCTGCCTTTCCGGTCTCCGCCCCGTTTTGCCAGCAGGTGGTGCTGGCCATCCTGTCCTCCCTGTCTTTAGTGAGTCTAAATCCCTAGTGTGTGTTCCCTCTTTATCAAAATGCCACATAGCTCTGTGGGTTGATTGTGCAGCACATAGGCTGTAACCTTACAGTCATGGGTTCAAAACCAGCCTCACCTGATTTGTTTAATTTTGGGGGTTTTGTGGTTTCTGGCGTGTGTCGCAGTCCCTGTTTGAATTGCCCTGCTTATGTCCTGTTTGATTTTAGGTTTTGCGTATTGTATTCAGTCCTCTGTGTTATGTCTCCTAGTTTCTAGTTTTGGTGTATGTTAAGGTTCCGTAGTTTCATGCTTGTTTTAGTGTAATCTGCCCCACCTGTTCCTTGCTTTCCTGAGTCCTTTTCGATTTGTTAATTTGATTATGCGTTGCACCTGTTCCTTGTTTGCCCTGGTGTTCCTGTGTACTTAAGTGCTTGCCTGTGTCCAGTACCTTAGTGACTCACTGAGTTTGTGAGAAGTTACTCTGTGTGTTAATGTTACTTGTGTTTCTTACCCTGTTCTATTTCCCAGTCTCAGTTTTGTAGTTGTGTTTATTCCATGCTTTTTTTTTTTTTACTTAACTCCTAATTTCTTACCCTGTTTGTTTTTGACCCCTTGTGCTCCTTGATTTTGTGCCTTCCCTTGTTACGTTTTGTTAATAAACTCCTTTCTGTCATGGAGTTACCAGTTGATCGTCAGATTTTTCCCACCTGTGCCATCCCACGCCGTGACAGATGTTTGTTTTGGGCCTTCCCCGCAATGCACTTGAACAACAGAAATAGCCGAAGGCACTACATCATGAAATTTCTGTAGTAGCAAGCAAAGTCCTACAAGTTTTTGTCTATCCCTAGAAATAAAAAAATACTTAAATATATAACAATTAAATCAATATACATCTTTAAAATAAATACCAATGAAATGACAACAAAAACTACAACTAAACTAGATTTAAATAACGAGATAAATAACTAGATAAAATACATTTAAAAACTAATTTTAAAAAATGTAACAGTATTAACATATTTTATTTTAGTTTGTAGCCATCTGGGAGTCATTATAATCCCGCAGCAAGGAATCATATAAATGCCAGTATTTCTGGACTTTCTCAGTCAACCATTCATCAAATCCACTAGCCATTTCTGTTATCATTCTTATCATAGAGTGTAGAAAAGGTGTTTGTATGCAATCTTTGTTTCAAAATCTATTGTTTCAATTTTTCGATTGGTGTGCTGCCTCATGCACAGTTCCCCTCTGATGAAAATTACATCATAATCACCTGCCGTGTTATGGTTCATGAAGTACGATCCACCCTTTTCATGGTCCTTGTGATGTGACAATTGAATGTGCATAGCATACAATGTCAATATTAGCATTACACATTGCCCAGCCCCAAGCTCTGATATGATTTGGAGTGGGTTTTCCCATCACCAAGCCCCATCCAAAATGCATGCTTTACTAATAATAAGGTAAAAACTAATATTACAAATCCATTCAGATGAATTGTACAGTGAAGCTTTTCCATCCTAATGAGTACAATCTACAGGATGACAGTTCTCACAACATAAGTGGTCACTGAATTGATTCATGAGAATGAAAATGATGGGAACCAGATGCTACATTTGCAGTAGTCACCAGATGGCAAACCATTCTGAAGAAATGCCTGAGGAAGAGTTTTCCATCAACAAAACACCAAATAAAGGAATTTTACTGTTTTGGTGTCCAGCAGTGTTCCACATACTTTACAATCTACTCCAAGGTCCAAAAAAAAATTTGTTCTGGTGGCTCAATATATATATACACAAAACCAAGCATGGCTGATTTGATCTATCTGGCAGAAATGTGAGTGGTTATGATTTATTTATTACATGCAAAAATGCTGAATTTAGCATATATGCATGATCAAAGTTTTAAGTTAGTCTTATTAAATATTTGTAACCTCTATAACCTGGTGTACAAAACTACAAATCCCGTTTGTAATGAATATGTTAAGCCAACAGCACTGAAAGCATAAACTTGGCATTTTTTGATATATGTATAGCATGGAATGTGTTCCCACTTAGCTCAAAACATCTGTCTTCATTTAGATTTAATACCAACTAGTTATTTAATTAAAAAAAAAAAAAACAGGTATAATACTTGTGCTTCACTCTTCTTTGACTCTGCGTTTCACTGTAAACATTGGGTGCCATTCTCTTATATTAAGAATAATATACCATCCAAATAACAAAAAACTTAAATATATTAATTTTTTAATTATATTAATTACAATTTATAGTGTAGCCCATAAAAGATAGTTGACTAACAAACATTTTAAAAACAAAATTTAATAAATCTAAATATTTGCATGATAGTAAAATGATCCAGACACTATAAGTATGCGAGGTCTTGATAAATTAATGTTCTTCGTTTTGCTAAGTAGAGCTATAGGAACATCCTATATCCTACAATATGGGATAAAACCTTTTTTTAATGATTAAAGGAAACTAAATATAGGAAATTCTGGCCTAAACACAGGGCCAGTCTGGCCTATTAGAGATACAGGGAATCACGTAAGGTGCCAATTGATTAGGGAGTGCAAAAGGGCAAGTGAAAAAACATCTTAGGAAATACCTTTGGTTGCATGCTGTGACATTACAGTCATGTACATTAGTTTTAATATTTCAGTACTTTTCTTGTGAAACAGATGCTAGCTAGCTAGTTAGCAACCAGATACCCTGTGCTACCAAAATGTTTTTAATAAAAACGAATTAATAAAATTTGTTTTCTATTATACTGGGGGGGGGGGGGTGCTCCGCAGAATCTTTCCTAGGGCACCAGAACACGCAGGGCTAGCCCTGCCTGAACAGCATCATTAAATTCACTAAATTACCAACATGGTCATGCAACATATTCTAAGAGGCTCCTTCTATTCGAAGAAAATTCAGGAACTGCTGCACCAAAACACTGTTATGCATAATTTAAGACTGCAACATCTGACTGGCCCCAAACTAAAGGTAGAATGACTAGGGGAATCTAGTACATTAAAGTTTTCTTATTTTCAAAGGATGCATTTCAAACCAACATGTTTTTATTTGCCGTTTTTAATAATGACTGCAGATATGACTTGCTGAAAAACCATCACCATCATACCTACTCGAATTTCTGTAGGAAACACTGAATCATCCCTTTTATGAAGTGTTTGTACAAGTGCGACATCCGCAGCTGTTTTCCCTTCACAAAGGATTAAAAAATACAAATATATAAATATTTAATGGCCATTCTGTGATTTTAAATGTATTTTTATTGGTAAATTCAAATAGATGCTAATCCATGTCATTTAAATATAGTGAATCGATACAACATATTATGTGCTTTTTTTCCATGGATACATGGAATATTGATTCTAGACAAAAAATTTAATGAAGGAGAAAGATATTTAGAGACCGTGAAGCCTGTGATCTCCACAGACCCATATATCACTTTCCATTATTATTATTATTAGTAGATTCCAAGACCATTCATGCACGTCTAACATAAATCTACAGGAGCAAAATATCAATATATAAAAGTGATACACGATACATTATCTAATGGCAAACTCTTTTTAAGTGGTGACTTTCGTTGGGAATCAGATTTGCATTTTTCACAGCAGTATCACCTAATGCTCTGCACTTCAGCCCTCACCTACTCCCAAATAACTCAAAAAAAAAATGAATAAACGTATATTGATGCATCCCATTAGAAGAAGCTTTCTGAAACTCTTTAAAACCATCAAATCTATAAGAGACTACGGAGTATAAGAATGAGAAGAATTGATGAATAAACAAATGTACAGCCATTTAATAAAACATATAGTGTAATTACTACAGTATATAATAACAGTATATAACAATCCATCCTTAGATTAATGCCAGAGGAATACAGTGGGAATAACATTCAGTAGTACAAAAAATCATTTACCTACATGCCATTCACTGAAAAAAATAGAAATTACACATTTTATTGATTGATCCACACCCCAGTTTGGTACCTGAGTAACAAAACTTCAAGGAGATGCTACCACTCCTGATGTCCCTTCCACCTCTTTCCAGTTTTTATGGAGTCATTTATACCTGAACAGCAGCCAACAGTAATTTTGACAATAAAACCCATTCAGAAAGGAAAACATCCATCCATTTCTACACCCGCGTGTCCTACACAGGATCGTAAAGGTTCAGAGCCAATCCTGCAAGATATGGACTCAAGGCGAGGAATAAACCAACACAAGGCGCCAAGCCATCATGTATAAACAATATATTTGAATATCTTTTACTCCAGCTACACTAGTCATTTGTTCTAATCTTAGTCCAGACTAATTTTCCAGTTTAACCTACAGTTTAACACAGACAACAAAAACAAATCAGGTGCTTTCTGTCCAGAACTGCATAACAGGATTAATATATACATTAATAATGATTAATCAGTGCACAAGTATACCATTTTAATTTTCATTTTGAGATTTTGAACGGTAATGGTGATCATTGATCAAACTTCTGAAGCCCGTTCAATATAATTTATATTTATGATTTACTTTTTTTTACATCCAAAAACACACCATTAGCTATTTTCCCCAGTATTTAAAATAAGGCATCTTACTCATCAGAATAGTGAGATCCTACTCACAAGTTTAAATCAGATCTAATCACTAAAATGCTGAACTTAAAGTAATGACTTTAACTGAAATACTTGAAAATTGCAGAATACTTTTCATCTGAATTAGCAGAAATGTACGCAGTTATTGTTAATAAAGAATATTACTGAAGTTACCATCTGCTTGTAAAACCTCTTGTTACTGACTTCCAGCTGCCTCCAGTTAATGACAAATTCAACAAAAACAGAAATTCAGTGCAATCAAACAACATAATTTAAACATTTTCTTTAAACTTCTATATTAGATATGTGCAAGTTAAACATGGTTACTTTCAGACATCATGCATAACCTGTATTAGGTGGTTTGTGCACAATGCAATATTTAATCATCACACTATATTTGCTCTAGGTCTAAGTATTCAAACCAAGACAACTGCTACACCCTGACAGTGGCATCTCTTCATCAGCGAGAGCACTACAAGTAAAAAATTCCACTTCTTATCCAAAGCAGACCATAAAATTCTTAAAAAGGGGTCTTTGAGTAGTGCTGTTACCTTCCAAATGCATGGGCGGTCAAGTGTGGCTTCTGAAACCTGACACCAAGTGTCATATAAATTTGACACTTCGAAACTATGGATCTGCACCTACCTGTCAGATGTGCAGGTAGTAGAACACATAAACATAAAAGATACAGTAAAACTATGAATAACGTTTCCCCTTTTAAACGCAGCCTAAAAAAAGATGTCAAGCCAATAAAATTTAGTAAGGAGTTTTTATTCCGTTCCATAAATTTAACACTGCTTGCACTTCATATCATATAACGACTATACTATTTTAAGAAACACATTTATGTTTGCTGAGATAAGGACAGACAGGTCTGACATATATAAAATGGTGCCTAAAAAGCGATACCCATCACCTGAGTAAAATGCACACATATATTCCTATTGCCAGTGTGGTAGTGACAAAAATGTTGAGCCAGCAAGTTTGTAAACCCTGGCATGTGACACTTCAATCATGTTAAGTGTGAAATTATTGGCATATGAGTGATACTTTTAATTTAAAACACATTCTAATGGCATCATTTACAGTTACTATTAAAACAAAATAGAATAAAATAAATTAAAAAAAATTCTCCAAACTTCAGTGATAAAATTATCCAAATTAATAATTTGATTCAACCAATATAGGCACAAATTATATATTATTTTTACAGGTAAAATTTAAAACAATATTTAAATCCATAAGTTTTATACATACAGGCAATTGAATGAAGGCAAAGACAATGATTTTACACCAAAAGACATGCAAATTATTTTGAAAATGTCTGGAAAAACTTAATAAACCATTTGATCATTTTAAAAAGTTTTAACAACTGATTAAAATATAATAGACAATCATCTATTCATAGTTAAGTCTTACATTTGTTGCAGTAAAGCTCATGTTTATGTTAAATGTACAGTTTCACAGCCAAAGAAGTACATTACTCTTTTCTATGGACTAGGCTGGAGATTCGGGGCTGCTTAAGTTGCTTTTTTGCTTCAGTAAAACAGTCATACATCCATTTCAATCAGTAGGTAAAACTGCAGTAACAGGAAACAACTGCGCTAAATAGTCAAAGGAAGCAAAAAGGAAGCAATATCAAACAAGTAACAGAAGTCTGTATTATTTTACTAGGTGAATATATATAATTCCCAAAATAATTTGAATGTCTTTACATACTGTACATGGATCATATGTTAAAGGTGTGTTCACAAACAGATCCGACTACACCACTATGCTCACAGTTAACGATTTCAGCATTTCCATTGACACTTTCAGTAACGGTTTCCGTCAATCCACCAAACCCACAGTAACCTGCACTAAACTAGCGCGATGACCTAATGACAATAAGGATATGTATGTTCAGCTGGTAGCCGACGGCACGCCTCCATCAAATCGCAAAACAGGACTGATCTACCTATGAAAACACACCGCTTCGATGCACCGCGCCGCTTCTCTTATTGTTATTATTATGATTCTTTAATGCAGTCATTCGTAAGTCATTTGCGACGTAGCGCGCGCCTATTGTCGCGTAACTTAGAATGGCGCGTCACAATGAAACAAAGAATCAGTCGAAGTTCTGTTTACTCCGATCGAGTAGCTACTGCTGCCTCGCGTTTTACAAAAACATGATTATCCCGTGACTAAGGTATGTGCCAACTTAATGAAACCAGAAAACACATTCACACAATGATCATACGTGCTCACGCAAACTAGCAAAAAAAAACATCCCCGATGTCAGTTCGTTAATTATGCCTGTTTACACCTGACCTACAGTAAAGTTACCAAACATCGATGTTACGAAGTGCTTCAGAGGTGTACCTCGTTTGTGCTTAGTCCCCCTTTCCAGTAATTTAATGGACAATGTAACGTGCAAAACAAAAAATATATAGTTTTATATCGATATAAAAGTCATATTAAGACACAAAGCTGTAAATCAAATTTTACAATCATGCTCGTTCTCGTTCTAAAATATTCTGAGATAGATACAGTATGTGTTGCACTCCTCGGTAGCTGTCAAATACATGAGATCGTGTAAATTGCTTGATATGACGGGAAATAACATAGAAAACTTCAACTTAAAGCTGCAGGTAAAAGTTATTGTAGGGAACACGGACGCAATAGCGTTCAACATTAATATAAATACCCTATAAATGAGTTTACACAATATCACTGTTACCATAAACACTGCTGCAAATGTGTAGTGAAAGCTTGGAATTAGTTGAATGCTTTGAAATACCAAGCAAACAATAATTAATGCGATTCCAAATGATCAAATGACGGTGAACAAAATCTGCCATAATCTCAATCCCCATCGAGTTAACAGTTTCGTCGGGATTCTACCTTACGACTGAAAACAAGCAATACTTAGCTGGATAACTATAAGTTATCGGCGGAAACTGACGATAACTTTTCAAAGCAAACCCAGCGCCGCTGCCGTTCACAGTGACAGCACCTAGCCTCTACACCGCAACAATGACTCTGGCAGCCTCTCACTCCATGCACATTCTCCATGAGGGCAATTTCTCCTGCATAATAAAAAAAAAAAAAACTTACTTTTCCCTGGCTTGGCTGTCGGACGGTACGTGGTTACTCTTGCCTTTGGCGTACATGCTTGCAGAGAGCTCCGATTGTCACACACCTGTCAACTCATCACAGCCTCCTCGGCCACAACCCCGTCACCATGGCGACACACGGAGCGTCGCTTTCCATTGGGTGCTCCGCTGTTAAAGGACGCCCATTGGCCGTGATGACCGCCATGACTGACTGATACTTGGCCCCGCCCTTCCAAACAACTTCCCCTCCGCAAGGCGGCCGCGCCACGGTCTTTCTCCGCTGTACTGTCGCGCTCTCCTTCCACCCGCCTTGGCCGGGCTGCTTTCTCTCCCGAGCTCAGACACACAAGCGCGGACAGTCACACGCATACTCTCTCCCACCCTCCTTCCTTGTCCTCCTCCCTCATAACAAGGGGGAATTTGAAACCGTCTGAGGATTTTTTTAAACAACTGGCTGTTCCTTTAACAGACAATCACACCCTCTAACGACACATTGTCAACGCGGCGCACTTAAAAACTATGCAATTCCTGACGATTGATATGGGTATTTAAATGAAGTCGAACCTGACAAATAAGTACTCTAATATCTTGTGTATTGCTTAAGTTAAATGTAATGTCTAAACGTTATGAACGGCCATCCTAACACCATGGATTTTACGAAAACGGCACGATTTTCGCAAACTATCCACAAGCCACCATTTTACTATCTTGCCTGGGATATGAAAAAGCCACAGAACTTAATTGCGCTGTTGTATTTCAATTTGGGCCGTGTTTAAGCTCGACGTCTAAACGTTTTTTACTTGTATTATTTAAATATACATGTAACAAATATTGTGGTTTTCTTGTTAATGGATTCTTCTAATTAACGCAGCTGTTACACTAAGGATGTTTGATGGGTATTATATCTCTTACTCATTTATCCACTAAGTACCACAGTCGATTGTTTCTAATAGATGGCAAAAGCCATTTTTATCCCATTACCAGCACTAGTATATAAAAAAGCTACACAGCTGAAACTATTTCCACATCTGTACCTCAGTTTAATTTACAAGACCTCTAAATTAACTATATTCTATATTTTATCAGGTTTGTCATTGATATTTTATTACAGAGCTGCATGCTTCCCCTTTCTTCCTAGGAAATTTCTTGGAGAGTCTGATTAGCACAATCTTTCTACAGAATTCAGGTCCGGGCTTCTACTGACCCACTCAAGGACATTCAGCTTCCTGTTGAAGCTACTCTAGTGTTTCTTTGACTGTATGCTTGAGTTGTTGCCTTATTGCAATGTGAAAACCTTTCCAAGGCATGAACCTACTACTACCATGCTTTATGGTAGGGTTAGCATGTGGAGCTTCTTTGTTAATTTTGCACTTCGGCTTAGTCCTTTTAATTCAGATGAAAGAGATCGAACTTGGTTTCATTAGACAATTTAATCTTTAACCATATGATCACAGAGTCTGCTATATGTTTTCTTACCACTTCAAAGCTTTCTTTCATGTGTTTTTCCCCCTTGGGACTTGGTACTATCTAGCTGCTTTCTTATAAAGGGTGTATCTGTGTCCAGAACAGGGTCCCCCCTTTCACTTGGGATGATCACCGGATCCTTATTCACATCTTTAATTTATTTCTTGCCCTACTGCTTTATAAACGTGGACAATCTGCTCGGTCTTCATTGTTGAGTTTCTTCTCTCATATTCTGACATGCAGGTATACCATATGCAGGGTATTATGACAAGCAATTTAACTGCCTATAATTCAGCTCAATTTGGAGTGTTACAACAAAGGGGCTAACTACTAATTATACCAAGAGATTTAGGTTTTCTATAGATTCTTGTTACACAATAATCCATGCGTTTATATTGTGAGCCAGGAACCACACAGTACAAGGCAGACGACTTAGTCACACATGACAGGTAATTTAAAGATATCAATTCACCTGTCCGTGTTTTTGAACTGAGGGAGGAAATCCACACAACAGGAGGAAAGACAATCTCCGCAAACGGAGCCAGGGAACTGAACCCAGAACCTTAAACATGTGGCCAGAGTGCTAAAAAGTGAGCCACGCCGGTTGAATAATAAAAAATAAATTAATTAATTTACCATGTGCACTGCAACTATATAGAGCTCAACTTTGACTTACATCTTTCCTGAAATTGAATTTATATTTCATACTTGTATAATAATCAAAATATTTTGAAAGCAATATTTATTTATCCTCTGACAACAACTTTTCCTGGGTCATCAAACAGATGTGACTGTTGACACCTTTGGTGTTTATAAAGACGGCAAACTAGAAATCATCAGGAACATTGTTAAGAATACAATATGTGTGTTTCCAGAAGGTATTGGGAAGTTATGGTTTGGCATGATAACACTTCAAGGCTGAGATTAGACCTCATTTACACTACAGACAACTTAAAGATGCCGTTTAATGTAATTGTAAGAATCCAGACTCGGGAGGGAACCTGAATAAAGCATGCAGTACAGAGGGAACATGTAAACTTCACACACACATAAGGTGAGGGTTGGACTCAAACTCAGTGATACACTCTGCCACTAATATGTTTTTGTACTAAATAATTTCAAGTGGCAAGGAGACGTGATAACAGGAAACAAACATTTATCCTCAAAATTTAAAATCCTTCATTGTACTTTAATTGTGGAGTAAATGAATATTACAGTATTATTAAAAGATTAAGATAACATTAAAATCCTGTTTATGAAACACTCACTTTTACTATTTTCAAAAGGAACTACTCTATAATTGTCTAAATTAGGCATATATTTCAAAAACAATACATTCTACTTATGATGAATGCATAACACTGTCAGTTTTAGAATAAGTACTTTAGGGCTTATGACCTTGATAATTATGTGCATAACAGGCAAATGCTTAGTATGGTTGAGTTTGGCCTTACAAACATCTGTAGTGAAAGTAGCAAAACATGATTCATGATATACTGGTAAATTATTTTAATAGGAACATTTTGCTGACTAAAAATGTGCAGTATTTATGGAAATTTAAATGTCTTCCAAGCACAGTCCTAACAAACATTGACCCCTATGGTCACTGAAATAAGCTCAGATGCAACTCTTTATCTTCACAAGATGCTTTAAAAAAACTCAAAGTTTTTGATAGGCATGGATCTAGGATGGGGTGTAAAAAGACTGTCATTGATTGTACCTTGGAAAAAGTCTAATTTTTTACTAAGAAGTAGGAAGCAGGTGATACCAAATCTGGTTGTAGTAATGTTTTGCACACACCTAGCTGCAGGAAAGTAGGGGATATGGGAGACATGTCAAGTATTCGTTTCTCCAGTGAGAAATAAATTGCCAGAGCTATATACAAAACATTCTGTCTAGCATAATTCCCACAGCACTTTGCTAATGTAACTTCATCCATATTTTGAAGCATAATGGCAATAGTAATGACAACCTGAAATCTAAATAAGAGTGCGCGCTTTTAGAACACTCTCCCCACACACACACGCAGACGCACACACACAGGTTTGTAATTATATCTTTGTGGGGACTCTCCATGGGGAAATCTCTAATCCCAACATGACAACCATAACCCCTACCCAGTCCTAACCTTAACCATAAGTAATCAAACAAAATATGAGACTTTTGATCATTCACAGATCTTTGTGGGTACCTGAATTACAAACCTGTGTGTGTGTGTGTGTGTGTGTGTGCGTGTATGTGTGTGTGTGTGTGTGTTTGAGTGTGTATAACCTCTGATTTGTGTGTATGTGGAATTTGCCTGGATTTGTTTCAGGCTTCCTCCCACAGTCCTAAGGCATGCAATTAGAGTAAATGACACTTCTCAGCTGTTTGTTGTGTGTGCCATGTGCTTGACTGGCATGTAGTCCTGGTTCTATCCCAGCCTTGTGCCCGATGTTGCCTTGCATGGGTTCCAGGGGCCATGTGACCCTGTCCAGAATAAGCAGTTGGAAGATGAGGAAATTCCTCATGAAGCAAACCTGAAATGTAGATACAAAAACAGGGTATTGTAGTGGAAGAGGGTGTGCAGAAATATTTTGCACAGCAAAACACAATTAACAACATAGTGAAAGTGTTACTCTGTGACAAACACAGAGCATTTACAGTAGCTATCAGTAGAGAACTAATAGCCATTCCACAGACCTGTTGTTGGGAGAGAAGTGGTCATTTGTGAGTAAGAAAATGTGGACTGAATACATTCAGAATGCTAATAGTATAAAGACATTCTAACAACATGGGTTTTTTTGTAAAAAATCAAAAGGATACACACGGGATTCATAGTAATGGCCACTGTTTCTGAAAATACAAAATAAGAAATAAATCTGAATATCTCATTTATAATAATAAAATCTCATTTATAATCTTAGCACTACTTTTATTGAATGACTTTATTGAATGTTCATAGCATTAAATTTTGTTCTGGCAAATCATTCACTTAAGATACAGAAATTATTATGTATCTTTATATTTTGGGGAAGGGAAATTAGACCAGTTATTACAACTTTTATGTCTGTCTTTTGAATAGACATCTGTAATTTTTGTAGCTGATTCTTTAAACTGAAAAGTCATTGGATATGCATATGACAGTAAGTGTCATTGCATTGTGTATGTGACTGGATTTACTGTTTGTGTACGCCAATGTTTTTGTGTATGGTGTTATTTTGTGTGTGTTTAACAGTGGATGTGGCATAATTTTATTTCACCACGGTCAGATAGCAAGTGAGATTAACAACATATCATCACTGACAAGGTGACTTGTCCTAGGTCAAGTTCATTAAAATTATACTCCATCTTCTCCAATGATGTGACCCTTTTCCAAAGAAGCTGTTCAGATATGAACCTTAGTAAAAAAAAAAATTATTCTCTGTCAAGTCAACCAATGTTTAACCTGTTCAGTCTATGACCTGAATGTACACTGTAAGAAAAAAAACATACAAATGTGTACCTTTGAGGGTACAATTACTTGTCAATGGGACTGTACCCTCAAGGGTCTGCCATATGTATCCTAGCTGTAGCTAAATGTACCTTTAAAGATACAGAAATGGATGCTGAGGAACATTATTGTACCATTCGGGGTAGAATATTGCTGTTTATTCCTTGGGGAACAAAACTGTACCAGAACTGTACCCTTTGTTCTGACAGTGTAATATAATATAATATATAACATAATAAATTGCGTTCTCCATGGTGTTCATGGTGTGCTCCAGGTTTGTGTCTTATGCTGCTTGGGATAGACTCCTGGCCTCTGGAGCCACTCTAACAAGCAACTGAAGGATGGATGGATGGATGGATGGGTAATAACAGCTAGTGTATAGACAATATTATTGCATTATGAAAAATACATTTATGTTTTCTGATTCTAAAACTTATTTACACTTTATATCTATTGATCATGTTTTTTTAGTCAATTATGTATTTGGGGTAATACCAAATGTATTAATTTTACAGAAAAGTAACCAGTCCGATGAAGGAAAGTTTACAGTTGTAGCCTATAAAGATGTTGCATTTGCTTTTGTGTACCTCTAATCTCTTTTTCATCTGCTGAGCTTCCCTAACCCCATCAGACAAATCTGAGAGAGTGTGTCGCTGTGTTCCCCAAACACTCCGCAGTACAATAACTGCATTTCTTAATACTATCCATGACACACAGCCGTACTAGGCTCAGGTGAGCACTTAGCACTGGTAGCACCAGATTTTGTGAAATGTTCGCATGACTACATTTAATAATTTTGTCTTTCAAAATCACTTCTCCTCTGAAATTACACTGCAGAACAAATGAATAAGAAAACAGTAGCTGTGGTGTGAGCAAAAGAAGATCATTTTCGCTAAGCTTCTCTCTCGTTCTCCCTCTCACTCCCCTCCCTGCGCCCTCCTTGCCTGAGCTCTGTGTGTGAGCTGAAAAAGTGACCTGCCACTGTAAAATGAGCATAACTTTCCACTTATAAAGGAAGTAGCTTCAAAATATGTTAATGTTCCTGGTGCAATATCACTGGCTAACATGTATTGGGATCTAACATGTAACTATTTCTATTTTCATTACAATGCTCAGTTCTAGTGACTGGAAAAAAGCCTTTTGTTTATCTAAACAACCTGTATTTGTTCAAAAATAGCCCTGTTTGCTTTCTTCTTCTAATGGTAAACAAAGCGAAACTCAACAAAGTGGACCCCCATTTTCATAACGCATAATGTCATGAAACATCTTTAAATCCATTTGTCATCACTCACAAGTAGGAACAGTCCCATATTTTATTTATAGCATACATGGAAAGCCTGTAATGTTTACTCTAGAGTCTCTTTCTTGAACAATACAGCCACCCCAAAGCAATTAAATTACAGGATATGATTTCCTGAACATTTATACAGCACAATATAGAAATATAAAATTTGATTGCAGATCCTGCTAAGATTCATTATTACACCATAGTGAATGTCAGCAGCATTCCGTGACAAAGATAAATTATGCCCTTACTGGGATCCCTGGAAGATTTGTGTTTTTAATCCAATATTGTGTCACGCGAATAAGAGGCATTGCAGCTATTTTCATTTTTTTGCAATGTAAATACATACCATTTTTTATCATTCTATTTTTTGTATGTTTTAATCAGTGCACAACACTGTATAACAGACCTTTGAAAATAGAATTCAACGGTGAAAATGATCTAATTACATACTGCATGGTTTTATCGAAGAAACTCATTTTGAGATTTTGGTGGTGTTTTGGAAGAGACATTCTGTGTTTCTCAAATAAGGAGCTGTTGAGATGATCACATCTGTTGGTAGAAAAAGACTAAAAAAAAAAGATTAGTTTTGGTTAGAAAAACATCAATGTCTGACTCTTGAAGAATAAAGGTCAGTAATTTAAGACCCCTAGTTAAACCTGAGTCAATGATCAGATCATTAACAAATTATTTGCACCAAAAAAGTAGAATAAGAAATTAACACCATTCTGGCCACAGGGGATGTAAAGCCATAATTCAATTATTTACATACATATTATACTGCTTCTCCAATAGTAATAATATTAATAACATTAATGAAACATGTCTGAGAATGTTTGCGTACTTTGTCATGGTGATAGAATTTGGATAAAATTCATTGTAAAAGAGATTATCTAAATGACCTGCTTGTTTAGTACTGCTGAGGTACTCCACTATAAAGGAGAGGGAAGAATTTGTTTTATAATTTGTTTCTTGACCCTGGTAATCAGTCTTCCTAAGAGCATTTTTTAAAGAGCCCTATTTCTGAGCTTATAGGCCGGTGTTTGTGGTGTTTAATAAAACTTCCAATGATCTGCACTTTATATTAAATGATCGGTGTGCATTGAACACATACAGTGGACAGACAGTATCTTTGTTGTACATATAACTGTAGAAACTGTTTTACTGAGAAAAAGTTTTTTTTTTCTTTAAGGTGTCAGGCCAGTTTTCAAGTGTTTTTCTCCTGCAGAAGCTTATTGGAAGGCCCTCTCTCTTTTTCAGTAATTTCCCACCGAGGGCATCTTGAAACTGTCTGTACTGAATAGCATTTGCTGTTCCTTCATCTCCCCTCTGCTAATGATATCCCGGAAGTATTCAGGCAAGAAGCAGTACTTTAACTTGAACATTTAGTTTCTGCATTTCAACTGTGAACCATATTTCTGCAGTTGGAGTACATGTCATGGCCATGAATCTCACGGATCTGCAAAAGAGACTGTTGTGTCCCAGGGCTTCCAAGACATATATTACATTTGTAAACAGAGCTTCTCATTATATTAATTATTATATTATATGTCTTTCCTACAAAATTAAATATAATGGCATACTTTAGTTGCCTCAGTTTACAATCTTTACAAAGTGACATAAATAGCTGTTCACATGCTTTAACTATCATGGAGTGTTTTTTAAGTGCTATCTGAGAGAATAATTAAATATCACACCAGCTTTAGGTTTTGTGTATCTTCGGTGTATAATCAGAAGTTTACTCTGATTTCTCAGTATACGCAAATTTTAATGTGGAAAGTGATATTTCTGATACGGAGTTGAACTGGAAATACTGAATGTTAAATATGAATTAAATACTACAAATGAGTAATATACCCCATTTGATTTTCAGTCTAGCTAGTAGAAGTGTTGACTTAAATTGTAACAGAACAAGCAAAGGGAATTGTGGCATTTCTTTGTATGGTCTTTGAATATTTTCCCACTGGCTGTATTGCTACAAGACAGAAGACGCTACATTAATGCACAAATGATTTGCCTGTTTTTATTAAACACACATTATTTTTAGAATAACTTCATTGATTGGTTAATGGGTCTTTGCACTGTTTTTGGCATGCGCAAGACTTTGGGTCTTCCTGTACATGATGTAATGCAAGCTCCAGTGCCCAAGATTTGAATGAGGTCCAGCATCTATTATTTTCCCGACAAAGTGCTACACTGCGTTGTCAGTTTCTGGCTGTGAAGTGTCTGGTATAATATTTATATTTGCCCATTTAATTCAATGTTGTAATTTTAAAGCTGACAAGCATGATAACAAAAATTACTCACTGCGGCAATGAAATCCACTGTCTATTAAAATGTAGTTTACATTTCTTATTCTAAATTATGCTTTGACTATAGTTTAATAAACATAACATCTTGGACTTTGTTTCCATTAAAGCAATCCTGATGAAAATTTATTCTGTCAACAAACTTTCTTAAGCTGTTAATTTCATTAATGTATAATGTTGCATAAATGTTATTTTAATAGACTTTAATAGACAAATTATTGTTTAGAGTGGAATTACAATCAACACATTTTAAAAACTGACAGTTTGGTTGATGTCTGTGCTTGTCTTTTAAATTAGATTCTGTATTTGAACTAGTAATTGTATATGAGAGTACATACTAAATGTTGAGTTATGACAAGACTCCATCCATCCATCCATCCATCCATCATCCAGTCTCTGATCCACCACAGGGTGACTGGTGGCCTGGAGTCAGTCCCTTATAGGGTACAAGACTGGTGTATACCCTTGAAAAGATGCCATTATATCACAGTGCACAAACACACACACATATTCACACAAAATCACATACTATGGGAAATTTAGAGGCAAAAATAAACCTAACTGCATGTCTTTGGACTGGGTATCTGGAGGAGGCCTGAAGAATAAGGGTTGCGCATGTTAACTCCTTGGTTTGTCGATTCTGTATTTGGGGGCTAGAGAAGACAAAACCAGATGCCTGGCTACACATCCAATTATAGTCGTTTTCTTTTCTGGGGTGTGTATTTTCCCTATGCTGACACCAAAATAGTTGGATTTTTTTCCCCTTTTGTCACCTCCTGCTGCTTTTGTTAATCCCATCTCCATTTGTCCCCAAATAGAAATCCCTATTGCACTGTCCCATCCCTGCTTCATGCAGTTCAGTTCACCCTCCTGCCTGAAGCGATTCTCAAAACCATATAAATTAGCAACCAAATAAATTAGTCATAAACTTAATTTTAGACTAGGAACGATTATTTTATGTGGTTCCTTTACCGATGTTCTGGGCTCCATTTTGAATTGTATTTTTGCACATTACTTTTGATCTATGTGTTTATATTCTTTACATGATGGGCTAGTGTCTTGTCCTGGGTATGTCCTGTATCCTGCCTGCTCTGGACCCTGTGTCCTCTGTCCATAATCCTAAATTGATATTGGATAATGTGCATTTAGAAACATAAGCACAAATATTTACCTAATGAAAAACCTGTATTAAAATTCTAGATGTAATTATAATATAGGTACTGGTACCACTATGGCTCTAAAGCCATGCAGCCCCAAACATAAGGGCTGGTTCTGGATCATACACCCAGGATGACCTAGACAAACAGGGCTTTTCAGTCAATCCTACCCCTCAGCAGACCAATGAGTAGACTGCTTTGGTTGATGACATTTGCCCCAAGCAATATATACCCCTTAACCATACTGATCAACACCAAGTCCGCTATCAAACCTGAGAACTTTGCTGGAAGCAAGCCAATACAAAGTTGAAATGACCTCCAATAGTGATTGCGTATTAACCTTCATGCTGGGCTCTACAGCGATCTGGATGAAATTCTACTTGGCAGGCACTGCTGATATCGGCACCATAGTGATGGACATACTTGCCAACCTAGAAGTAACTTACCTGTCACAGCCCCATCCTTTCTAGGAGGAAAACAGATGAGCAGATAGTAGCAGTTAGAGTAGCCATTAGAGTGGCAATGATCCAGTATAGGGCAGTTCTAACCATGCACTCCAGCCATTAAACTTAGCTAACATTAAACAGCTTAATACTGGAAGAGCCTAGAAATACAGCACTTCTTTTACATTGAAAGCTAATGCTACCTATATAGCCAGTTTCTCAGAGCCAATTTAAGGCACTTTTCTACCGATGGCAGCCATCATAGCATACCAAAGAAACTGCATTGACATTCATTGCTGTCCCTGTTTCAGAGACAGTGTAACCCAGTGGTCCCCAACCTTTATTTCGTCACGGACCGGTTTAATATCAGAAACTATTTTCACGGCCCGGCCTTTTAGGAGTGGCAGATAAATATACGTATACGTATTTATACGAATAAATGATACGTATAAAAATGGGGATATTTTAGAAATATAATAATGGGGTATTGTTAAAATATAATAATAAATGGCTTGTGGGACTATTTTTAGCGGTAATTATCACGTGACCAAAGTTTTTTATTTTTTCCGTGCAGCCCGCGGACCGGTACCACATGACCCACGGCCCGGGGGTTGGGGGTTGGGGGCCACTGGGGTAACCGATCCTCGTGTCCAAACTGGATCTCACCAAGTTGATAGCAAGAGCAAAGAAGAAATGAGAGACCAGCTGGAAGCTCATTTAACTCCAGCCCACCTCTATACTACCTACAGGTGCTGGAAGGTGGCATGTGCTTGCTTTTCCTGCTAGTTGGTGGTATTTCTCTTGGTCACCCAATAGGCTGGGTCACATTTAATCCTGCTAGGAAGAGACCTGAGCTGGTCTATTATTTTTGTTTTTTTTTTTTCCACAATTCTCTATGGAAAAACAAATCAATATGAGAAAATAATATGACACTTAAAGTTCTTTTGCAAGTTTATATAGGGGTTCAAGATTTTTTTTTCTCTTCATTGTGGTTTATTCATAGCGCAGCAGACGCAGCAGGGGAGATGGTCAGCCAGGTTCTTGTGGTGGCAGAGTCCCCTGAGACTGCAGCATTGGAGATCACTGTAGTGTGATTGGAGCTCTTATAGACAAACACATGCAGATGCCCAGTAGCATCGGATAAGGATGATGAAGCCGCATCAGGTCCCTCTTACGAGAAAGGGATTCAAACACAAACACCAGACCTGGTTTGGGAGAGAAGACCCTGCTAACCAATGCTTTGATCTCAATCTCTCTGCCCCTCTTGAGCCACTGACCATGCCATCCTTGAGATAGATGCCAGGACTGCCATATTAACCTGCCTGGCCATGTGACAAACACTGGCTCACACAAAGGGAAAGCCGTGGAAAAGGACAGTCTAAGGGTACATTTTTCTTCATAATGGACATAAGTGGACATTGAAATGTAACAATGTAAAACAAATACCATTTCGTTTTTTGTAACAATCATTTAATTTTTATGCAGAAACATATGCATGTTCAATAAATTATGATTCCCAACAATTAATATAACCCAGCTTGCAGATATATGAATGGATGCATGTTTAATCTCATTTGTTCACTTAGTTGCTGTCTTGTTTGGCACAATATTAGCCAGCCAGAGTGTCCACCCATCTCTATGGAAAATAAATTTCACTAACCAAACCACTACCCCAGACACCTTGGCATTAGTGACAGTGTTTTATGTGTGTGTAAATGTTGTTTAGATGGTGTTTTGCATAGGGAAGCCGCTAGCTTGTCTCTAGTTTATATAGCTACAGATTAATCTGCGTACTTCTCCAAAACCAATCCTTCTGCATCTTCACTATTTCCCCAGTTCTCATTTTAGGTCATTCATTTTATTTACTGTTTTTGTTCATGCATTTAACCATCTGTTCATTTATTTTGTGAATTTTCTTTCATTCATTCACTTAGCTTCTTTGTACTCATCATAATCCTACTATATATCTTCTCTTGTTCATTTATAGTATTCATTATCATAGTAGCTGATGATAATATCATTAGTATTATTCAGCATTCATTAGTATTGCTCTTGGATTTCATGCCACTGAAATTCATTTTATTAAAATTGTGTCTTCCTTGTGCTTACAAAAAGAAACTGTATAAGTTATCAATCTCACAAAATTCTTTCAGATGAGTCAAATGATACTTCCTTCAGATGATATGAATAAATCTAATTAAGTGCAGGGATCATTTTCACACTGTTAAGGTGAAATTCCTTATCTGATACTCAAAAGTAATAAAAGGTAGCTGAATTTAAGATTGATGTTTAACATGTGACCAAAACCCACTACTACATTATACTATATTGTGTTGATGTTTTATTTATTTTTTTTAATTTAATACTAGTTCTTCTTTGATATCCTAGTCTCATGAGACGACACAATGATTTACCGTTAATGAAATTAACGTTTGAGTCCAATCTGTTGTCCTTTAATGGTTTTACATGTGAAACCAATAAACACTCTTGTTTATGTCAGCTTCATAACACTGTTTAATAGCTTTTATTTGACACGTGATGTTTTGCATTCTACTATATCCTAATCACACTTTGACAGTACGGAGCATGTAAAAATGTGTTACATACTTCGCAGTAAGTAATATATTAATAATGTAATAACTATACATAGTTAATATGCATTTTATACATGTTCTTATATATACATGCTTTATGCCATAGAATATAATGCATCTATCCATCCATCCATCCATCCATCCATCCATCCATCCATCCATCTTCCAACCACTTTTCCTGGTTGGGAAGGGGTCACTGGAGTCTATCTCAGGCAGCACAGGACACGACCCATCAAAGGACTCACACAATCATTCTATATTGGCAAGTCAGAGATATCAATTAGCCTAACTGTCTCTGGATTGCAGGAGGGAAACAAAGTACTCAGCAGGAAAGCCATGCGACACAGGTGAGCAATGCCAGCTGCACGCGTACAGAGCAGAGGCTGCACCCTGAACCCTCAGAGAGCTCCAGCACCATGAAAGCATGACATCTGAGAGCTCCAAAAAACAGAGCAATCCAATTATGCCAGTCAGGGGCCTTTAGAATCATCTTGTCTTTCCCCCCCTATTTTGACATCACCCCCCCTTTGCCAGCCACCATGCCACCCCATTCAGGAAATTATGATGAAAGCAAAATATGACAAGGAACTTCTTTATTTTTATTTTTAGAAACAAAATGTGAACGTAATCTTTAAAGCATTTTAAATGCATATGATAATATCAATATTAAAATAATATAGGTTTTTAAGGGCTGTAATAACAACAATATGGCCTCCATAAGCCAGATGTCAGTTATTTTCTTAATTTCAAAAGCCAATGAAATGCTAGTATTTTAAATGTGCCCATATTCTTAAGCTGCTAATTAATTGTTGATGATTAACCTAATGCTGTACCCATTCCAAAACTGTCAAGGAGACCAAGCACAATAATGATCTTATGTCAATACATGGCCACCATTTTGTGCAATCAAAAGAAATGTTGCATTTCACATTAAAGTCACAGACAAATTTGTGTCAGAAACCAATATGGGCAACATTTTGGATATCTTTTGTTCATAACATTTGCAATAACTCAGGATATTGCAAAGTCTTAAAGACTGCATTTTCCTTTTCAGAAAAGTACAAGGTCAGAGGACATGATCAACAGTTGATAATTTCATATGCATAGAAATTCACTATGGCAGAAAAGACTGTCAATGTTCACAGAAAAGAGAATACGCCCATCTTATACAAAATGTGAGATTTTATTATTAAACAGATGAAACAAAATATAAAGTCTTGATATTTCATGTTGATAAAATAAAGGAATAAACTTATGTAATTTTGTATTTTTATACTATTGAGAGAGGTTAGATCAGACTACAGTGAAAGAATTAAAGTTAAAATCCATCAGTCTTTCCATAAATGGAACTCTTCAAAGACAGGATTGCAGTATATATTTCAGAGGGTCTGGGAAATTAAAATAAAAATAAGCAATATAAAATAGCACCAAAATCTGATGTATGTATGCAAGGCCTTCTGTAAATTCCATGCAGGTTTTCAACTGGTGAAATTTCTGATGATGGTGGTTTCTGAGTGCACAAGGTGCATGCTTATGTGATGTTGAAGCTGCAGCTGTATTGCCAGGCAGGCATTTAAGGGCAGGGGGAGTGGAACTCTGGGTAATGGCTGCTGAGGAGCCAGTCTGAAGTGGGGGGTGGGGGGAGGTAATGATGACACAGTGTTCAAGCTGCCGGCTAGAGCACTTACTTTCAAGTAGTGACCTTCAATTGAACCCAAAGACTTGGATCATTAGTTTCTCGATTCATACGCGGATCTGCTGCCAGGTATAGAGATTTGTGAACAAGTACATCTGTTAGTATAGTTAGGATAAGAACTCTTTTCCATAAACAAAGCAACTGTGCTTTTTCTGTCTTCATCTGGTTTAAAAATTCAACGCATTAACAAATTTGTAGGTGTTTTGTACTACACTTCATCGCGCTACTGCACAAAACCATCTTAGTTCTTATCTTAATTCTTATCTTCTTTGTTTATAGAAAGGCAAGCCATGAATAAAAGAAACACTTTGTGTGTCACACGAAGAAAACGCACAATAACAAATGCTGGCCTGAATACTGGGATTATATATTTGTGATCGTATTTATTTTAATAACACAAGATTAAAAATCATCAGTGACAGACTGACTGATGCCTTTGATTAGGAACTGATACTGAAACCTGGGACTTGACCTTATAAATTAGGCAGGGAAAATGGCCCAATTAGCAGCTGCACAGGAACTGTGCTCCTAGAATAATAGGCTTTCTGAAGGATCAGAAAGCAGTGGGAGGCCCAGGCCAATCGTGCGTGTCTCTGTGCCTGTGCCAGTGTACAGCTGTGCAATGTCTCAGTCTTTTAATGTGAACTTACTGACAAGCTTCTTCCGCCAGACAGGTGAACGGGACCCAAGGGCAGAGGGCTCTTACCTAGTTTGTTTCCATTCAATCTGCCAACTCCTTCTTTAGTACTTCAGTGGACTTGGTGATGGATGAGGCCATTGAAGGTAAAGGAAGGCTCCCTTTCCTATTTCCTCCTACCTTTCCAGACTGATGCAAGGTGTCAATCATCAGAAATAGTTTACATTTTTATGGGGAATATAGGAATTGGTATTTGAGTTATTAAAACAACTTTCCTCTTAATTTGTCGCTTTTGTATCTTGCTTTGATGAACTTGATATTCCTATTGAGTGAGAAATGCAACATTTTTTCATATTTGCTTAATCGAAGAAATGCACGTGTGATTCTATAGGGCAATTTATACTTTAGGTGACAGCAACGATAGATAAACCTATTCATTACACTGTTGCTAAGCCCTACCAGAATGTAGATCTTTCTGTGTTCCACAGGTAACAGCATAAGTAAGTAACATCTGTAACGAAATAACTAGCTAACAAATGTCCGCCCCCAACAAAACACAAAGACATCATGATATAGTTTCATCAGTGTAGCACACCAACATTGAAGATTACGTCTACTGTGGAATAAATCCTATGCAGGGTTCAAGTCCTCTCATCCACATGGAAGGACACAGTCATTTGAAAAGTAGCTTGAAAATCTATACTGATTTTCTTCTCCTGTTACCAAGAAAGACATGAAGACAAAATAAATCCTGCAAATCTATGCAAGAACTAGTTGCATTGGACTTTTTGATATTGAAATAGTATTCCTCACAGAGATCATATTTTTTAAAAATATATTTTCAAATACTTATTAAGAGGAAGGAAAGAAAAAATAGCTAGATGGTATTGTTAGAAGTCCAATATCTGGTGAGAGGTTTTCATAGGACATTTTGATATTTTTCACGGAGATTTGATGCACCCAAATAGTTAAATGACTTCCCTGGGACTGGCATTTAAATAAACCTTAGAGCAGGTACTATACATGTTTTGGAAGAGTTGTTTACAGACACATAATGGACTTGTACAGACACAAGAGCTTAGCACAATACCTAGTAAGAGTGAATGCACATGGTGTACCTGTTCTTTGCTTACTGAATGGATCAGCTCAATTCCTTATCGTGCGTTTCAGCTTTAGTAACTGAAAGTACAAGTTGTACTGAAAGCTTTGGTTTGATTCTTTTCGTTGTGATCACCATTTCTCTACAGTGCACAAAGAAACAGAACATAGCTATAAAAGGGTCAACGCCATGTGTTTCCCACATATTGGACCAATTATCCAAAGGAAGTACTGTAAGAGAGCCCTTAACTAAATCCTCCAATTTAGAGTTAGGTTTAATACTGGAAAATCTTGCTGATGCTGGCATATGTTTTTATGTGCCTGGTTTTCTTTAAACTGTATTTTGTATGTTGTGTTCATGGTATTTGGAAGGATAGGGGGAGTAGGATGCTGTTTTGATTTTATCTCAAACTTGTGGACATTGAGAATTTGACTGACTGTTGGCTGGCTTGGGTCCAGCATTGTTGCTTACTTGTTGATGCTATGCCCTGTTGTCTTGTATTTGTAGATATATTTTCATTGATAATGATAAAGTACGCTGACTCACTTCCCCATTGCACAGCTCTGTAGTCCAACACATCCAAAATTGGAGTTAGAATCCTGCCTCTACTCTGGGTGTGTGGAGTTTGCATTTTCTCCTCTGTGCTGTGTGGGTTTCCACCTGTACTCAATAAATGTCCAGCCAGTGTAATTAGCATGTCTAATTTGCCCATATTGTGTGACTCTTGGACTGTTATACACATGCCTTAAGCCCAATGCTACCTGAGATAGGCTCTAAGACCCCCTGTGACACTGCTGTTAGGTGCAACTTTAAATGAAACAAAAACGATCCCAGAAACCATCACTGATGTGGTTTGCAAATATATCAAAAGAAAATAGACGTGCTCATCACATAAGTATGTGATTATTTATCCAAATAAGGTCAGGGTAATTATTCAGCATTAAAGTCACTGAAACAGCTTACAGGAAACCTAGACTGAAATATGCCCAGTCTGCTAGGTTAAGAATTGTCTGGTCATATATGTTATTTTCTAGAGTATATAAAAATTTCCAGCGAGTATGTAAAAAATTCCCAACCATTATTGTTGTTGATTTTGCATAATCTGGTCAGTATAACATAGAAAACAGGCCAAGTATAAAACTAATTCTTTACAAAACAGTACCTAATACAGTCATCCCTTGGTATCTATGAGGGATTAGTTCCTGACTCTTGTATACTTTAAATCATTCATAGATTACTTATAATACCTAATGCTATATAAATGCTACATAACAGTTGTTATGCTGTATTGTTTAGGGAGTATCTGTCCATTCATGCATTTTCAGAAACCGCTTATCCTCTGCTCTGTACGTGTGCAGGTGACATGCTCACCTGTGTCACATGGGTTTCCTCTGAGTACAGTGGTACCTCAGAACTCAAATTTAATCCGTTCAGAACTTGAAATGTTCTTGTTATATTGCTTGTTAATGTCACGTTTTATATCCTCTGCATCCAACCTCTCTATGATCCTGCCCAGGTTTCATCCTTAGTTAATGCACGGCCCCCTTGATCCCGGATGTTATCTCAATGACATCTTCTTACCAGGTGTGAGGGTTGTGCCATTCCTGGGTACCAAAATGACTGGACTTTTCCATATTTCAGCCACCATCCTTTATTATATCAGTTAGTTCTCAGTTAGTTCTCATTTAAAAGCAACAGGACATCATAGATAAGTTGACAGCTTTATCACACTGGTCATTTTTCAACAGATTCTTTTATGACAAATGTGTAATTAGCCAACGTTACCTATTGTTAGCTGAGATAACACCATTCATTCATCTGGTGTGATTTATCTGTCGCTTCCCTGCTATCCCTGAACAAATTCAGGGATCATCAACTACCGCTACACATTTCAAACCCCCTTGAAGCAAGAGGTACTTCTGTGTAGACCAATACTCCGTCTTCAGACTTCTGTCAGACACAGACTTCCGCAATAATAGCTTGACGATACCTTTCAAAGCCATGAATGTGAAGAAGGCAGGTCGTGCTTCTTATTATTGTAATACCCAACAGCTGATAAACTTTAATAAGATAGCAGCAATGTTGGACCTTAGTCACTCACTACTCAGTCAAATTCTCAACATATATAGATGCATAGCCACATAGAGCTACAATGAACCCATTCCCATATTTCCCTGCAAGATCTGCAGTATCCACTCCAATGCATTCAAATGATTTTTTTATCACCTGGGATGGGATTAGTGAGGATACCAAGGTAACACATCCAGTAGATTTTTAGCATTCCTGTTTCCCCATATCCTGTCTTAGAGAGCCTCTGGGGATACACTTAACTTACATATGCAAGTACACAGGAGCAACATTTATCTCCTAGTACTGAGATTGATACGGTGTGTTGCTGCCTTATACCTTATCTGAAAAATAGACACATATCAAAACCTTTTGATTCCTTTATCAGTTAAATAAGGTAAGTGTGCCTTCGCGTAATTGTAATTCACTTGCGTTATGAACTGCAAGGGTGAGAATCAGCACCACCAAGTCCAAGGCCATAGTGATGAATTGCTCCTTTCATGTAAGGGGGGAGAATCATCCTTTACTGAAAGATTTTAAGTACCTCTGGATCTTGTTCACAAGTAATGGTAAGAAGGAAAGTAAGATTGACTGGTGGATCATTTGTTTGCTAAAGCTATAAGGTCACTGAACAGGTCAGTAGTGGTGAAGCTTGCAGTTTGTCCCTGAAAGACCAAAAAACAGCCAAAATAAGGTTCTTTCACTTGGGGCTGGGATTTTTATTCATGACAGTTAATGTTATTATGTTAAAATCCACAAGATTACCAAGCATCACTTTTGAGCCATTTCATCTGGAGGTACTTCATGCTATTGACACTGTGGTATGAAGGAGGATGCTGTCCAGACTTTGATCAATTATAGACAATGTTGCTCATCCGCTTCATATGGTTGTGGTTGGACAGAAAAACACATTTAGTCATGGATTCCTCAACATTACTTCTGACGGCCATCAGATTGTAAAATAAATCACTCCAGTCAAATGTGCATTACTGTCTCTTTCTATAAATATATATATTTTTTTCTGCAATGATTACCAGCAAAATTGTGTATTTTCACCCCAGTACTATACTTATTTTCAAGCTCACCCATTTATATATTTCCATCTTCATTCGTTTACTAATTTATTTTTATATAACAATTGTTGTCTGTAGAACTGTGTATTGTCTATTTTTGTCCTTTGTTTAGCTGTGTAGTGTACAATCTGTAATAACATACAATTTCCTAAATAAAAGTATTCTGATTCTTTCAAACCCATCACACATAGCCCCAAATAATTGTGCTGTACTTCTAAAGTGGTGGGCTTCAGGTATTGCTCCATTATTGTCGTGATATGTCCACTGGAGAATTATTATGGGCCTATTCATGTCAATGATTATATCATTATTCTTTTCATTTTCCTGCTTCAAAACTTAGAACTGCTTGCTTAATCAATATACAGTGGTACCTCGGTTCTCGAACTTAATCCGTTCCGGACTCCGGATCAAATCCTAAAAAGTTCGAGTTCT
>JAODJU010000040.1:24437499-24463010 GCA_026776725.1 Gnathonemus echidnorhynchus | reverse complement strand
CGGGGGACAGAATCACCTGTTTCTAAAAGTGAGGGGGACGTGTCCCCCCCGTCCCCCCCGGTTGCTACGCCCCTGGCGGTACATCTAAGCTTGAGACAAACTCGGGGCTAGTCGGCAATTGAAGACATCTAGTGTCCATTTTATGACGAACTGGATGCCATCTTGGGGACATCGCCCTCTGTTGTCGTTGAGAGAGGTAGTGTTGACGTCAGTGATGAAACATGTATGTTTGCTAATTAGCTAGCTCACATTAGTTGGGTAATGTTACTATTTATATAGCCAAATAATTAGCCAGTTGAATCCATCTGCAGTAGGTAAAGTTATACCCTAGTTATTACACACTGTCTATTTAATCATACATAGAATAATCATCAACCTTCATCAACTCCCTTATGTGTGGGAAGTACAATGTATGTTGTATCTTTCAGCAGAGGTGGAAAGTAGTGTTGATGACAGTTCTGCTTCAAGCTTGCCTACTGAAGATGTGAAATATCAGACAGTGTCCAAAGAGCTGCAAGTCCTCACGATGATGTAAAGAAACCCAAAAGTGAGTTAAAGTTCACCAGTATGCAAGATATTATTTGTTTGATTGCGTCTGTAATCGTGCAGCAGAAGAAAGACCGTGAGAGAGATGGAATAAGAGTCCAAGCACTAATAATACGCATTTGTGTTTCCTACTTGCTTACATAAATTTAAGTAATGTGACACAGGGCTATTTTGTTGCACATAATAATTTTGATATAATTTGGGTATTTTTTGCATTCAAGTGCCTTTATTTTTAAACTGTAGACATACATGTTTCAGAAACCAAGGTTTTTATTGATATTCCATAAATATTTTATACCAATGTGTTTGTTTTTAATTTGGTACGAAAATGTTTTGCACTTATTTGCATGTTAGTCCTGCTTGATATTAAAATAGATGCTGAGGACTCATTTGACCAGGCCCATGTTTTCACCTGTTATGTTGCAACATATCTAGCAGCTTAGTTGGCAGTATGTCACCATTGTGGACCAGTCCCTCTGATTTTACTTTGATCACAGACTGTAACAAACAGAAATAGCAGTATGTTGTCGGTGTTATGTAATAATCATACTTGGAAAAAAAGACGACCAACTAAATCACAGCTTTAAATTGATTTTCCAATAAAAGAGAACATGATAATGAGATAACATTGAGCTGTTAAAGAATTGTAACTTTTCTCCTATAATTGAGAGGACATAATTACAGACTGCTAGGTAATGATTACTACTTACTAGATCTGTACTAGATAGTTAATGGAAGTAATGGACTGAAACAATACATTTTGAGTAAGATTGATTACCCTTCGATATAGGGTTGAAACAGGGAGTCTATTCGATAACATAATCAGGCAGTTACAGCAGTTGTCTATGTCACCACATAAGGAAAACCAAAAAATAAATGTCGTGATGATAACTTTTATTATGTTGAGATCACGAGAAAGTCATGATATCAAGATAGTGGGAAGAAAAAGACAATGATGAGTGTCCTCTCTGGACTTCTGTAAACTATAGCTCACAAACAGTGATACAAAATTACTTCAACTGTTATGCCACTTTATGGCCAAATGCTATCATTTTAAATATGTAAAACTCAAAAATTATGAAAACCATGCAACAACAACAGCAACAACATCAATAATAACTAGAAAGGGAGGTTTGTGAACAAACTTCATGTTGGCTTGGAAAACCCAGCTATAAAAATTCAAAAGTGTGACACTGGCAGCAGCTCAAATTTTCCCATTGAAGTCAATGAGTAAAATCTGATTGGCTGATGGAGGCTCCACCCACTTTTTCAAACCTTGTACCACAGTCACCCGTGGACCAACTTTGCAAGGTTTGAGGATCCAGCCATCAAAAGTGTAACAATGGCAGCAGTTTAAATTTTCCCATTAAAGTAAATGAGTGAATTCTGACTGGTTGTTGGAGGCTCAGCCCACTTTTTCAAACCTTGTACTGCAGATTAATGCTTAATGTTTAAAGTTCGGGGACCCTACCATCAAACGTGTGAGAATGGCAGCAGTTCAAGTGTTTTGAGAATGGCAGATGCCATAATTGACCAGAAACTTATGACATAGTTGATAGATTTTCTATATACCTGTTTTCTGATTGGATGAAATTCATTAGGTGCAGGAAAGGACCCATGATTGTGGACATCCACCAAATTTCACCAGTTGATTTAGTGTGACCCCATGACTGTGTGACTGAAGTTTGGTGGGTTTATCTTAAAATCTGTGTGTGGGGGGGAGCAGTTTAAACATCCTCCCAGTATAAGTCAATGGGAAAAAGGGGGTGTTTGGCGGGACCTCCCAGAATGATGGAGGGTGTGAGAGCCCCGAAATCACAGCTATGGGATGAAGAAGCGTGTAAAGTTTGATGGTTGTTGTGCTCCTAAAACTGTAGGAGGAGAAGCGTTTCAAAAACGGGGGGGAATAATAATAATAATAATAATAATAATAAAATAAAGGAAGCCACTATTTCTACATGCTGGTATTCAATGATTCTATAAAAATTATTTGTAAAAAAAAAAAACAAAAAAGGAAAAGTCGGTTTCATGTCAAAATATTCCATCAAGAATGAAAAAATCTGTTTAATTTACTTTCAGTGTGTGTAATTAATTTAAAGTCTGAATAGGTTGATTGAAGATACACCATACACATTGGATCCTAGGATTATAGTTGAGAAGCAGTGATTTCAGATAATGTGATTAAACCAGGATCATCATAATTTTTATCATTATAACATAAAAATGTGCAGTTGGCAGTCTGTATGTTTATTCAATTAATTGGAAAATGTAACCATATTGCTAATCCTTAATCAATGACCTTTTGTATGTAAGTAATATTTACATAACGATATACTACTGATGGTGGATAATATATATATATATGATTTATTTAAGAGCTGCTTTAATTAATTAATTTTTAAAATGCAATTGTCTTAGCTCCTAAATGAATTTTAAATATCCTGTCTCCAGCTGTTAAAAAATGTCTAACGCCAGTAAGGTTCAGGGGTCTGACAAACGCAAACATGTTTTTCCCAAGAATGCTGTGTTTTACCTCTTTATACTACATGCTTGTAGGTTGTGTGGATATATGCAAATGCACAGATGGAACTGAGAGTACAATATGCCATCATTTAGTCCCCTATGATTTTAAGGTGAGACACTCAGGCAGATGGAGGTTTTACGGAACACTGCACTAGTCAGTATAGAACCAATCTAGAAAAACTCTTTCTGTGTGTTGGTTTTTGTCTGGGCAGCTTTCTGTAACTAATATTGCATTCCAGTTAAACTCGTAACTCGCAATTTCCAAGTTCCTAGTCATAAATTTCAAATGTAACGCCCCTAAAATCAGAATTCTGACTGGTGAACTCGGAGGAATTGACACAACCCCGAGCACAGAATCCAAGATGGCTTCGCCTTTTATCAACAGAAGTTAAAACTGTAGTTTTATATTGTTTATTAGCAGTTATGTTTTATTTGTAGGTTATTAAATCAGCCGTACACACAATACTGTCCAACCGCTATCTGTGGATGTGTTGCTGTGGAGTTTTATATGCAAAACACCACGTAATGTGTTGTTATCAACTGATATTGCTAACAATGGCTAACAATCAACTGGTCTAGAACTGGATTTCGTGTGTCGGATAATTTGCCAGATTTAGGGTAGCCCAGGCTAAATGTAAGTGAGCGAAGATAAATGCCATTTAAACTGAGGTACCTTAAATCCGACAAGTTGTCCGTCTAAGCAAGAAATCTTGGTTTTTGAAAGAGCTCCCTGGTTCTACTAAATGGCCTTCCGACTTGCTGTACCAGAATGCTGTTAAATCGTGTGTAACTTCATTTCCAGTTCCAAGTTCCAACTTCTGAGGTAAATAGAACCCAGCATTATTCTGTGTTTAATTAATGGGATAACCCCCCATTAACTTAGCTTGGAATACATCTTGGACATTCGGGTTTATTGGAGTGTTTTTTTCAATGGTTTTATTGCTACCGCAAAGACGTTCTGCTCGTGGTATCATTTTAATCTAATCACAACACTTTAATAAATAAAAAATATACATTCAATGATATCTGGGGTAGCCATGAAGTTCCCCCTCTGACACTATACTGACAATGGACATTCCATACAAGTTAATGGAAAGAATTTGTAAACCTGAGAAAACCTCTAATGAGTCAGGGTCACACTGACTAGCAGAACATTACACATAATGCTTTAGCAGTCGATATAATGTCATGCAGGCAATACGGGAATTGAATAGTTTGACACCTTGTTATAACTTGACTGAAACATCACCTTTCAGAGTGACTTTTTTGCAATAATATTCCGCAGTGAGTTTTTCAATAAATAAAACGATAAATTAAGTCTAAATAAAGAGCCTATCAGGTGTTGGCCTGAAAGCGGAAACCTGTGGGTGGCAGGGGTCTTGGCAGAAGACAGATTTCCGTGGATGAAAAACTGATGTTTCTGACACAGAGGGATGCAAGGTGGGCAGGAAGATAAGGGTACATAGCATACAGTGCTCTTGGGTACTGAAAATACCCAAAAAACACACCTATGAGCTCAGAACACACAAGTTGCTGCATATAGACCCCCATCGACCCATTGTTTGGATGAAAAAAGAGCCAAAGGATCTGTAGGAGATTAACATAAATGATACCCGTTTTGTGGCTTCCTGCTTTTGAAACTGGATTCTTGGAGAAAGGCAAGGTAATACACACTACAAAATTCGCATGGGTTAACCTTTTGCACCTGTGATTGCAAATTCAGACAGTACTCATTATCACAGATAGAGAGAATTCTCTGTATGCCGTGCATAATATAGATAATAAAGAATCTTATTTCAGTGCATTTTTTTTCACTTTATTTGCTGTGTCTAGCAGGTTTTTGGTGAATTCAGGGACAAATGCAACAATTCCAATTCCAACAAGGAAATGGAATTGGAAATCAACAGCAACTAGAGGAAATTGAGCTGGAATTAAACCGAAGTTTCAGGAAGTGGAATTCAATTCAATGAAATTTAATTCTAATTCTATTTACAAATTATTTTTATAATTATTAAATCTAATTCTATTTTTGCTCATTCTGACCATTTATTTGAGAATACATGTAGTGACATACATTTGAACCTTTCAGAATTTATTAACAGGTTTACCACAATGCTTACAGGCTGCATCGCAGTTACTTGCAGTAGGAATTGCTTCCCCAAAATGATCCTTTACAGAGGTCTTCCCAGAAATTTCTCAGCCATTTCCAGCTAACTAACTAATTAACTAAATAACAAAAACAAAATCTTCATTCTCACACCGTCAGTTGCCTTCATTCATACACGTAGTTTATGAACCTTCACCTTGTATGAATGCCTAAAATGTTTTAATCAAATTTAGGCCGTAATGTGCAGAGTGAAAAAATGCAAATAAGACTTTCATATTTTCTTAATAAAGAAATGAAAGTAAATAGAAAAAAATGCACGTATGTTGTATTCATTTCATGCTTGTCATTTTTGTGATTCACAATATTTAATGTTTATTATTTAGCAATTCAAGTTAAATTATCTTATAAAGTGGGATTTTGTGTAATTCATTTGAATTCAGTTGTTTGCGGACATTGCAGTTCAATTCCAATTTTATGTCCTTTGAGTTGCATGCAATTAAAATTCCAATTCCAGGAACTGAACTGGAATTTACCATGGATTCTTAATTCAATTCATGAATGGCCCTAACCCTGGTATGTAGTACAAAAATTATACAAATATTTCCAAATGGCTAAAGTCTACCCCCCCCCCAAAACACACACTTTTTCATGATACCCATCACACCCTGTCCCTCCTTTCAGCCACCCCCTGCTGTTCTCCTCCCTTGTGTCTATTAGTGTAGCCTCATGTTTCTGCCCTCCTGTTAACCACTCCCAGCTGCCTTGTGTTTGCTCCACTGTTACTCACTCATTTAAGTGCTCTCTAGTCCTGTGCTCCTCAGTCTGGTCATTTTCTAGTCGTTTGCACCCCTGACCTTGTTCCTGTCCCTTTAATAAAGGGTTTCTTCTAGGAGCTGCATTTTGGGTAACCTTTCCCCTTTTGACGTGCCATTATAAATATATTTTTTATTTTTAAAAATTGTATTTGACATATAGTAATATATTCTTATATATGTAATAGATTCTTATATATAAATAACATATAATACATATACAACATCTTTTGCATTATCTACTTATTCTTTCTTGTTTATAAGAATGGCAACTTAAAACGTAAATATTTTCTGGTATAGAAGCAGAAGTAGAGTTAAGAATTTTTTTTTCTCTGAGAATTTTCATGCATTCTGCTTTTACAGTGAGCAATGAAAATCATAGAGAGAGTTCGGTCTTTTGGCTTTGCATGAAGCTACACGCCCTTCACCTGAGCCAGTGTAGCCGATTAAAATGTAAGGTGATATGACTGATGCACATCAAACTACTTGGCAGACTGATGCAGTTCAGTCAAAGTTTGCCTAAGACCATTCAACTCAGCAAGGAAACTGATCAGTGCAATCCTTTCTATTTGAATTGCAAATGCACAGTCCCAAGTGCTCCTCAGTGCTGCTATTCATTATGCAAATGATGAATCCTGGTATCACTTCATTTTTAACCGTTTTTGCCTCTTCCAGGGAAAAGTTTGCATGATGGGAGCTAAGGGCACAAGTGTCGAGATGTTTACTTCCGTAGTAATTTATTGTTAATGCATAAACCAACATTCTTTGCTTATACACTTAATAAGCAGATCATGCTCCACATTGTTTTGTTCATTTTTATTAAAACCTTGATGGGAAAGGTACCTTTAAATTAAATTACCTAAAACTTTTATCCTTTTTTGCACAGGAAGAGGAGAATTTAAGTGAATCAAAGACAACATTAAAGAGTGTTTGAAATGTACTGTTTTTCTTCCAATAGTATAGGACATCAACCAATATTTTGAATGACAACTGCAATGAGCTCTATGGAAATTGAAATTCTAGATTCTGGCAGCATGATAAATATATAGAAAATTCCTACGGTGGATTCTGTGGGAATACTCTTCTCTTATTCTCTTTACTTAGTTGATAGATATCTGTGGGTAGCTGCCAGACAGTGACCCACACGCCTACACATGTACAAATTGCGCTAATATTGTATCATATCCACATAAAAAGGAATGTGAAGTTAATTTTATTACACTTAATATGTTTTTAAACTAGTTCTTATATATCTAAGTCCAAATCAACATTTTTAGAAAGGCTTTTCAAGAGATGCAAACAATTGACACACCCTATTAACTATTCCATTAATTGCTTCAGCATGATCTCAGGTCATTTTAAAGTGGACCTCCAGAGTCAGAAAATAGAAATAGAATTAAGATGCATTTTCCAATAGTTCCATCTCTGAAGCACATATTACTAAGAATACATCACACCAGTTCCTCATTAATCCACCAGCAAACATATAAATACAGTGGTACGATCGGGGCAGGACAGGGGTAATGTTGGGATAAGATCTTTATCGTTTTGGAAGCCATTAAGAAAAAAATGCTGTTCTTGTTTTATCCTGTTCATTTTGTATTTAAAAGCTAAAAAAAAAAAAAAACATATTTAGGTGTAATTTTGGGGGGCCGGGAACCAATTAATTGGTTTTCCATTATTTCTTATGGGAAAAATTCGATCAGAACTGGAATTTTTTAGGATTCGATCCGGAGTCCGGAACGGATTAAGTTCAAGAACCGAGGTACCACTGTATGTGTATATTCCAAGTTCTTCAAATATAGTACCAGCAATTAAAAAATGTGATGAACCTGAAAAACTGAAACTTACCCAGGTGTATTGGATATTGTTAATATTATCAGAGTGATTTTGTACTGGAAGAAAACGTTCATGGGGGAATCTGACTTCTGCTTATTTTGACAGAACTCGTAATGCCCATGAGTAGATATATTCCATTTTTTAGTTATTTTGATATCCTTATTTTCCATATTGAAAATGTTGTTTGTGTTTTATACAAAACTGTCAATACAGTATGTTTGCATTGAAGAATGTCTGCATGAGTATGGATAGAGGGATGTTGGGAAAAAAAAGCCATAGAGAGGGGTCACAAAGTAAATGCCAGTGAGGGATTGTTTGCTAATCTTTTCTTTTCTTATCCCAGTCATCGTTCTTGTCAGAAATCGGATATGAAATAATATCAGCGTGTCTCTCAAGACTGCACATGCAAAGCACAAAGGTGATGTTATCAGTGAGGGCAGGCATGAATGAACTGATGGGCCTTGCAGGAAAACATGCCTGCCAAGTATGGGAAAGGATGAGAATATTATGAAAGTGACGAAAGGTATTGCGAGGACGATGGGAAGCCTTATCAGAAAAAATAAGATAATGCACGTTACAGTCATGAGGTAAACTAATTTTACCCAGTGATAGAACTTTCTGCATCCTGTGACTCGCTTTATGTATGTAAACGACACTCCACATTTTAGTTTTTAAAATAATTATGCCATCAATAACAACCTTCTGTCAATAGCATGTGGAAAACAATGAAATTGTTCAATGATTGCATGAAAATCTGTGGAAAAGCCTTTGCTTCTGATATTTTGGTGCTCTTTGGGGCTCTGCTATTCATATTTGTTTCGCATTCATTACTGAGATACATGTGGTGCTGAGATGTTATTTTCAGTATGTGAAGTGAAAAGGCAGTGCCAATGTCAAATTAACAAGTACCTATTGTATCTGTATTAGGTTTTTAAAGATTGCATTGTATCCCATGTTAATATAATAAAGCCGTAAATGTGATTTGTTCAAGGAAAAATGCTCCACCATATGGTGTATGTTGAAAATAATTTTAGACAGTGCAAGCTATAAATAATACACTGTACATAGAAATCTCAAAATGAGAAAAAAATATCTATTAGTCTTTTAATAATGAGTCAGAGCTTAAACGTGACATTCTGTTTTGAAGTCTGACATTTAAATTTTATTTACGTACTACAGAAAGAAGTCTCACGAGAAACCCGTTCCCTTTTCTGATAAGAAAAAAAAAAAAAACGAATTAGGTAAAATCTTCCCATGGCCACCATTAATGGTTATCTACATGCAGAAATAGTCGAGAGCCTGCAAAACTGACAAGCCTTCGTAAGCTGTTAATCAGATATGTGGTTTTGTCACAGGGATGGTTTACAAAGCTGGCAGCAAAGGTTACATCTCTATAAACCACTGTAAACCTGATGCGTACCTTATCGCAGACAGCTAAGTCAAAGCACATTAAAAAGGACGCCTAGAGGTAAGATACACTGTTAGTGATCCTGCTGTTGCCTGGGAGCACCAGCTGCATGGTGGAGTGTGCCAGCCGCTCGCCGACAACAAAGAGACTTCAGCTTTTCACCGACTAGATCGCATTGCCCCTGGATTTGTATAAAGCCACAGATTGTAGATAAACTTTTCTCAATTCCAGCATCAAACAAAGCCTTTCGAAAAAGCAGACCAAAGAAACAGTCTTGTTTTTGTTAAACCTTTGATGCCCAATAAAGTATTTTCGGGGTAATACAGGTAATGAAAGCAGGAAAAACCAATATCGCTAGGGTTTACTTAGCATTTTTCCAATTCTTTAAAGATATGGAAACAACTGGAATGGAAACAAAGCATGCAAAGTCAGACAGGGCTTCCTTGCTTTCTTCTGTTGGAAGGCTGTGTAGTATTATGGCTGTGCACCATTAAGTTCCAGTCCCTGGGATGAGATTTTATTTCATCTATCCATCTTCTAGTTTCATATAATGAGCATCAAGGATGGGTCTGGAACCTATGGCAGGAAGGACATGGCACAACATAGGGATACACCTTGGATGGGATGCAAATCCTTCCCAAGGAACATGCACTTGCACCCCAAGGAATTTAGAGATGCCGGTTAATCTAACTGCATGTCTTTGATGAAGGGAAACCATGCATGGTGAACATGTAGACTGCACACACAGAGCAGTGGAGGTACTTGAAACATTTAATTCTAATTTCGAGGACTGAAATTCAGAAATTGATTTAAGACATGATAAATTGGTTCATGTTTTGTACAGATGCAGTGAGATCATTCATATTCCACATTGCCTCTGATCCAATATAGTAAAAGTTCATATCCAGCAGTGTCGGGAAAAAGGGTAGAGAGAGGTAAGAACCGCACGCTGACTACAGCATGTTGCTTCACCCACCACATGACGAACCAGCTCAGAGATGAGACCCCGACTGCAGCCATCCAGTGGGTGATACCTCAGCACCACACTAGTCCAAATGGAACAGTATGAGTTTTTCCAGTGGCTGGAGTTCCAATCCTACCACCAACCCCCAAATTTCCCCTTTAAGTTGGAGGACCTCCTATAGGGCTGAATGTAGATTAACATCATACCCAGGACGAAGCAATTAGAGGTTAAGGGCCTTGCTCAAGGGCCCACGGGAGTAGGATCACTCCTGGCATTCACGGGATTTGAGCCAGCAACCTTCCAATTGCTGGCACAGATCCTGAGCCTCAGAGCCGCTACTCCTAGAAACAAAGGGACCTGCCGGGTAGTTGAGTTTTCCAGACGTTACTCTTGAAAAACAGTGACGTAATGCATTTGGCTTTGTCATGATGAGCAAACAATGGGGTGATGTTGAATGAAGTCAGGAATTTGATACAATACAAGAGATACAGTAAACAGTAAGAGTAAAGAACAGCAGAAAAGGTGAAAAGATTGGTAAAGCATGTCACTCCAAGGCATGAACGTACAATACTTTTCTTTGTTGTTTTTAGTTACTTTAATACAAATTTGTAATAGAATAATCCATCCATCCATCCATTCTCCACCGCTTATCTCGGTCTGGGTCAGGGGGCAACAGTCTGAGCAGAGATGATATCCTGCAGGGGGATATCAAGGCATTCCCAGGCCATCCAGTATGTCTGGGTCTCCCCAGGGGCCTCCTCCTGGTGAAGCACCCCCCACCAGACATTCTAGGTAGATGCCCAAGCCACCTCAGCTGGCCATAGAATAGAATTATTACTTATCATTATGATTATAAGTGAATTAAACTTTTGAAATATATATATACACACTCTCACAGACACACACACACACACACACACAATCAGTTTAAATCTTGCCTCTGTGTGTGTGTTTACGTGTCCTCCTGTTAAATTGATTGGCTGTTCTAAATTAACCCACTATGTGTGTAACCCCTTTGATGGACACATAATATCTGGAGTACATCCCAAAATTGTCTCCTGTACTGCCTGGTATAGACTCCTGACCTTGATGTCAGATATGCATATTTTTTTTTACCTTGGATAAGAATAAAATACAATAATGACCAACAGTCACCCTTATGCGCAACAATGTGACAATGAAAATGATCATCTTAATATGATCTACTTCTGTCTATGTCGGAGTAGCTGAGACAGTGTACCTTTGTCAGAGGAATAACTAGTAGAAAAAAGTGTAATCAATTTTTGATTACTCTCTCCCAGTCTCTATCCTGTTCATTGTTCAGAGCATTCAATCTTCTCTTACAGACTTCTTCAAACTTCTATAATCATAGCATCCTACCATCTGTCCTCTTCACTCCATCCCCACTCCTCTGCTGAAAATAATCTCTTCCACCTCCTGAAATTTGTCTTCTTTTTTCAGTTCCCTCTTGTCATTATATTCTGCCACTACCTTCAAACAAACACAGATCACACCCCTCCTGAGAAAAATCGACACCAAATACAGCGCTCTTCACACGTACACATGAATGTATTTGCGCTCCAGAACCTCTAGAGTTCTACATCTTTACCCCAGAGAAATTACATTAGAACTAGCTGGTCTTTGGATAACCAATTAAAGGTATGCATTATCTGTAATGTTTAGATTCACAGTTTTGAACACAAACCACCCTTCGATCCTTGAGGGAAAGTTATGAATCAAACACACTGCACTGGGCTGGTTTGAGTTGCACACCTCAGATAAACCTCCATCTGCCCCATGCACCTTGTTTCTTCTAGGTTTCCTATATTGAACATCACCTACCTCCACTTCTTCTCTAAGTACCTTCTAAAGATTTTCAGATATAAAATGTTTGATAATCAAATGCATTAGTTAAAAAAGAACTGTTGCAGGTTAGCTGTGATGGGTTGGTTTTTCATTCTGGGTTAGTCTAACCCTGTCTAGTGCCCATAGCGTCCTGTATAGAAAATGGATGGATGGATTGATGAATGATGCAGATTAGTAGGCTAGAATCAGAGTTTTGAACTTGATACATACTTATAGTTATGACTAGGTCAGTAGGGCGAGGTATCGATTCAGTCCGATTCGATTTGATTCCAATTCGATATCAATCCGATAGGAATCAGATAGGATATTCTATATAGCAACTTTATATGTTTGAAGAGATGTTTAAAAAGCTCTAAACGTATCACAAATTTAGAAAGATATAGTCACTGGAAACAAATTGTAAAAACCAACTAAAGAAAGGCCAAAGGCTTGCATACCAAAATCTTTTTATTTGAGGAACTATGGGTAGAATTCGTACCTACCTCTATCAAAGCGCTAAAAATGACCTCTGAATGAAATAGCTGAAAATAAAATGGGCAAGTCTAAAAGTCACATGCTAAGTTTCAGAAGGACTTAAAAAATATGTCACGCCTAGCCCCAGCCTGCATGTCTGATCTCTGTGTTTCCCTCAGACGTGGCTCCAAACCAGCCATATCTGAATCTTGTTCGTCTTACCTCTTGTTCCTGCCCTCTTGTTAACCAGCCACAGCTGTCTTGTGTTTGCCCCTTCGTTTAGTCCTGTTTATTAGTGACTCTTAGTCCTGTGCTCCTTGTTTGTTCATTGTGATCTTTCAACGTCTACTTCCCTGTCCTGTTTGCCTCAATAAACACCCCTACATGGGTTTTCTCTGAAAGCAGCCTGCATTTGGGTCGCACCCTGTTTAACAAATGAACGATCTGCAAAGACGACCCTGTGGCTGGTCCAACCGGCGGAATCGTCTTCCTTTGTTCCCTGGTTGATCCCTGAAAATGCCCATCTCTGTGACTAATGGTGGTACTGGTGTGGGACCAGAGAGAAACCTGTGGCCACTCCGGACTGGGATGAAGCAGAAGGCGCTTCTCATGCTTCCCTGGGGTACTGTGAGCTCCTTGGACATCCCCGGCTTCAAGAATCGGCCGAAGTGGTTGCCATGCTGCTGCAGATGGGTAGAAGACTGGAGAACTCCACTAGCTGGCCTGCTGCCAACCGCCTGCCAAGTTCGCCTTGCCAGAATTCCCCGGTGACGAATCGGTGGACGATTCCACTGCCGTGCTGCCAGCAAAATGTTCGGTTAGCTCCCCTCGGAGGGTACGGGGCGCTAAAAGGCTGACGAAGACCCTGATGCGGCAGCAGCTGCTCCAGAGGAACTCACTGCATCTCCGCAAGCGCCAGACCCTAGTGAGACCTCTGCCACTGCCGCATCCTACCCGGCACAAGACTAGCATCCGGCCCAGGGGAGGCCACTGCTCGGCTAGCTCGCAGCCCAGGGAAGATCCAGATGCCCCCGTTCCATCCTGCCTCACTTCTCTGGAATGTTAACTTTGCTTAATCTGCCACCAGAGGGTGCCGCCGTACTGCTCCTGCTGCCAGTGGGCGCCTGCGCCTCACCTTCGCCCAGGAGGGCCATTCCACCCTCTTCCCGGCTCCTGCCATGCCGTTGCCAGTAGTCACACCTGCTCCTGCCTACCCGTGGCCATTGCCCAGATGGCTCCTGCCCAGTCTGCCCAAGCCTGCAGCCAGGCGCGTAATTTCCAGGGGGGTTAGGGGGGTCATGACCCCCCCAATAATCAGATTCAGCCAAGATAACCCCCCCAATAATCATGTTTCCCCCGTAATGTGTGGAGACTTCAACCCTCCCCAATGTTCCAGCCAAAGTTACGCCCTTGCCTGCAGCCATTACCTCATTGGCCCCTGGCTCACCGGAGGCTATGGCCGCCCAGGCGGCTCCTGCCTGCTCGCCCGTAGGTCACTGGGGGAGTGCTGCGGTGGGGTCCTGTGAGGTGAGATCTGCTCCACACCTGTACCCACCACGAGGCTGCTGGTGGTTAACCAGGCCCCCACCTGGCATCTGGCCCAGATATGTTATTTCACGTCACCGCAAGCCTAGTACTGAATGATTGGTGTGAGAATAAAACATTACTTGACTTGATTTGCTTGCATTCATGTGCTGAACTACTCCATTTCCATGCCTGACAATGTACCAAGATGGCAGCACAATGTTGTCCTTGCACAATACTGTTGCAACCCTCCTTTAGGCAAGAGAGAAAATAGCACCACCTATATGATAAGAGGTCTGATATAAATAAAATTTAGCAAATGCATTTTGAGAATTGATATTGAATCATCAAAACCAGGAAGGATTGCAAGTGAATATAAAATTGATATTTTTCCCACCCCTATAGATTAGGATTAGCTCGGGAAGTTTATTAAATGGATCTAGCAGTACTTTCTGGAAAGCCATAAGAGGACAAGATTAGTTGTCTACTGTTGATGAGTAGGGTTTGTATCGAAAGCTGAGTAGAGTGGGTTATGTTGGCTGAAAATGTACACCAATCAGCCATAACATTAAAACTACAGACAAGTGAAGTGAATAACATGGATTATCTCAATATGGCACCATTATCTATTATGCGGGTTAGCAGTCAGTTCTTGAAGTTGATGTGTTGGAAGCAGGAAAAATGGGTAAAAAGGATCTGAGCGACTTTGACAAGGGTCAAATTGTGATGGCTAGACAACTAGGTTAGAGCATCTTCAATACGGCACATCTTGTGGGATGTTCTCAGTATGCAGTGGTCAGTACCTACCAAACGTGGTCCAAGGAAGGCCAACCAGTGAACTGGCAGTAGGGTCATGGGCACCCAAGGTTCACTGATGCGCATGGAGATCGAAGGCTAGCCTGTCTGTTCCAGTCCCATAGGAGTGCTATTTTAGCACAAATTGCTGAAAAAGTTAATGCTGGCTATGATAGAAAAGTGTCAGAACACAGTGCATGCCAGCTTGCTGCAAGCTGCAGACCAAACAGGGTGCCCACGCTGATCTCGGTCCACTGCTGACAGTGCCTGCAATGGGCACATGAGCTTCACACCTGGACCGTGGAGCAAGGGAAGAAGGTCGCCTGATCTGGTGAGTTACGTTTTCCGTTACATCATGTGGATGGCTTTATCGCAATGGTATTCCGCAATGGCAGTGGGCTCTTTCAGCAGGATAATGCGCTCTGCCATACTGCAGAAATTGTTCAGGAATGGTTTGAGCAACAGGAAAAAGAGTTCAAGGTGTTGACTTTGCCTCCAAATTCTCCTGATCTTAATCTTATTGAGCATCTGTGGGATTGGCTGGACAAACAAGTCTGATCCATGGAGGACCCACCTCGCAACGTCCAGGACTTAAAGGATCTGCTGCTAATGTCCTGGTGTCAGACACCGCAAGATGTGGAGTCCATGACTTGATGGATCAGAGCTGTATTGGAGGCATGAGGGGGACCTACCCTACCTATTTGCCTAGTGATTTTTATTTTAGCCCAGGATTTTAGAGAATATTCCAGACACAAGAACTGCATTTGGGGTTCTTTACCTGCATACATTTTACAAAAAAACCTTAATGTTTCCCTTTTTATGCACTTTGGAGCACGAGTATAGTTACAAAAAAACTTTGTCGGAAAAAAGAAATAAATACAACTGAATCCCTCTAATTACGACTATATACAACCGTGGTTTGCTGGTGCGACTGTCCAGGGTTGGTTCCCGCCAGCGCCCATTGATAGGTTCAGGTCCCCCTCGCGACCCCAGTTGAGATTCAGCGGTTTCTGAAAATGGATGGATGGATGGATTGCTATTGCAAACAAACACTACACAAAACAATTACAAGTATGTGACCATTAAATAAATTAAACCATAAAGCTAAATGTAATTTATGGTTTGCTGAAGCATTTAAAAGTTTGTCTCAGCTAATGTTAACAAAGTCTTTTATAACTGATTCATGCTATTGATAATAACCATTTGTAGCTCACTAAATGCCCAATGCAGGGTCTAGATGCGGTAACTTAGGCGTTAGGATGCTAGCTAGCTAATATAACATTTTATTTCCCCATCCCCTATCAAAGAGTGCGCCTGGATAACATTTACGCTGCATATTGCCTATGGCAACTTTTAGCAAGTGTAGTCAGTGTGTATATTATGAGAAGTCATAGTGGTATGTATGTATGTATGTTGAATATAGAAGTATTTTTATTTGTCTGTTTTTGTTCATATATATATAAGGAGAATAACAAATGAGTGAATTTTGAATTTAAAATAACTACTGTGGCCAATTATTCGATCCAGACTGCACACATGTGACTGAACCATTTTTGAAATTTACAGTATTATGAAATTTTCATTCTGGTGAGTGTCTGGTTAAAATGCGGATGGGCTGAGTTCTGAAGAGCTTTAATAACATTACATCCAAGATATTCTTAGAATGAAAAGTGTGGCAAATGGAAGGACAATTTGGAGAATCTTCAACACCAATTTCACATATCACATATCTCGTGAAGGTTTAATGTACAGCGGTAAACCTAAATGACCAGCCCCTGAGGAATTCTTGTTCTTTTTTTACCACCTAATATGTACAGGTAGAGAGTTAGAATTAAAAAATGAAAAATAATATAAGGTTGTTCCATTGATCTTTTAGAATGGGCAGAAGAATATTGATCATATTTTATATCAAATCAGCGCAGATTGAGAGATTGTTGTTTATAGGGATGTTAAAAGTCATGTTTACTGAAACATTTATCCAGAGCAAGCATAACAAACAAATCCTCTGTATCAGGAAGGGGGTGTGCGTCTTGTTCTAAGTCACCATTTATAGTAAGCACCACAAATACGAATGAATGACTCTGGACAATCACAATTTTCTTCTCTAACCTATCCAATTCCTATTCTATCATATCTTCTAGTTAGTAGGGCACTGCTCTTGCTTTGTGAAAAATATGTCTGATGAATCTTCTCAAGTAACTTTGTCCCCATTAAAGCAAGACTATCACCCTTCACACCTACCAGGCGCAAGGTGGTCTATGTGTGGTATACTTACACGGGTGCCTTAACATCACCAAACTGCACCACTTGAAAGGCTATCCCCACCATGGGTGAGCCATTCTTATTGCCAGTTTTCTAATATCTTTCCGGAACATGGGATTAGGAGAATGGATTCTGACTTGAAATGGAATTTAGTAAACAGGAAATCCATACAACAGTGTGCTGGTAGGGTTTGATGCAAACAGACTTTTTTTTTTCAGACACGTGACCAAGAATCACAATTATGTACAAAAGTCAAGATTGATATGCATAACTTTGATTGCAAATTTGGCAAACACATAGAGAAGCCTTGCTTGCAAATGCACAGTAATATTGGCACATTGACAGAGCTAAACAGCAACTTGATTTTTTTTTAATTCATTAAAAAAAATCACCAGTTTATCCTACAGTTTGACTTCTTAGTTACACCATGTAGGATTAATTTTAAAAAAAACTCTTTATAATCCATTTAAACGCACATCTATATAAAACTACATGACCTGACTCATCATACATTAAATCAGATTTCATATGTCAAATCCCATAATTAGGGAATTGAAATTGAATGTTTCAAATCCCACTTCTTCCCTCTTTGTGAAGTCAGCATGATTACCTTCAATACCTTCATGTAGTTAGGGTAACTGGCATCTCTAAATTGATTATGGTGTGTATGCGTTTGCCCTGTGATGGACTGCCATAACATCCAGCGTATGCCCTCAGTCTGAGGGTACAAGCCTTTGCTGCTCTCCCTGAGCCTGACCTGGATGATTGGTTAGAAGACAGATAGAAAGGTTTACTGTATTGATTCCAAGAGGGTAATTACAAACAAGAATTTATTTATTACTATAAATCAGGTTTGATTAGGACTGAATGGCTCTGTTCTTAACTACCCTATATTATGGTGACCTTTCAAAGGATTGCATTGTTTCTGTGCATATATGCTGAAAATGTAACATGGCAATAAAGTCATGTGTCAGTATGTCTTCATTGTATAATGTGCTGAATTCTATAGTGTTTATTTTTTCACAACATCCCTATCAAATGACACGCTAAAATGCAAACCAGTTTATAATCTTTAGACCTGTCAGCTCTTGTACTCCTGAAAATTACCCCATCCATCCTTCATGAGCCCAAGCAACATAGGGCACGAGGCCATGGTTACCCTGGATGGAATGCTAGTCCGTCAGATTATTCAAAAGAATGAATAAAATATTAACGTAATTTAAAAAGTATTACTGAGGCCATCACTAAAAACCTGATTATACTCTAGAATAATGTTTATTTTCCCTCTGGATTTGGATTATCCAAAAAATTTAGAAGGGAAATCAAATCACAAAGCTTTATGCTCCGAAACTGTGAAATTATGCATCAGGATCTGTCATGGAATTTGGCACAGTGCCAGCTCTCAATGTAAGAAGGCAACAGTTGCAGCTCTCCATGTGTAGGTTAAGGGGGCCTTTGACTGTTTTGTGTAAAGGATTATTGATCTTACTAATAATGGCTGATTGAGCATGGGAGTCCATTTAGCTAATTCCTGGAAAGACCAGTCAATCTTATTAAAAATGGCTTTATGAGTTAGGGAGTCCATCTTGGCTGATCCATGTTTTCCTAAATAGGCCAAGCATTCTTATATATAAGTGGCCAGTGGCCAGACAATTTCATGGTATGGTCTATAATTCCTTTTCCGAATAAATATTCATGATTGCAAGACTTTTAGTTGTTTAGCTGACATTTATATCAGAAGCACCATCCATTTTCATTTATTTAATACAACTGGATATTGCTCTATTACTGAAGCAAGTCAAGTTAAGCAGCATGCTGAAGATCTGATTAATGAATGTGTTTGTATGTGCATTGGTGCCTGTTACCTTACTGCATTTTAAGATTAGTTAATTCCATCCATTGATGGGTTCACCTATCCATCAAACAACTTATCCAGTACAGGGGACGAACCAGGAGAATATTCCAAAAAGCACGGTGCTGGGGCAGGGGTTCCAGAACCCACATTATAAGAGGCAAATAACTTTTCTTGATGTTGATGTTCTGTAGAATATGAACCATATTTTGAACATAAATGTCATGATGCATCCAGGAGAATCTTAATATAGGCAAAAATATACTATGTGGTGGAGTCACCAAACTGCTATTTGATGGTTTTGAAGGTATGTCCAAGGCTGTTAACAACAGTAATACATTGTTCACAGCACTTCTTCAAGGGAAACAAAAAGTCTATCATGGAGATACTGCAGTATACCTACAGAGAATCTATTGCCTTTCTCACAATCCTGATTTATCAATACTACTTCAGCCTCGAAGAAAAAAATAAATACTGCATGTATTCAGTTAATCTAAAAATCACTGAATCTGAGTGTGGCAGTAGTACCTGAAGTACAGTATTGCCAATATGTGGCATATAAGCATTTTGTTACTGCAGATAGCATAGTGATTAGGATGTTGAATTGCTACCTCTTGTGAGTTTAATCCCAGGAGGAGCTCAACTGAGGCACCCTTGAGAAAGGTACTTTACCTAAATTAGTATTACACAAAGCATTATAAACTGATAACTTTGTCAATTTGTCATTTATCTTGGATAAAAGCGTCAGCTAAAGATTCAATTTTCTGACATCTGATGGCTGTTTGTTATTCTTGCCAATGTAAAAAAGGCATAACATAATTGTATTTCCTATAGACCAAAGTAATAATCACTTGCCCAGTGGAGGGTTGTGGAGAGCCCGGAATAGGATTCGGGGGGGGGGGCTCAAGGCAAGGGATCACCCTGTGCACAATACAAGCTCATATCAGGGCACATCCACTCCTGATGGACAAATTAGGGGTACCAGTTTGCCTGTCTTTGGACTGCAGGAGGAAACTGGAGTCCTTGTGGAAACCACTGTGTGATATATGGAGAACATGTAAACTCCACACACACACACCCAGGAGGGGTAGGGTTCAAAACCCACAACCCTAAAAGTGTGAGGTAACAGTGCTACCAACCAAGGCACTTAGCCAATCTTAAATTGCATCATCCATCAATACATCCATCTTTCCATACAAATTTGTCCTGTGCAGGATTGCATATCCCAGAAGAAACAAGCTCAACCCATCATAGCCATCCTTAACTTAATTTTAGAAATCATGAATCAATTCAAATAATTTTAAATGTTTAGCCACATTGGATAAAATAATAATGCTTTAAAGATACAATTTCTTGACCTCCCTTCCTACTGTCTGAAATAATCACTATTGTCAAAAAGATTTTAACATCATTGCATTTATTTGTGTCTTACAAATCAAACAAATTAACAAGAACAACAAACCCATATCCACCCATCTATCTATTAAAAAAAAACACTTTTTTAGTAGAGGGACACATTGAGCCTGCAGTCTATTCCAGGTTGCACAGGACCGGGACATCAGGTCATCACAGAGCACACACTCACGCAATCAGAATTGGCAATTTAGAGAACACAATTTCTCTAAACAACATATTGCACAGTTCACCCACCACATATAGTTTGACTGTGGGTGGAAACCTGCATGAAAACAAATTCTACAGACCAAACCAGGGTCAGCAATCACTGCCATGACCCTTATGGCGTGTAACCATGGTGCTAGCCTCTGTGTGGCCTAAATGTCCAAAACAGCAAGAATGCAATAAAAATAACATTAACATAAATCATCAGTCTCAGAATCCATCCATCCATCACCACAACCACTGAATCCCAACTGGGATCACAGGGGGGACCGGAGCCTAACCCAGGAACAATGGGTGCAGGCAGGAACCAACCCTGGGCAGTTGCCAACACACCACACGGCACACACACTCACACACACACACACACACTCAAGGGGCCAAGTTAGAGTCGCCAATCAACCTACCACACACACTTTTGGACTGTGGGAGGAAACTTGAGCCCCCAGTGGAAACCCACGCAAACATGGGGAGAGCATGCGAACTCCACACAGAAAGGTCCTACGTCCTGTGGTGTTTCTACTCAATAAAGCCAACCAAACTCGGTGAACGTTACTAAATAATTTATTGTACACATCTAAAGCAAACCATGCAGCATGGCACTCTTTCTTTTATTGAACCTCATTATATCTTTAGCACTTAACAGGTAACTATAACACACACATTGGCCATCTAATGGTTGAGAGTAGTACTGTAGCTGCACATATCATTACACGCCCGACCCGGGGACCGAATCCAGGAACTTTCTGCTGTGAGGCAGCAGCGCTAACCACCGCACCACCATGCTACCCATTGCAGTTTCCTGCAAGGCAAATATTGTCTTATACTGACACCTGACAAGTACTAAATATACACAATGTAGCTCATCTCATTAAGACAATAACCCAAAATGTATTTGGTGGACCTTTTTCAAACTTTGCAAAGGCATTATATGAGTGAATTGGAACTGATCAAAGTTTGAGAAACATCGCCCCAAAACTGAAGCAGTGCTGCGTAGTGATAGCAAAAAAGACATGCGGTTTCAGACAATTCATCCCATTAAGATGATAACTCATTGATAAAGCATTTGATGGATTTTTTCGAACTTTGAAGAGGCATTGTATGGGTATCAGACAAGAACTGATTCAAATTTGAGACAGATTGCCCCAAAATTGAAGCAGTGCCACATAGTGACAGCAATGAAAAGGGCAGTTTTGACAATTGAAGTGCAAACATCAAACAGTCTTTGCGTATAAGGACTTCCCGGTCCTGTGCTCCCTAGTCTTGTCATTAGAGTAATAACGTCGATCCTGCTTGTTGCCTGCAACATTCAAAGTTAGCTGTGCCCCCTGGTTGGATCCCCCATGATGCCTTGTTTGCTGGTTTGTTCCCTGTTTGTTTTCCCCAAATTCCTGCTCCCATGTCAATCATCCCATGATATGTGACAATAAACGCAGTAAACCAAGTGATTGGTAGGGATGGATTGTGTAGATTGACATATAAGTGGAATGTGAAAAAAATAGGCGTTGTCTCAGTACTAGTACTTATTGTATTTAGTTATTTATAAGTATTTATTGGCTTTCACATTTCCATACAGTAATCATAGAAATTGTAGAGTGGGGGGTGAAGGAGGAGTAGGGATTAGATAGGCGAGCCGGGTGAGAGGGCTGTATGAGGAATACATTGCTATCGTTCCAACAGCATCCTTTCTAGTGTAAGAATGTTTTATTCTATTTTACCATAATTTAGGCAAGTAATAGCTTCATAACACTGAAAGATAAAATTAATTGTACGTAATTGATCTACATTAAAACAATACGTGGGGTAGAAAAATAACAGAAAGAACATAAAATGACTTGAACGTTGAAGTAACAAAATTGCAATTACAAATGCAGCTAGAAAGGTGAGAAATAATAAATGTCAATTATAAGTATGTGTCAGGAATGTAGGAGGTCTGACAATTAGTACTTATGTAAGTTCATAGCAACATGAGTTCCACAAAGGTTAAATAGTCTCTGTTCAAGTTGCAGGTACACAAGACCCAAAAAGGCAAAATTATGTGATATGTCTTGGGAAAAGTCTCAAAAATCATAACAACACATAACCAACACAGGCGAATGTCATGGGCAATGAGAAACAGTGGTTGCAAGGTGAAGCTCACTAACCAAGGATAGGATTAACAGGACAGTGACTAAACATGGCAAAAGTAGGACATCAAAAGTCTTCATAGAAGTAAAACAGCACCTGGCTCAAATCCAGGCTCAGAAGAAAAACTCTATTTCATAAAGCTGGATTTTTTTGGCAGGGCTGCCATTTGGGATCCACTTTTATTCAAAACCAATGCATAATGGTAATATGATTCATAACCTGATGTTAGGTGCACAAAACCTGAACCATTGAGCAATTGCAGCAAGCCAAAGGATGCCTTCAACACATCATGTCTTTTGGAATGGGCAGCCATTTCTTGGAACTCTTTAGGCCCAATGATTACTCTGCATGGTCTTACAATGATCATGGGAAATGAGGCCGAATTACAGGACTGTTTAACGCTATGGCACCTTTATGGGACATTCAGGAGTGCAGAACCAAGGTCAGCAGACAAAGCTAAGGCCCTAATATTGTATAGGCACGGTGCTGCCAAAAGGTTGAGCGAAAAACAACAATTTGTAAGAAAGGTCAAATTAATTTACATCGCCTTTTTCAGAAACCCAACAAACAAATATCTAAGATGGTACCTAACAATTATAAACAGCATGGTACTTCCATACACACAAATCAGGACTTGCTTGGCAGCAGTTGAAGAAGGATTGAAGTTTTCATGAAAGTAATGTGTGGCCTTCCTCCCGTTGTCCTTGATATTAATATATTGCTTGGTGTGTCCATTATCTGGTCTGCCCCCCCCCCCACCCCGTCATCATTTAATAGTATTTCATTACTTTAAGCAGGTTTGAAAATACCAACATTATGTTTATTCTACTAATTTCTTCCTTTGCGCAAATGATCTGCTTTGCAAGCGCACATAAAGTTGGCTTTAAATGAAGATTAATAAGTTCCATTGTACATCCTGTACTTGCTTAAAGGTTGAGTAAAAATGGAAACTTCATGGAATGCTTGTCATCATATATTATTCTTTAACAGGCAGAGTTTTGACATTAGAAATTACTAATGCAATGGTAGTGAATAATAAGAGTATGGGGACAATTACACCTATTAAACATCAGATGGTAGTATTCCATAACTGTTATGACTAACTCAGCTGTAGCTGATAAGTTGACTTTGGTGCCCAGCATTCATTGCAGCTGATCCAGCAGCAGTCAGTAAGTCTACTATGACATTCAGCAGTCATTACATCTCCTGCTGAATGATGGAAATGTACTGCGTTTCCCACTGGATGCTGAACCCTCAGCTTCTACAGGAGGAACACGCTAGCAGGATCAATCCCGTGCTGATCTCTCTGCTCTCAGGTTTGCTGATCTGAGCTCTTACAGCCACATTAGCATTTCAATGGACTGCTCCCATTGTATCTTCAGATCAAAGGTGACTACTAACGAGATAGCTGAAGTGTTTGATGGGAATGACACGCAAAGAAAAACAAATAGATGCTCACTGCCAGACTGAACAATTCCTGATATGAGAACTGTATGCATGAGTGGGAAAAAAGTTTTCTGTAAAAAATCCTTTCATATTAAACTACAAAGAGGATATAGCCCTTCATCAGCTATATAAAGTATAATACATTTCTAATGAACTTTTTTTCTCAGAATTTTTGCAGTTATTGATAACTTATATTTTACAGCAACTTTACCACTGTCCCTAGCTCCATTAGCGGCCTTGTACTGAGGTCATTAGCATCACTTTTTAGCATTTTTTTTTCAATTTTTAGCATCCCCTTTGGCAGTGGGTCAAAATTTCTGGACAGTACTGTCTTGAGAAAGGAGTGTCGAACAAAGAGGTGGCCCATGACGGTTACCTCATGGTGTCTGATCTTCTAAATGCACAGCTAATGGTGCAGTTAAGTGGAAGATTTGAACAATGTAGCAGAATACCCAAAGAATAGAACACACAGACTTCATTACACGTTTATAATAAAAAGATTAAGGACTTATTATTTTGGTATGATAATTACTGTTTATCATGCTATTTGTCTGTTTCCTTTAAAACTGAAGCTTCCAATATGTCCCCCACAATGTGATAAAAACCTGTTATTTTGACCAAGTGGGGACATTTTTCCGGTTTCCACAAGGGGAAACTCAATTTTATGAAAATCTGTTAATACAATCAAAAAATCTAAACTGCAAAAAAATCTTGTATTTTGTTTGGTTGCTTATAGTTAAGGCTTGGGCTGAGTTTTGCCTTGTAGGCAGCCGCCCACTGACCCAGTGACGGAATCCAACTGGACAGCCGAAGGCTATGAATGCGTGTAGGTTCTTCTGAGCGCTCCTGAAAATGTACTTACCCTTTTAGTCAAAAACGAATTATATTTGACTCCAGTGTATGTATCTTAGGGCTTAAGTTAGAATATTCTAGCTGGTTGGGTCAGGATTGTCCTGATTACTTCTATGCCTACCGTAAACTAACTCTACTCATCCTGGCATCCTTCGAACAATTAAGTGAGATTCCTAATACTTAATCTTGGTTCAGGGACTGTGGGGCAGCTGCAAATTATTAAGCTATCGGCTTATTTGATCTGTCTAGCTCAGGGACTACCTAGAAGCAGTATATCTGGGTGATACAACTCAGGGGCTGCACAGCAAGACAATCTCTTTGGTCACCTCAACTCAGGGACTGCTAGAAGTCGGTATGGCTGACTAATTCAACAAAGAGGCTGAAAATACAAAGCCAGCATGTTTGGCTAACTAGCTCGGTGACTGGCCCACTTTATCTAGCTCAGGGGTCACCAACTCCGGTCCTGGAGAGCTACTATCCAGTAAGTTTTCTATCCTACCTGGCTTCTGATGAGCCAC
>JAODJU010000040.1:24425660-24437399 GCA_026776725.1 Gnathonemus echidnorhynchus | reverse complement strand
AGGAGCAGGTGTGGCTCATCAGAAGCCAGGTAGGATAGAAAACTTACTGGATAGTAGCTCTCCAGGACCGGAGCTGGTGACCCCTGATCTAGCTAATCCATTTCAGAGGCGGATTGCCTAAAGCCTGGCAGTATGTCTAGTTAACTCAAGAGCTGGCCAGCAGGGAATCAGCATGGTTGATTAGTTTGCTCAAGGACCGATTCAATGGTAGTATGTCTGATAGACTCAACTCAGTGGCTAGATACCAATTTACCATTGACTAGTATAATGCAACCACTCTCCCAGTTTAACTGAGTCTAGAAATGCTGTGTTTCACTTCTAACCAGGAATTTACCAAGCTTAGCAAGATCAGGCAACCAAGAAGTAATCAAAACATAATTTATTAGCTGGGTAAAACAACATACATCCATCATCAGTCAAAACCATGACACAGGGACTGACATAACTCCACCATACACGCACAAGACAGCACAGAGACGAAGTGATACAGACCCAACAGAAGACATACAATGGGGTGTTGAGACAGATCTGACTACAGATGCTACCTGTAGAGCACTATGCTCCAATTACTGCACGTCTCCTCAGTAAAGGCTACACATGGTGAGTATGCTAATCAACATCAGGGTTCTGGCTACAGAATGTCCCCCCTACCATCTCGTGGACCCTTCCTTAAATACCAAACCATGCAATGGGAGGGGTTCCAACAATCTCTGACCAGATGTTATAGTTATTGTTTGCTTAGTTATATTTGTTTTAGGTTGTGATCTCTTTGTGATCCCCTTCAGGGAATACTAATAAATCAGTGGACAGATAAGTCCTCAAGCCAATGGTCAATTGGAATGTTTATGATGGGGTCATTGGGGCTTTTCCTTCACTGTAGGGGCAGAGCTTTCCAACAAGGCAAGAATTCTCTAATTCTCTAAATCTTCATAATATTGTGATATATTGGTTTCATACTGAGACCGTTATATCCGTTGCACTGAGACCATTCAAATGACAACAAGTATGAGTATGAACATTGAATGGATTAACATCAGACAATGTTTTCCCATTTTGTCTTTCTGTGTGACCATTTGGGACCTGGAACAGGGGCAGGGGAGCAGGAAGGGAGGGGGAAGAGAGCAGGATGGCTTTACGATCAGCGAGCCCTAGAGACTCTGCCTGTGGGCACTTTCTGGCACAGTCGGGGTTGAGGTGGGGTTGCTGATAGCATTCTTATCGGAGGTGAGCTGATGGTTTCCCCCTGGGTGAGGGGTAGCGCAGACCCAAAGAAGTCCAGGGTCCTATGTGGCCAGCTGCCTTACAGCCCTTAGAAATAAAAACATATTTATTCAAATGTGTGTGTGTGTGTGTGTGTGTGTGTGCCCAGCGATGGACTAGAATCCTATCCAGGGTGTCCCCCTGCATTGTACCCGTGTTGCCTGGGATTGAGTCCTTCTTCCCTGTAACTGTTTCCACGATAATCTGTTTGAAGACAGATGGATGTGTCATATTTAGCTTACAAATGCTATTTTACAATATTATTTTACAATATGTTTACAGTACGGACATTTTTCAAAAAAGGTTGTGTACAGAGAAGACTGAAAACGTGTTTCATTAACAGTATTGTATCTGACCTTAAGCTAATGTGTCCAGTACAAGATCAAACATATCACAGGCATTTTACATAGAATCCCTGGACATAATTCAATAAACATTCCACTTTTAAGAGGACCTTAAAGTGAAGGGGGCAGGTTGATATTCTGGCTGTTTCATGAATGGGAGCAGGTCGCCCTGCAGCAGCAGTGAGAGATCAGGGCTGGGGCAGTAACCAGGGTTGGATGCCATATAGAGCGGACTGACACAAGTAGTCATGGCTGACTCATGGCTGACAGACCTGCGGCCTGTGCACTGCTCCATCATTTTACTCTCCCCCTTCTGCTTTCTCTGTCCTCCTTAAATCCTATATAGCTCTCTGTCTCTCTTTGCCTCCATCCATTTTGCCGTTTCCTACCACTCTGTCTCTTTTCTGATTGCTCTTTCTCTACTCTCTCTCTCTCGGAGAAGCGAAGCAGACATCCATATCTCTTAGGAAAGTGTGACTCACTGTGCTGCAGCTGGAAGCACACAATACTGTGTGTCAGAATCCAAAAGCAAAATACATCCAATAATGACATGCAGTTTGTCATCCTGGCACTGTGTGTGTATATATATATATACATATATATACATACGTATGGAGTGGCATGGTGGCGCAGTGGTTAGCACTGTTGCCTCACACCTTGGGGATCAGGGTTTGTGGCTCTCTGTGTGTGGTTTGCATGTTCTCCCCATGTCGTCATGGGGTTTCCTCTGGGTACTCCAGTTTCCCCCCACAGTCCAAAAACATGCTGAGGTTAAATGGAGTTACCAATTTGCACATAGGTGTGAATGAATGGTGTGTGAGTGGGCTCTGTTGGGGTGGGTTGGTCCCCTGTCTTGCACCCATAGCTCCTGGGAAATATATAATAGTTAAACTCTGGACACATCTACTTTTAATGCATTCATTTCTATTTTAGTGATCTAATACACCTCATAGTAAAAGGCCTTAAAGCAATGAAGTGACCAAGAGAAATGTTCAACATCTCAAAATGTTTTCAAATTTCAAACTCTTCAAAATAGCACCCCGCTGCTTCAATGTCAGCATTGCAGACTCTTGGCATTCTTTCAACCAGCTCTCAGATGTTGCCACCTGGAATGTTTCTCCAACAGTCCTAAAGGAGTTTCCACAAATTTTGGACACAAGTTGGCTACCTACTGTTAATCTTCGATCCAACTCATCCCGAACCAGCTCTATAGGGTTTGGGTTGGGGAAATTGTGGGGGCCAGGTCATCTGTTATAGCACTTTATCTCTTTCCTTGTTCACAAGATGAAACTTACTACATAACCTGGAGGTGTGCTTGGGGTTGTTATCGTGTTCAGAAACAAATGATTTCCAATAGGTATGTTCAGACCAATTACATACATCTTTGACAGTGGTGTGATGTACCAAGTCTTTAGAATCTCCTCAAATTAGAATTCAAAGGTAATACATTGTAGCAAGCTGGTGGTCTGCAGTAAGACTGACACCAGTGTAAAGGATGGGACTGTTCGTTATCCCATTCATTCTCACAGTATGCTTTTCAAACACGCTAGTTGTCTTTGGGCAATATCATCACCAGGTCACCAACATAAACAGCATGAAACAGCCAAATCAAACACAGAAGAACCAGCATGATAAAACCCAAGAAAATAAAACCGTAAAATAAAAGTACTAAACAGAATAAATATACAAACTGAAAATTAACATTTCTTAAACCTGCTGGGATATATCCCTATTTACATACATATACAATAACTGGTCAGATGTAACATCTAACTAAAATTGTAGGGAAAACACACCTGCTGACTAAATGTAGAAGCTCAGGACAACATGGCCTCAGTTCAAACAATGTTTCCTTGTGAATCATTGTATCTCTGCACATAAATGTTGCTTGTTTTTGTGCATAAGGCAGCTTTGGGCTTGACAATTTCCTGTATCCATTTTCAGCCATTGCTGTTGTACTTGACTGCCCTCCAGTGAGAATGTTTCAAATGGAATCCTTGCGGATTCCAGATCTATATGGGACCACTGGATATTCTGACAATTAAATATTCAGTTCACAATTACAGTAAATACAGAAACTACACATTTCTATTTTTCATTTATTTGCTTACAAATAATAAATAGGACTTCATCTATACCCTTTGTACCCATAAATCCAGCAAGGTCAGCTCTGCCTCTATTTCCACCAAAGCCCAGAATTCATGATTTAGCTTAGGAGCAACCAAATAAATAAACCTTTTTTGAAAACATGAACATCCAAAAATTGAAGTGTCATACAGCCACCCCCACCCCCCAACCCCCACAAGCCCACTCTGGTGACTCAGCTGGTTAAAGCGAGAAATTGAAAGCTGAGTCGTATAACCCAGAATGAGAGTCATTCAGTGGTGGAATATAGTAACATTGTCTATTGCAGAATGAATTGTACCAGTTGACCAGGGAATCTTTTATGCAGGTCTATAAAATACTCTGCAGGTGTCAGCTGCAAGAAGCAGTTTCCATTAATCTGGCATGCGTTACAATCTATAGTTTGGAGGAAAAAAACTCCCTTTGCATAGAGAAATATTCAGAGAGGCCTGAGTAGACAGCCTAGGCTACTGCAGAACTGGAGACAATGTTAAACGGCCAAAAAGTACAAAACAATATATTGTGATAATATGATACTTGAAAAACAATTGCATGGGTTGTTCCTTTTTATAATGGTAAAGATATTAAAGATTTTTTTTTCCAGAAATGTACTGTTAACTAGCTTGTTGACAGTACATGCCGTGAGTCATTTTACCTTCTTCGCCACGTCCTTCTGCCTTGAGTCCAAATTATATTGTGTTTTGCCTATTAGGTTGATCACATTAAGGTTCTACACCTCGGTTTGCTGGTTAATCCCGTTGATACTGCAATATTTAAGGATAATCGAATGTGAATAGTCAGCCAGGACTTTTTAGCATGTAGTTCTCATTCAGTGGTTGCCTGGACAAAGCTATCATTACTACAGCATAAACTAATGCGGTGTATGTTTTTTAAAGAAAGCAGAACATGGAGTGGTGGAATTCCTAAGCTTTTTCATTTTTACTTGTAACTTGCAGTTATAGGCCTACTTTCTAATGAAACAATATGGCTGTTTATTTTTAATTAAATAATTTGCGTTGTCCCCAACAACAGCTTCTCATTTGCTTCATTAATCAGGTACCTTTTTATTACAGTTCAGGTCCCATAACTGCCATTTAGCCCGCAAACCTTTTAAATATTTAGATAATAAAGGACAATCCCCAACTCCCTTTATGGTGAATGTATAACGCTATAATTTAACAGTGAAGGAAAAGGACTATAAGGAGCAAACAACAAAATAGGGAGAAGCTGTAGAAAAGCCTGCAATGGAAATGGTCCCCAATCCCTTCCAGCCTCCCAGCCCATGTTCCTTCCAGGGAGGGGAGGGGAGGGGAGGGGAGAGCAGGGGGAGCTATTTTGGTGCCTGCATAACATGGCAGTGAAGTCGGGAGAGATGATTTCTGCAGTGGTGTGGGGGATTTCTATTGAATGTTTCTTTTTAAGGTGCAACCAAACTGGGATAATTGACGAGTTGAAGAAACAGGAAGATTAGTAAAGAGAACCACCACGACTTAACAGTTGTCACCTTTCAAAATCCTTTGCAGTGGTTTATTGGCTTTTTGTAAATGATTTTCAAAATATGTGCTTATGTATCATTGAGACTTTGTTCGTCAGCTAAACCCAGAAGCCTCCTGCAGCAGATTCTGAAAGTCATGTTTTGAACTGGACTTGGAGTATGAGGGGAAAAACCAAGTCATGACTGCCGTTGTGGCTTGGTGACCAGTGCTGATGCTCCACGCCTCCAGAATTGGGGTTTAAATCTCACTCTCTGTGTGTGCGAGGAGTTTGCATGTTCTCCTTGTCTTCCTTGGATGTCCTCCAGATACGTGCAAACCAAAAAGAGTTAGGAGAATCTCTACAAAAAATCTCCAGATGACAATTATTTTTGTATTTAATACCATCTGCTTTCACTTTAATAATCACAATCAGAAAAAAAAAACACACCGATAGATAGATAGATAGATAGATAGATAGATAGATAGATAGATAGATAGATAGATAGATTTGAAAAGTTGTACTGACATCTAGTGGTGATGACTAGTGAAATATTTTTGATGATTCTAATGAATTTTCATGTTGAATTTCACTACAATATCACTAGGAGGAGAAAAAACATCCCTGGCAATGCCAGATTTTTGTGATAAATCTCACATGCATAAAATATATTAATCGAGAATAGACATTTCAAGATAATGTGTTGTGTTCTTATTTTAGCCAAAGATAATTGTACCTAGCTATTCCCAACCGCTGATTTACAAATGATCAAGCTGACATTAAAAGCTGAAACAATGTAATCAGAATATAACTGAGCGCTCACGTACAGTTCAGCAGTACAGTGAAAACAGCAGCCAGTGTTTTCTTCCTCAGAGCCATCACCTGTGAGTCTGCGGTGTGTTTAGTGCAGTGATTACAGAGTAATCATGCGTGACACAGAGCATTACTGAAGGCCAGAGAGGTGGCATACAGCAGACAGTGCGTGCACTATGTGTCAGGGACGGAGAGAGCCAGAGGCACTGGACCGAGACCTCCAGCATTCCACAGCGTTAGGGACAACAGCGCTATCGCCCCTCCCCTCCCCCGCCGCGGTGCTCATTCCTTTTCCCCTGAGCTGCAGACCAGTCCTGCTGTTCCCCGGCTAACATGCACCAGGCTGACCAGCTTCTATCACACCCACCAGGCAGCACTTCATTGTCACACATCTTTTATGCATAAGTCCCGCTGTTTAATGGCCTAAATGAAATGCAGGGATTCCTATGCTGTCTGAAAAAACTCAATCTTTATAAGCTTGGGACTTTTTTTAACTGGTGTTGCTCTGAAATAACATTACAAGCCAGGCACATTAAAACAGGTTGTTTCTAAAGATCAAAGGGACATATAGCCAACATTAATTTTAAATATTCTCATCTTTGAATACCATCGTTCTAATATTTAGGTATGTTTTGCTGAACAATCGCTGCATTTTCCTACCAGTAATGAACAATAATGCCCCGTTTTTATGTCTAGTACACTGATAGCATGATGTAAATTATGAATCATAAAATGAATCATGCTATAGTCTCTTTGCAAAATGTTTATTTATTTATTTGCTTTGTTTGTTTTCCTTTGTGGCTATTAAGTTGCCTGAACATAAACAATAAGCATTCATTACACTCATGAGCCAATAGAGGGGGCTCATGACTCAACTTTTACAGACTGTGAACCCAGAAGCCCTGTCTCTGATACTACCAAAACACAATTGTTCCTTCCATTTATTTGTCCCCTCGCTGTTTACAGTTTTGTCTTACATCTTGCAAATCCAAAACAAAAGAGCATCTCAAGTGGATCTGCCTAAGCAGACTTCCTGGAAGTCACTGTTCCTCCATCCATTTTTCACCAGTGCCCAGGAAACGGGAAGCCAATAATCCCATGGTACATGTGTGGGACGTAGGCCGAGGCAGGCGCATTAATAATAGAAAAAAGAGAAATGCCAGAGCAGATGCGGTGCTCTGATATAGGGCGGTCTTTCCTTCGGTTCGAGGTTTTTCAGCCTACAAGGAGCCATTGTTGTAGCAGAACAAAGAGGGACGTGGCTGCCTGACTGCAGCCTGCCTCCCGCTGTGAGGGGAGATCTCCTGGGCCTCTCTGCATGAGGCAAACAGCATTCTGGAGCCCTGAAGAGAGACAACCAGACCAGAATAATCAAACCAGAACATATAACAGGCAGTGATTTTTAGAAAAAGAAACATATTTATAAGAACTGCTCACTCATCCCTGAACGCTGGGATGACGATTGCACCAAAAACATTTGGCTCTTACGATATTGATAATCTTTTTCTTTATAAGAATGTATTTTTATTGAAGTAGGAAAAATGAAAGATATATCTCCATCTTAACCAAACAGAATTAGCCATTCATCTGTAAACTGCATCTCCACGGAACCACAGAATTATAATCTTTAAAAATATATCACGTGGTTTTTTCTAGCCAATTCTAGCAAACTTAAAATAATGAAAGCTGTTCCATCAATTTAACTTAACACATTTTAATCTGGTGTTCAGTTTTGTATTGTCATCTTGGAATATATTCTGAGTTCTTATATCCTTTATCAATGTGCTATACTTGTAAATAACTTATAAAATATTTAAATTCCAAAAGGAAATTATATTTTTAAATTCTAGTACCAAGTACCAAATTTAATAAATGAAGATGCTATGTAATATCAGTTACTACAATTATTGTCAAAATACCTACAACTAACCAGGGAGAGGAGTCAGATAATTATGTACGATTAAAATCCATAATTTGCTTTATTGTACCGATTACTAATTAAATACTCCCTAAATAGTTGTACTGCTATTTTGTGTAGGAGCCAATTGATTTGGACTGAGATCATAACAAAAGACACCAGGCATCCGCCATAGCCTGGAGTTCCCACCCCCTGAGTTCCTTGTGTTGACTAGCCAATGGGAAAATGAACGAATGAATGAGTGAATGACTCCCGCCTGATATGGTGAATGTAGACACAGCATCCCACCAGCTCACTGGACGCAGCACTGAAATGTGTGTGCATCAAAGGGCATAAATGACTGAGAGGCAGAGTCAGTAGGTCAGAACATGTCCTATATCATCTAAATGCCTTAACTGTGCGATTGAGAATTTGTGGTGCTTTATAAAGCGGCACAGTTTCAACAGGAAAGCAAAGCTAGTAAATCGAACAAGGTGTCCAGTTTGGATAAACTACTTCAGTGATATAGGAAGAGTACTTAAACTCTGAACAAGAATATATATTTCTATACATGTAAAAGTATGTTTCAGATTACAGTGTTTCAGACCCTCAGCTCAGAATTTAATGCAATCGATTTAAATAAATTTCATGTCTCAGGTTTCAAATTTCTGGTTTTCTTGTCAAATGTATTTCGAGAATTGCCACAGTTACGGTGAGTGACGGTGCATGCAGAGACAAAGCAAACAGCAGCGCTGTACATCTCCTGCTATACATCTGTTACAGTATATGAGCTGATAGATGACAATATACAGGCAATACACCTCAATTTGAGTTCAGAAATCTGTACAAGTTGTATGGGTATAAAAGGAATTTACCCATTCAACAATACAAATGTTCATCTTCAAAAATGGTCATGTCTTGGATGCTGGCATTCCGACTACATACAGAATTTTTCAATATAACATTTTCTTTCTAATTGCTGATCAACCCATTTGTTTGGCCCGGGGTTTACTAACCATTACTTTAACTGCAATGTATGGGAAAGCCGTCTGCTTCTGCTATGGCAACAGGAAGTCCACAGGAAGAGAAGTCATTACCAGTCCCTTGCTACAGCCAGCAGATGTGGTCTGTCAGCCACTTCAAACCACATCTGAAGGATGTAAGCTTTGTACTGCCCGGCCTAACAACACTGCCGTAATTATACTCTCCCCTCCCCCAGGATCTCTGTTTCCCCTTTCCGTAGCCATTGGTGAGCTTTGCACCTCCTGCTGACAAGGTTGCTGTAATGGGGTAGGTCTAAAACATTATGTCTCTTTACTGTTAAAATGTACCTTTGAATACTGAGGCAATGTCATCCCGACATTCTCCTTCTCTTTGTAAAGTATGCATGACAACATGTATGACATGAAAAGGCTGCGTGGCTCTCAGTATCTACCTCATATTCATGTTATTTATTGACAGCCACTTTCAAACTGGTGTAAGATCAGAGCCGTTTTATGGCAGAGAGGATGACATCTGGTTTAGGGAGCTGACATCGGGTGCTAACTTGATTTTTACAGTTGGTCTGCAGTTTTCTTTCAACAGTATTTTCTGGCTGCGATGCTGCCTGTCACGCATTATTCTTCCTCAGGCAAGAAATATATAGACAGTAATAGAAAGAGCTATACAGTGTTACTAATGCTTAGTCTGCTTATCCAGTTTCACTGGGTTCCTGACAGCATTGTAAGAGGCCAAAATGTGGCATGTACCCTTTTCAAGTATAAAACGGTTGAATGCTCCTGAGGTTTCTTGCATTATGTGATGTGATATATATCATGTGTATATCACAGACTTGGGCAATTATTTTTTGTGGAGGAGTAAATCGCTGGTTAAGCATATCAGTAGGGGGCATTTTTTAATGATTATTTTCAGATCCCATGAAAGCTACATGACAGACTTTTTAGATTTTACTTTCCCTGCAGAAATCAATAGAACCAGTGCATTTTTCATGTTTACTTGTTGATGTAAAGTTCAACAAGGAATTGCAATGTTTTATAATTTGATCTTTCATTTAGTAATTCTGTAAAACTTTTTAAGAAGAAAAAAAAAAAAAACCCTTAACCCTTAGTTTAACAAGGTACTTTTGGGTACATGCGTGTATCCACAAAATCTAAAATGCTGAAGTTCATGACAAATGCCACAGAATAGGTAAGACTATAGATTGCGATAATTCATCCGATTAATGTCATGGCATTTTCTTAGCATTGCTAGGAATTCGCGGGACATACAATTTGCAAAAAAGGGCACAGAGACTCACAGAGATTCATTGCCTTGTTATAACAGGTTTTAAGAGACTAGCACCGTTACCACAAACCTCCAGGACTGGGGGGTTTGAAGCCCAGCTGTGTGTGTGTGTGTGTGTGTGTGTGTGTGTGTGTGTGGAGTTTCCATGATCTCCTTATTTTGAGTGGGCTTTCTGCTACAGTCCAAATATATAGAGTAAGACAAATTGATCTCTCTAAAATGTCGAGTATTATGACTGTGAGTATGTACCCTTCGATGGAGTAGCATCCAATCCGGGTTAGCCCAGTCTTGTGCAGTGTTCTGCCTGGGATACGCTCCAGGCAGTTAGAAGATGGATGGTACTGGGTGAAGAGAAAATTGGTTTAAGGTCAGTTTTAACTATTGCTGGACCTATTACTGAAGTAATACGCCTGCGATAGATCAAAACCATCTTCCTTTCTGTGAACAATGTTTGTACAATTCATTAAGGCATTTGTAAAAGCTATGTATTGTAATGGAATAAAGAGAATGAACTATATTAGTTAAATATTTCCCTTAAAGGGAGTGATAAATTGAGAACACAATGAAGCATGTTTGATGGCTCTGTGAAGGGTTAGTGGACCTAAGAGGAGATGGGAGGACATTAAAAAACATAGATATCATTGGTTTTTCTTGGCAAAAGCAAATCCTTACTTCCGTGACATTTACAGTTGTGACCTCTTTGTTCTTCTTTGAAAGATTGGCCTAGTTTTATTTCCCTCTCATTAACTGTAAACTTTAACATTCTTCCCCAAGTTATTTCTCCCGGTTTTTCATACTAGGCACAACTGATTGCCAAATAGCCATGGCTTTCAGGAGGAGACCTTGGCTGTCTGCTCTGCAACACTTTTGTTGGACTTATCTTAGACTTTATTTCTTCCATAAACGGCTACCTTTAAAAATGTGGCAGCTGATATAGATGACAAAAATGTTTATATAGGGCTGAGAAGTCATAAAAAAATAAGTAAACTGATGTAATATGCAGGTATGTCTGAGAAAATGAAAAACAATACAAATGTATTTTATAATCACACATCTGTTATCAGACAGTTGCTAATTAAAGATGCTTTGTGAACAGCAGTCTCTCAGCAACTTCAAACCAGATCATTTCTTGGCAGCTGGACAGAAAGGAAAATCAAACCTGCTGAGCAGAAATATGTTGAACATAGAAAGTCAAATCTGTGAGTGTTATCCAGGGAGAAGCTGACTGTGTGTTTACAGGGCTGTATCGTAATGTCTTCCCTAAAGTATCCGATTTGGCCGGAGAACTAATAAATTCAGTGTCAACACAAATTTGTTTATTTTTCATTGTTTCGGGTGGTAAGAACCTCACCGCTTTTTTTGCTGGTGGGGGGGTCAGCCCACTAACAAGACTATAAGGCAGGGGTGGCCGATCTTATCCGCAAAGGGCTGGTGTGTATGTGGGTTTTCGTTGCAACTCCCTAATTATATTACTAATTAGAGGACTGATTGGGTGAAGAGTCCTCACACCTGGGTTTGAACAGCTGACCTACAGGTTATCCCAAA
>JAODJU010000040.1:24405902-24421103 GCA_026776725.1 Gnathonemus echidnorhynchus | reverse complement strand
GGAATGTCCCCTGCATTTCACACACACAGACACACACACACACACATTTTGCATAAACTCCTGATAATCAAACCCAGAAACATGAACTTGCTCTGTAAATTCACAGATATCTAAATTCATGCTGGAGTAATTGTGTCAGTCATGAACTAATTATTATTACATCAGAGATAGCAAATGTAGTTTTCTCTGAGACTGATGATGGGACCAGGGTTCCATGTATTAACTGACAGATTTGGCAAAAATGAAAAACTGCACATTAAAAAAAAAGCACAATACAGAAAAAAAAATCACATTTTCCTTCAGATTTGAATGCTTTTAAATAATTTATTTCTGTATTGCAATGCACTCCTCAAAAGAATTTGATTTTTGGTGCGAAAAAAAATCTAACAATTGCAAACTTTTTGCCAGTGACACATAACTGATGAAAAACACAGTACTTCATGCTGCAAATGTTGTGCCTCATGTTTCATACCCGATATTGCATTTAATTCAGTTGTAACCTTATAACAGGAGTGCTTGTCATGGATATACCTGCAGTATAATGCACACTAACAAAGAATGTGTTCTTAGAGCTGCACAATTAGCAATACAGAACAAAGGAAAAGAGCAAAAAAAATCCACTTACAGCACCTTTTCAGACAAAATTGCAATGAATTCATTTATATTATGTATTTAATTGCAATAATGCAAAGACTGGCATATGTTTGATATTATATGGTTTAAAATATTATACGGTCTATAGAGATGAGGATGTCATTCTCATATTTTAATGGTATGACAATAACATAAGAGCCCCACATGTGTGTAAACTATATAGATCAGTATGCGCTGATCAAAATAAAACACTGGAAAATTTATCAAGACCCATAACTACTTATCACAATTATCATTTAACTTTTGAGAGTGTACTCTAACAAAAACTGTGATGCCTCACTTTATTCTGTAGGTCAAAACTGTATCTTTGGCCTCATGTTCTGTTGGAAGAATTAAATATTAAATAGAAGAAAAATGTCAGAAATAAGTGACAGACCACTGAGGTCTTTGCAAAACCATGTGAGGACACCTCAAACCTAAAGAACTCCATACTTATAACTTCTGCATTCACCAATTTCACTCAAAGACCGCTGAGGACAAAGTCTATCCAACATCACATGATGTCCTGTGTGTGTTAATCTAAAGTTAAAGATAAATTAATGCACATTATACTCAAATGTAATCATATACAGTATGATTCATCATGCACAGATTAAATTGTGTCTTAACACCAAAAAAGGCCTGTTGATAACATGTCATCTCTCAAATAGACTCTTAGAATCAACCAGGAGTGGGTATCTAGGTTGGCAAATCCTAGATGGAAAAACATCACAAGGACATTTACAGCAGATGTTAGAATCAGAAAACATCCTAGGGAATGTCTTTTTAAGGGTTAGACACTAAATTAAGAGATCAATAGACCAATGCATTGGTAAATGAAATACACTTAAACAAAAAGTTCTTTTAATTGTCATCTTTAAAGGGTTACCAATTTCAGGCATGGTTAATTCACATTGAGTAAAGAAAACTGTGACAAGGACTGCAGTTTCTAACTCAGCATATCACGATGTATAGCATTATTCTATTTTACTTCATGCTAAAAAGAGTACTGAATTTTTCTCAAAAAAATCTTTTTATAATGAGTACTAGTAAAACGCATTATGTTAATTAATGGAGGCTCAGATATAAAATGTTCTACACTGAGGAGCTATCAAACATCAGGAACAAAATTTAGCTAGAACAAATGTATTAAAATTAATGAATAACTTCACAAATATCTAAAAAGCAATGAAAAACAAAAAGCAACTCTAATCTACCAATTAGCTAATCGATATGCTGAACAGGTTAAGGCACAAGGACCAATGCATTTTTTTAGCTGAATGTGATCTGCACCCAGCAGGATGGGCAAACATCTGCCTTCCCCCAAAATCAGACGGTGACCTCAGGTCCTGACCTTTCAGATAGTGATTCTTATGAATACTTTCCTCCGCCTCTCCCCATTCCAAATGGTAAACACAATGTGAGATTAAAAAATAAATTGATAGCTGGAACATTTTTACAGGCTTCGATGAATACAAAAACAAAACAGTTAAAAAACCCTATTTGAAAATCTATTTACTTGAAAAATACATACAGAAAATATATATAACTGCAGCATGAGAATCTGTGTACGATTTAACAGGTGAGAACCTTTTGCACTTGAGAATTAATTTGCGGGGCTATCCCTCAAGGCTGGCATGCAGGAGCCGTGATAATGAGGCTCTCTTATACAGTGCACACAATCAAGGTGTTTGCTTAGGGCATTCAACACTTCCCATCGTCTCCATTTGAGATAATTCAATTTACTCTCAGCGTGCTTTACACTTTGACTCTGGTTTCCCATCTATAGATGGCAGCAGTGCATTGGTTCAAGTATCTTTTGAAATAACTACAGCATGTCCATCAGTTGAGGATTTTTTTTTCAGTCTTGTAATAACTCCAGGACATGAAAAACACTCTCTGTGCCAGATGCTTTCTTTTTAAGCTGTGAGCACCGAAATGTGCATAGATAAAGTCGGCTCTGAAGTTTTAAATGCTTCATGTTACAGAATAGAAATTATAAAATTACTCAAAACAAGAAGAACTGCCCGGCAAAGCATTTATTCTACAAAATCAGAATGGACAATAGCCTTTGACCAATGTAGGTGCTGAAAATTTTTCATCAGTAACTTATTTATAAATGCACTTTCATTTGTTCATCATATAAAAAGTACCAACAAACAGTTTGATGCGACAAAAAGGCATTCAGCTGAAATCTATTGGATAGATACAAAGTAGTTACCATTGTTTTACTGTAGTCACGTGCAACATATCACTACCACTAATACTACAACTAGATTACTACGCCTACTAATGCAAGAAATTAATTACGATAATGTACCTGTATTGTGAACCTTTGGATTCAAAACCTAAGGTAGATATGATTTTAAGACTGCTGGCACAAAAAAAACAGCAATGAAACAAAATAAAACAGGCTTATTTATGGAACTCAGAGAAGCATCCTCCCCTGCACAGGTGCACATTGCAGATCTTGCAACCGAAGACGCTCTCATGTCGCAGTCCCTTATTGGTGCAGTTCCGGCACCTGCGAGAGCGCTCGGACATGCGCTCGAGCCGATGGCCGTACTCTATGGGCGAATCCGAGTGGCGTTTGCGGGCGGCCCGCTCCATGCCCCGTGCCCCCTGGTAGTCCCCGATCAGCTGCTGGGCCAGGCGGATGCGGAAGTGACGCTGTGTGAACTGCTTCCCACTGAAGCCGGCGGGTGGGATGCCACCCCTGCTCTCCCGCATGATGATGTAGGCGTTGACGATGCACAGGTTGATGTAGAACCACAGGAAGTAGCGCCACCACTTCTTGCAGGGGCGTCCTACTTGGTAGCACTCCCGAAGCTGGTCACAGAGGTCCACACCCCGCATGTTCTCCTGGTACAGGAGCAGCGGGAGCGGCCGTGGTATGCCGAACACAGTGCCGTCGCACTGCTTGCTCTGGCAGATACCAACAATGCCCGGCGCCGAGTTGGATGACAGGCAGCTGATGACCTTGGTGTCGCGCATGACGGTGGCCACAATGTTGCCATGCTGGCACTGGTAGAACTGGCCCTGCGCCAGCTTGCCCACGTTCCGCAGCTTGAGCATGTCGGGGAACCCGCAACGGTTCTGCTGCGTGGTCCCACAAGCGTACAGCCCGTCCTGCAACAGCCTCTGCATCAGGGGCACCGAGGTGAAGAAGCTGTCCATGAAAATGTGGTGATACTTCCCCTCGAGCCCCTGCACCAGTGAGGTGACCACCCTGTAACCGACCGTTCCTGTGTCCTCTCCCGGCTTACCCACATAGATGTTGGCACGGTGGCAGTATCCAGACTTGGAGTCACACAACATCCACACCTTCAGCCCCTTTTTTATAGGTTTGGAAGGCATGTACTGCGTGGTGGAGAAACGGCCCTTCACTGCGACTGCCCCGTCGTCCACCGTCAAGCACCTATTTGGGGCATATGCTTCCCACATAGTGTTGTGCACCACGTTCAACAGAGGCCTGATCTTGTACAACCCATCATAATCGGGCTGACCCCGGACTGGCTCCAGCTCGCGGTCACACAAGTGGATGTTTTGGTTCAGCTTTTCAAACCGCCTGGCAGTCATTGTCTTTTTGAAGCCAGCATTTCCTATGAAAATATCAGTAGCCCAATACATTCCATAATCCGGAAGCTGGTTAATGCCCATGAGAATATTCAGTCCGATATAAGCTTGCATCTCCCTCAGGTTAGTAGGATGCCAGTGGGAATCGAGTTTCCCGCTTCTCCTTTGCCTATAGAGGGCGTAGTTGTTTGTTTGTTCTACCATGTATTCAAAAAGCGAGTCAGGGAAGAGCAACCGGAAATAGTCACGGGTGTCAGCTTCATCCCCCAATGTGTGCTGGGGGCCAGTGATAGCGGTAAACGGCTCGATTGAAATTACCTGATCAGGTTCGCCCCAGAAGTCAGGAGACGTGCAGTCCTCGTCCAGTTCATCAAAAGGACTGTTAAAATAGCTCTGCTCCTCCTCTTCCAAGTCAGAGAAATCAATGTCTGAGTCGTTTGACATGGATTCAGAAAAGCTGTTAGTGGTAGCATAATAAGAGTCCTCCGCGTCCTCCTCGTGTTTTATTCCATTGTCCGTGACTAAAATAATATTGCAGCTGCCTCCCGTGATGTAGCTGGCCGTGTCCGCAGTTTCTGCTGCCGCTGTGCTTTTGAATTCATCCTCTTCATCATCCTCTAATAGTTCTTCCTCATCGTCCGAGTCGGGCTTTCTGAAAGGAATCTCAAACCACTTCACGTCCGTACAAAGATTAAGTGGAGATTCCTTACTATCGGAAACCGAGTCCCTTTCTGTGTCAGCGCTTGTTTCTAAAATAGTAAAAAGCTCTCGCCTTTTTCTTGCCGCCATGTCAGGGTTTTGAACTGTTCTTGCATGAGTCTTATTTTTAGGGGAAATATTTTCAAATAACTAAGTTAAATTTCCCAAAAAAATGATTACAATGTATCCCATGTGCAAATGGTCGGAAAACCCGGCAGTTTAAAGCTATGCGGTTTTTAAAGCTTGAATTGTTTCCGCTCTTGGCTTTTTTGTGTGCTTTGAAGCGCAGTGTGGCCAGAGACGTCAGAAGCTGCATGCATGTCCTGCTTTGTAAGGGCGTTTTGCGACTGCAGCTGGTGGGGTAGCTGCTTCGTAAGGCTGGCAGATGGCCGCTGCTGTTGTAATGTCTGTTGGCACAGGGCACCATGAATAGCCATCTATCCGTCTCCGATAGCATCGAGAACGTGTTAAAATCGATAAAGAACGCGATTGTGTATTTTACGACCACTGTAAGTTGTGTTTATCCGACCCCCCCCCCCCCTCGAGACGGTAAACACGACAAATACGAAGCTTATACTGCTAACGTTCATGGGAAGGCGATGGAAGCTCACCTTTGACATGAACGCAGACGTTTTTATGGTAACAAAGTGGCTTTATACACAGTTGCCGTACAGCTACGACTTGTAGTTTTAAAACACTAGCTTTCGCCCTGGTAGCCAGATAGAGAAAAATAAAGTATTGCTGATTTTTTTTGTAACTAAAAAAAGAACTAATATTTGGCTCGCTTGTTTGGAAAACCGGTATAGTTGTCGTTTTGCGTTGTTTGTATCAGTGGTTCATGGTGTACGACGTGTTTTTAACGGGGACCACCGTTAGATGTTCGAGCTCTGCTTTAAAAACTAAATATTTTAGGGGGTTAATTCGTAAATAATGTAACCTTCCGTGGTAGTGTAGATGAGTCTGCAATATATATATATATTTCATATTTTTGATTTAATATATGTATATATATATATTAAATCAGTGCTATTTCAAAATAATTAGTCCCTTGCGTTTGTTTTGTGTCCCCCCACCCCCCGGTGACTAGCTGGTGGTCAGTGCACTGGTGGTCAGAGCAGCCATGACCAGTATGCTTATTTTATAATCTGGTTTAGTGGTCTGTAGATAGGACTTGTTTTTGTTTTAAGGCAGGTTGTTCCCTTTCCCACCTGTTGATTCCCAGAGCTGCTCTCCTTTTTCTATTTCTAGCCTGCATTATTGCCCGTGTCTGGAAGGTTTATCATTGTTATGGTGGAGTATAGAAGAAGAATGTGTGTTAGCTAATTGAAGAAGACAAACCCATTCATAACTTTTGTTACCATTAAACAAATTTCAGTGTTAAAACAAAACATTGGTACAGCGTGGCAGCTGTGAAGTTTTCCCAGTGCTGTGAATTGTTTTTTTTTTTTTTTCCTTTCCCTCAAATGAATAATGATTGAAGATGGAATGATCCTAAGTAGATTCTTTTTTTTAGGGAATTTCTGGCTTCTTTTCTCTTGTGCTGTTTATAGCTTTTCCCAAATATAGCTGGGACTCAAGAATTTCTTTTGATGTCATAGAATATCGATAGTATGAATGTATAAATATTCATAGCGGTCTCAAAAAACTTAGGATTTCCATGAAAATTGTCAAAGCCTTTGTGTGTTTAGGAAACTTAGAATTTATCAGTTTATGATAATGCTGGCATATCGAAACGTAACTAGAGACCGCTGTGACGTTTTCCTGGGATTGTGATGTTCTGAAATAGCAACAAGACCGCCACTTGTTTGTAGACCCTAGCAGCAGCACACTCTAGTGGTCTTTGCAGGTTTCCTTGTTTTTTGGTGGCTGGAGATTGACCAATGAGAGCCAAGGTATTATGTGTCTGGAAATGTGTGAATATGTTCTAACTGCTCTTGACAGTTGTTGCCTTACCAATCCATTTAATCATTGATGTGCTCTGATGTGTTTTTTGGCCCATGCTGCTCAAACTGCTGTGATTTTAGTAAAAATGTAGCTTCTGCCCGCCTCTCCAAACAGAACAAAGTGTTTCCTGAACAATTAGGGTTACCCAATATTTTTTCTTCTATTATATAGTAAGTCATTGAATTTAATGCAATATTGTTTGAAAGATGTTCTCTTTTTGAGTAATTAGACCCTCCTGTAGACATTAAGTGGTGTTTCTCTTGTTTTTACATGTATTTAACAAATAATTTAACAAGTAAATCCAAAAAAAGAGAGCTTGAGAGTGGCTAGTCTAACTCAGGGGCTTGACTGAAGATGGAATTTAAGACAGTCTATGGTATCCTGTATGCATTGGACTTTTATTCCAGATGTATTGGTTTTTTTCAAGGCTATAATTCCACTATGAGTCATAATTACATGGGTCATAAAGCTGTCAGGAGAGTAAGGCATTTGTGTGAAATGATGGGTATATTAGTTATGGTCTGAAAGACACTGCGTGTACTCGTCTGTTTGTTAATGTTGTTTTTATTCAGGTAATGTCTGTCTGCAGCACCCCAGAGTAGGGGTTAACTGAATTTTCAATATAACGTTGTAGTTGCAAATTCTGCCGTGTGGATGATTCTTGAGCTGATTTGCATCAAAAAAAGTTAACATGTAAAAGGAACTGTAGTTAATCTTATTGTTGTCTATATCAAATTCCTTTTTGGTGCCTGAACTTCAGCTCCTGACAGTTTAAAGTTATAGATTTGTGCAGAGTTACGTTATTTCTTTCTGTGTAATAGAATGTATTTTCCCAATATTAAGAAAAAAGTCATACTAAGTTATTTTCACTTTGTAATACTTATGTTAGTAATAAATTGAAAAATAATTTTATAAATAGTTGTAGTTGAACCTATAAATAATTAAAATGACGAATCATTACCAAAGCTGTCCAATTATTGCTGTGACATCTCTTTGATATTCACAGATTTTATTTCAGCAGTGAATGTCATAGAATATCTGAGAGGTCAGAGCAATTGCACATTCATTAAGAATACACCTGGGCAAGATAAACTTTGATTCTATACACTAAATTGCATCATAAACCATGAAATCTATTAATGGTCATAAAATGCAGAACAATTCTATCCTTGCAGGGATGAAAACAATCTTATGTTTTAGTTTCCAATGATACTTCATGTATCTAATGAAATAAATGCTGTAATCACCTGAACTAAGTTTTCTTCTTTTTTAGTTTTCCAACACGTCTAAAAAAAGCAGCATTCTGTTTTTCCACTGAGATCACATGATGGGTTTCAATACTAATATAAAAGTGACCCATAGGATGAGTGCATTTGCACATACAGAGACACACGCACATACATTCTAGAACTTGCAACATCCTCTCACAGAGATGAAAATTATGCATATCTAATAGATATCCCCCCGGATATTGGAATAGTTATATAGACATACTGAAAACTGGTTTAAATTGTTTGTTGATCTTGTCAGGACATCTGTGTTTTTTTGTAATTCTGTCATTTCAGGATGGGTGGTCCATATGCAAGTTATCATTCTAAGCACTTCAAATATCTTGCTTCCTTAGCTGAACTAATTGAGTCTCTTACAATTGTTAGTTGTTTCCAGAGAGCATAGAAAATGTGCATGCTTTGTTTTTTACTAGGACCCACGGTATAATGTCATTTAATCTGGCCCTATTCAGATTTTCCTGAACAGATAAAGCAACTATTGTCTGTGACTGTTTGACAAAGTGGCTAATCATTACTAAATATATTTCATAATTTTTATTTTCCATTTTAGAGCATGCAGTGACTAACTTGATGTAGAGATACATATAAGGGTGTTTATGTTGTGCCTGTCTGAGATATGTTTGTAAATCCTTAATTTTCTGAGTTATGATTGAAGACCACTTCAGTAATCATTCATTGTAAAGCTCACAACATAAGCATCAAGAGGCAGCAACTATTTACATTTTAACCATAGGAAAAATATTGCAGGTTGAGGCAGGTGTAGTATGAAAGAAAGGAGAGCACAAGGTTGTAGTAATTGAGATCAATCAATAAAAATTTACTCTCTTACCAAGTTTCATTGATTGCATGTTTTTCTTTTGCTTGTGACTCCATAGATATGATGCTGTAGATATTTGAAGAGGCTTTTGGCTTGTTTAACACAGTTAGCTCTGGTGCATTTCTGTTCTGTAACGGCACCTTATCGTAATTTATCTGTAATTTGCTTCATTTTTTTCTCTTTTAAATCTATTATTTTAATACTGTTTTTTGTTTTCTATTCTCTTGTAACTTTTTCATTTAAATTTGAATCTGTATTTTTCTTATGTGTAAAGCACTTTCGAAATCGCTGCAGTGTACGAAAGGTGCTAAATAAGCTAACTTGCCTAGCCTTGCCTATAAATGTGATATTGTGTCATAGAAGTATTAAACCACTGATAAGAAGAACTAGATATTTAGAGATGCCAGTTATCCTAACTGCATGTTCCCAAAGGGAACCTGTTTGACAGGGAGAACCTGCAAACACTGCACAGACACACACATGCACCCACACACACAGACAGATTGACATGCAGACATGCGCATGGGGGTGGGATGCTGACCCCACACTCTGGACATGCGTGACTGCAGTGCTCCCTTCTGAACCACCCCAATAAGAGCATGCAGAACCATAAATAAACATTTTACTTGTGATGGAAACATAAAATGATTTTTCATGCTATGACCCGGGCCCTATGCAGCAAACTGGACCAAAAACCAAGACCTAAAATGTGAAAAATCAGTATGGAGCAGAATGGAGTGAAATCATAACATACTCTATGCACGTTTCATTTAGAGAAAGGAAGGGGAAAACATTTGAAATGGATTTTTAGAAATCAGTTTCTGTATGTTTTGTACATTTTATGTTGCCGAACATAAAATGTTATTTTGAGAATAATCCTTTGTATTTTTTAATGTCTGGGTATTAACCACGACACATTTAAGTATATGAAGTATTTCAAAGCTTTGCTTAGTTCAGGAAATGAGTCTACAGTTGATTAATCTAAATAATCACATCGGTCCACTGCAGCACACACACATGTAGACTTATACACAGTAACAATAAGGAAAAGTTAAGGTAATCAGTTCACATACACAACCCACACAAACAATGTAGAAAATATGCATACTCTACTCACACAGACCAGTGTACAGATTTAAACCTGCATCACCAGAGATGTGAGGCGGCTAAACGTGTAATCCACTCATGTCAAGAGCACTATATTACACTGCTGGTCGAGGCAGGTGTCTCTGCTTTATGTACTACAACCCAAATTCTGGAAAATTTGGGACGTTCTTTAAATTTGAATAAAATGAAAACTAAAAGACTTTCAAATCACATGAGCCAATATTTTACTCACAACAGAACATATATTCTTTATACAAATGTTTAAACTGAGAAATTTTACAATTTGATGCACAAAATGAGCTAATTTCAAATTTGATGCTTGCTACAGGTCTCAAAATATTTGGGACATGGGTATGCTTACCATGGTGTAGCATGTCCTCTTTTCAAAACAGTTTGAAGACGTCTGGGCATCGAGGTTATGAGTTTTGGTGTTGGAATTTGGTCACATTCCTGCCTGATATAGGTTTCCAGCTGCTGAAGAGTTCATGGTTGTGTTTTATGTATTTTTCATTTAATGATGCACCAAATGTTCTCTATAGGTGAAAGATCTGGACTGCAGGCAGGCCAATTCAGCACCCGGACTTTTCTCCGACGAAGCCATGCTGTTGTAATAGCTGCAGTATGTGGTTTTGTGTTGTCCTGCTGAAACACACGTCGTCTGGAGGGGAGCATTTGCTGCTCTAAAACCTTTATATACCTTTCAGGATTCATAGTTCCTTCCAAAACATGCAAGCTGCCCATACTGTCAGAGATGCTGGCTTTTGGACTGAACGCTGATAACACACTGGAAGATTTCCCTCCTCTTTAGCCCGGAGGACACGGCGTACGTGATTAACAGCAAGAATGGCAAATTTAGACTGACCATAGAACACTTTCCCACTTTGAAACAGTCCGTTTCAAGTGAGTCTTGGCCTACAGGACACGACGGGGCTTCTGGACCATGTTCATGTTCATGACCGTCTGCATGATAGAGCTTTAGTTGGCATCTGCAGATAGCACAGTGCATTGTGTTTACTGACAGTGGTTTCTGGAAGTATTCCTGGGCCCATTTAGTAATGTCATTGACGCAATCATGCTGATGAGTGATGCAGAGTCGTCTGAGGGCCCCAAGACCACGGGCATCCAATAAAGGTCATCGACCTTGTCCCTCACGCACAGAGATACCACCAGTTTCTCTGAATCTTTTGATGATGTTATGCACTGTAGATGATGAGATTTGCAAGCATTTGCAATTTGACGTTGAGGAACATTGTTTTTAAAGTATTCCACAATCTTATTACGCACTCTTGCACAGACTGGAGAGCCTCTGCTCGTCTTTACTTCTGAGAGACTCTGCCTCTCTAAGACATCCCTTTTATAGCTAATCATGTTACAGACCTGATATCAATCAACTTAATTAATTGTTAGATGTTCTTCCAGCTGGATCTTTTTAAACTTTCTTGCTTTTTCAGCCATGTGTTGCCCCCATGCCAACTTTTTTTAGACCTGTAGCGGGTATCAAATTTGAAATGAGCTCATTTAGTGGATAAAAGTGTACAATTTCCCAGTTTGAACATTTGTTATGTTATCTATGTTTTGTTTTGAATAAAATATTGGCTCATTTAATTTGAAAGTCTTTTAGTTTTCATTTCATTTAAATTTAAAGAACATCCCAACTTTTCCAGACTTCAGATTATAATTATAAATCTCCCCAACCAATACAAGTGCGAGAAGGATTCAGGTGTATTTAATGTAGCCCATGTTTAATTTAGTGTTTTTCCCCAGTTTCTGTTCTTTCACAATCCCTTCATTCTCACAGTGAATCTATAGGAAAAAAACAGACCAATAACCGAGAAAAAAATGAACAAATTATTTGTAAATTTTTGACACTTCTGTTTTTTTTTTTTGGCGTACTCCTTTGAGTGAGAGCATAAAGTATGTGCTTTAGGGGGACGGGGGTTTACCAGTGCATTGCCTGTTAGCCTGTTCTCATGGGCCTGCATCCAGGGGCTTCCCCAGAGAATGTTAGGCAGGGCTCGTTCTGCGGATGAATCAGTGGGAGTGGCCCTCTGCCTCAGACAGAGCCTTCATACAAGCCTGCAGATATTTAGTCACCACACTTCATCTGTTTCCAGAGCGCAGAAGTGGATTTCAGCCCATGTTCATGCATCTAAATTAAATGCAGTCCAGGTGCTCTGTGTCTGTTGAATGGTGAACATCAGTTGCAATATTGTGTTAGTTCAGCTGTATAGCTCTTAATTGCAGCCCCAGTGGATTTGCAGTATTTCTCTGTCGTGGATAAACAACCTTCCTAGAGAAACAGAAAATGCATGTCTGTCTGCCTGTTACTTACTTTGATTTCTTGAGAATGTGCCACAGATCCAAAATGTTTCTGGTATTAATAGGGTGGCACAGTGAATGGTGTGTTAAAGGTATATTATACTTAATTTATACTGTAAGCAGGACCCCAGCAGAACACAACTTTCAGACTGGCACCTACTCGGTGATTCACGGGTGCCACTTGATCCATTCGCTCAAAGCAAGCTGTGCAGATTGAATTACCAAATACCCGCCCTTCCATGTTTTAATAGTCACTCACCCAGTTAGTGCTGCAGTGATCCAGGGCCTATTAAGCAAACCACATGGTATGAGTCTGTGCAAGGAGAGGACCACTGAAAAACTGCAATGGGTATTCTGGGTATTCTGCGGGCTTTTGTGTTTTGTACAGTCATTGACTTTGATTAATACTGAAGCCTTCAGTGACAGAGGTTTGGCACATATTTATGCATTATGTTAAAAATAAGTGAATGGGTGAATGAATAAAGAAAAATGCATAAATAAACATTCCACTTGGACAGTCAGACACAACACATCACTGACAGACTAATAATTTACTTAAGCCAGTTAGTGATGGCTTGTTGATGTCTGGCTGTTATCACTTATAGTAATCTTTAAAAACAATCTCTGTGTCCATCAGCAAAATTTTATTTAACATCACTAATACATACTGAAGTTGTGTTATTATTCCAGATCTGTTCTCTGAGCGTATAAAATTAAATGAGCATTAAGAATATCGAATGTAAGAATTTTTGGTTTTTAAAACTGTGAAATCACTCTACTCATTGCTGTCAATTGCTGTCCGAACGTAACGCTTTATGCTGACTGCACGTATGGGACGTTTAAACACTGCACCAGTAGATGGCGCCCAAAGATAAATAAGATGATTTAGTTAGCGCTAGCATTTTTTTGACATACGGATTCAAATATTAATATTTAATAAGTATACAGAAGTATAGCTTTGTGGAGTTAAAACCGTGTTTATAATCCCCTATTAAATGGCAGTATAATGTGTAACCTTGTGTATTTGTTTCTGTAGGTTTGTGGAAGAGGTATGGAACATTCATTTAATGACAGAAAAGTTTGAAATAGTGCTGGGCCTTTCAGCCGAACTTCAGTGAAAATTGATTGTGAGAGATTTGCATGTTTGACTGGGAGGGAAAAGGGGATGTGTTCCCATCACTACAAGGGTTAAGAATAAATCTCTGTGGACAAGCAAATATGGTCCTCTTTTTCTTCAGTACTCATTGTCCAGTCATGTGTTTCTGTTTAAGATTAGTGCTGTGAGCCAAGGCTGATGAGGGCTGACAAGATTGGTCTGTAATGCTGTTCAGGTCCAGTCTGGAATCTGGCCTTGTACCAAAATGACTATGAGCCAGAGCTGTAAGTGAGCCCACCAGGGATTAAGCGTAATTGCTGGCATAGTAAAATATAGTGTTTTATGTCTTTTATTTTAAAGTTTCTTATTCTTCTTTTTCCATCAGTTATAGTCAGTGGACAGTGAGAACATTTTAGCTGTGGATTTCAACGGATGGTATATATGTGCTGACAGATATGGCAAAGGTCTTTAAAAGAAAAGCAAAATCATTGTTCAGAATGCACTGTTCTTCTATAAAATCTGCATTTAAAGAATATTTGGTAAGACTTTACATTAACTGCACCTTCATGGTGCTTTTAAAATGCATTTGTAGAACATTCAGTGCCCCTTCATAATGCATTCATAAAGCATTCATAGAACATTCTTAAGCAGCATGTAAGTACACCTTAACATTCTAACATACTTAACAGTTTTAATATACATTAATAAGAAACATTATAAGATAATAACCAGAAATGGGTAGTTCAGGTGCAGAGAGAAAAAGTCCGGAACAAAATTTTGTTTCAACCACCCAGTTCACTACTCTGTGACTGTGACTCTTTATACTGAACTGGTTGGTTGAATCAAAATCTTGGCCTGGATTTTTACATTCTGGACCTGAATTACCCACCTCTGATAATAACAAACATTATAATCATATAATGTTTGTTATTAATGTATAGCTGTTAAGGCTTGTTAGGATGATAAGGTACACAGTATTTACATGCTTGTTCTGAATTTTCTATGAATGCATTATGAAAGTGCAGTTACTGTAAAGCGTTACCGAATATTTATTGTCCATATGTTTCATTTCAGAATATTTCTGAAGGATCATTGTTTGCATTCAAAATCCTGTGAAGTTTAAGAAGCCCCATTAAGCATCAGCAATTTCATCATAGGCCTCATAAAGATGGATCTGAGATGGTTTACAGTTTGTCCTACTAAAAAAAAACTGCAATGAATAGAAAAAAAGATCACAAGCAGTTAAACACAATCCATAATTTTAAATTTGTCTATCCAGATGTCATCTCGAATGTGGCCTCATATTTCGTAATGGACTCTATGTTCCTGTTCAACTGTGGCATGAAAAAGGATAATAAAAATATACTGAGAGAAAAAAAATAGCAGAATTATTATTTACTTTCCTGCATTATAGATTCATGCTTATGTGTGCCTCTGGGTGCTACCTTAAAAACAACTGAAAGTTTTTGATGATAGGATTAAGAAAATAATAGAGTGAGTCTTGTATTTATGGCTTGATGTTGAGCTGGTTGTTTTCCTTGTACTATGGTAAGGCTATGAAAGAGGTTACAGGTGGTTTCTTTTAAGAAATGCATTGTGACACCTGCTAAAGCACAGTCCATAAAGGCAAAAATGGAGATTTACATTTATGGTTTACTTATGTAAACTTTATGTAAACAGGATTATATTAACTGGGGGGGGGGGGGGGGGGGGGGTGGTGT
>JAODJU010000040.1:24392520-24405802 GCA_026776725.1 Gnathonemus echidnorhynchus | reverse complement strand
TCTTGTGGTTGGTGAAATTTGTAGCAATCCCTTAGCTAATTTTGTCACTGGGGACCTCCTTCACAGTTTGTATTATGGGGGACAAGTTGCAAGAACCTGTACTGTTTTCAGTGTTGTATAGCTTGTTAAGAAACTATGGGAGCAATACTATTGACGATTTAACAGAAACATTGTGAACAACATTTACCCTCATTTCATCATAAATCTTTTCCAAAACCAAAAACACTGACACCAACTAACAAACTAATTAGTCTGCTATCTAGCCATCACTAGGCCTCTTTTCACTGGTGATGTTTTTAAGCCCAGAGAAACCTGTTCATGCTGTTCCGTATAAAAATACACATAATTATTATTAGTCATATATAGTAATTAACATATAATATATGTCTTTTTAAATTTATCAAGGAAAACATGTCATATAAGAAATTGTTAGACTGCAAATGACCAAACAGTGCTGAACCATAGTAAACAGAGGATTGTGTTACATACTAGCTGGCTCAGTAGGATACTTTGAGGAAAAATGATTTTACTACCTCTTTACTACTACCTTAAATTGTGTTTAATGAGCATGATGAATGAGTCTAATCTTTGGGCTAACTGCATTAAATTTATTTATTCGTTATAAATTTGTCTTCCTGTATTATGATTGCTTACTAAACCTTTTAATATGCTCTGTCTGAGCCAAGACACCATATGAATAACCTCTAGATAATAATGATGAATTATATGTATTTTTAATAACACTGCCTTACATAGGCTTTGTTTCTTGTCCACAAATAAAGGAAAGTTGTATTCCAGCTAATTGAAATTTCCCTGACCGTAACCACATATTTAGTAAACATGTTTATTTATTTATTGTCACTCATTTTGTTATACGATTGGGTGTAATTCTGGTATTTTGACAAATACTGAATAAGAGTGGAAAAGATTGCTCCATGATTGCATAGTTAAAAACTGCACCAAAAGCCACAGCTATCTTTCCATATTCTCTCTTTTTTGTATCAGAATGCAAGCTCTTAGGCTCTCCCATTTTGGGGAACTGTGGATGTTTCAGTTATCATAATCATTACAATGCTGCACATTGTGATGGAAAGTTGAAGGAACAACTGATATTTCGTAATGGACTCTATGTTGTTATTCAACTATAGGCTATTATTGATGTGAAATGTATTACAAATTTCAACAAGTAGTAAATACATTTTAGTAACTCTTTTATTAGCGAAAAAATATTCTCAGAAAAACCAATTTGAAAAATCATGCAAGACATCCCTATGTTTTGCATGATTAAAGAGCAGATAAGAAATGAAAGTTAATTGAAATATTTTGTTTGACATATTTATGGCACTGAACACGTTACATTGTAAAAGTTAGTTGTGAATCATTGTTCCATCTAATTTAAACTGCATAATGTTGTTCCTATATTGTTGTTCCTATTATAATCTTTCCTTAAATATTGTAAGCAAATTTAGACTGTATGTAAAAATATTTTGAAAGAATGATATTAAGAATGAAGTAATCTTTTGAAAATGGACAGTTATCCTCAAAAATGATTTTGTAACAGAATTATTAAAGAGTTTTGTAATGGAAGATAGGGGTTATAAAGGATGGTGTCTGCTAATATTAATTAAATATTTTTTGTACTTTGTGTTGTCCTCAGTCTTTGCAGTGAAAGATAGTGCCATACAAATTAATACTCTTTGTGTTTGGTGTTTTAATGGCAACCTGCATATGCTGTTATATCTTGCTCTGAAATGTTAATGCTTTTGCTTGCCAAGGACTCATGCATTTATTCCAACCACAATGTATTTGATTTATATATTTTAAGTATGAGCAGATGTACTGCCTTTGTTTTACTGGCAAAAAAAAACATAATGTTTCATAGGGTAATTTTAAGGGTCATCATTCTTGATACTTCTAGATTATGTCTGTCGTGCTGCCTGGCTGCATATATTGCACCATGCTACTCTTTATTAGCTGCCCCTGAACAAGTTCATTAGAGCCTCAGTGCTTTATCTCACGGTCATTTAATGGGCGGTGTACAATTACTCCAGACATTTTATTCCAGTGTTCCCTGTGTTTCAGAACACTGATTTACTGCCAGCTGTTGAATTCTTCACGTCAAACTGAGGTTGCTTTTTCAGCTGTTTTTTAATTTGTTCGAATGTAAGTTGTTGTGCTGTGGAAGCAGATCTTGCCATGCAAGTATGGTAAAGGTGAAGCAGTGATGCAGTTCCTGGAAAAAAAGGTACCATGTCAGGTTTTTGTACATCTCAGCAGGAAAAGTGCCCAACCATTCTCAAATTTCCAACAGTGAGTAACGTTGGCAGAGAAACCATCTGCAAAAAGATTCCCTGTTCCCCAAGTAGTTTGAACCTGTACAAATGGCCAAAGGCTTTCCAGACCACAAAGTCTCATTTGTTCTGTTTGTCCTGTATATTGTCATCTTTTACTGTAGTTTGTCTTCTGACAACAACAGAATTTTTACATCAAGGACTTTATGGCCATTACTGTATAAAACCTGATGAAAGCATGCTTTGACAAGCTACACAGACTCATGCCTTGTCTAATTTATTTGTTGTATTCTTGACCATTTTGGCATGCAAGGAGCCACATATCACGATCACAAGTTTCCGAAACGGACCATACCTGTTTTTAAGATCAATATGGTTCTTACAGATGACAGATTCTCAACGAATGCATGCAAGCTGCCAAAGGATTGCGTTTTTAGCACAAGAATTGTGACAAATGTCAAATCATCATTATTTGTAGTTTATCATTGTGGCTATTGATGATAATTTATCCCAGCATATGTGATTTTGGTTTTTTACATATTTGTAAGTAATTATAGTAATTATCGCAAATTACACATTATCGGGACATTTTCACAGCTCCCTTGGAACTTGATCATCATTTGAGCACAAGTCCTATATTTTTTATATATAAACTTTTCTAGTGAGTAAGTACTCTGGACTGGCTTCAGGAAAGCTGTACCTAAATGTCCATGCAGTGATAATGAAACTTGATTTTGCCATTTGTACAGGTGCATAGGAAGCCTTTAGTTTCACATCCCATCTTAGTCTCCTATGGGACACATATATTGAGGGTAGAATGAAGCTTGGGGCCAGAGCATTGGAACAGCCATTTATTCTGCACCCCTACAGCAGTTTTTGGGTTAAAGGCTTTGACTATGGGCCCAGCATATTGTAGTGCCGATGGAACTAGCGTATCCTAGCATGCTCATGGGCCATGTATATAGTCCTTGTATGTGTCCTGTTGTGAGTAGATGTGTGTAATTGTGGCGTAAACATTTGTGGTGTATGATGGGAACATTTTCATCCACCCTACCACCACTTATACAGCTCAGGATTGCAGCAAGCCTGTAGCTGATCTTAGGCAGCACAGTGCACAAAGCAGGGAACACTCTGGATCAAATGCCACTGGTAAAGTCAAAAGTTAGGACACACTAAGCCACTTACAAAGGAGAGTGACAGAGTGTCACATTACATCACCTGGCCACCAAATGTTTTTGTGGGAGTTTGACCAGCGAAGGAAAAACGACTAATGAGAGCTCAGCATATGTGGGAGCTCCTGCAGGACAGCTGGAAAAGCATCCCAGGAGGGCGCCTCATGAAACAGGCGTAGAGGAGGCTGTAGAGTCAGCCAGTCCTGGAGTAATTGGGGTTAAGGGCCTTACTCAAGGGCCCAAAGGTGGGATCACTCTGTCCACAACAGGATTTGAACCAGCAACCTTCTGAATCCCAATCCACAGTCAAACATGTTCCAAGTCTGTCTTTATGTTGAATTTGTAGGTAAGTCGGAAAAATAACAATACTGAATGAAAAAGCAATAACATTGTACAGTAAAAATAAAAGTTTAGTAACTACATGTGGTACTGTACTGTATGTTGAGTCAATGAACCACTGATGCCATGCATTTTTTTCATGAGCGTCACAAAGTATTGTATGCGATTGTTATTATGATCGTATTTAACCTGAATTTTTAATATAACAGGCTAACTGAGAGTGTCTCCTGCCACTGGGACTTCAAAACAGAAGTATGGGGATCATGGATGCATGATTTTAGAACCTTAGTTTGTTTGTTTGTTTGTCTATTTGTTTACTCACATTCTCACCAAAAAAAAGCCAGTATACTCATGTCCTACTAGATCAGTCACAAAAGGTCATTACAGAGACTTAAAATGAATTGTCTTTCATTATAATTATATGGGCATCGTTCAGTTCTCACATCCGGATACCTTATAGTGGAGTTTTCTCTTGCCAGTGTTGTAGATTTAACAAACATTTCTGGAAGTAACATAGTGTAAACAGATGATAATAATGTGGAACTGGGTGGGGTTAGACAGATTTAAGGAAAAGGCCTGTGTGTTGGAGAGGACAGGGTGGGTTTGTGACAAATATGGTTTGGCAAAAGGATAAAAAGAAATATTTAACCACATTTGTATTAGACCATTGAAGATGCAATAGTTTGTTTGTTCCTGTATGCAAGTGATGACGTGAGCATTACTGTAAATTATGACTATCAAGTAACCCCCAAAGTGTCCCTAATGATTAATCATTCTGTATTCACAGGGTATGCTTTTGATTAACTAAGACCATAGAGTGATTTATTTTTTGTAGCTACAGTGAGGAGGCTTGCTAGATACTTACTCCATCAGAGTTAAAAAAATAAATAAAAGAATAAAGTTCCACAGGCACTCAAAAAACAGCTTTTAAAAATATTATATCCTGTTATCAGTATATATACAGTCTTCGTGTCTCGTCTCTAGGGATGTGCGTTTGATTCTTACCATTGGATCAGTTTCAAAATTCTCAGCTTGTTCACATGGGTTTCTGCCTGTTGTCCACAATCTTCTTTCATGGTCTCTACAATGTTAGGGACATCCAGTACATGGTGCCACCACTTGAGAGACACATAATTACACCCTTGTGGCAATTTAGAAATACCTGTGCGTTTTGTGGTATGAAACACTGGGAGAGCATGCAAAGTTAGCAAAAGCAACACTGGTGTTCTGATGTGAATCCACAAATATGGAAGTGCGAGGCAGCAATGCCACTCTTACATATGTAATGGATAATCGCGTTTCACTTAGTATCAGTATTCCAACCCATTTGCCAGTATGGGGCATACTTGGTGCACAGTTGTCTTTGGCTGCTAGCTGTGGCAAGCTACTGTACATTTAGTGGAAAACGGATGCTGGAGTCATGAAGGCTTGCAGATCTTTAAATATTTGTTTAAGCATTAAATTGTTTAAGAAGGATAGTAATACCACTCTGAATTTCCACTATTGACTACAATTAAAGGCATATTTGGAAATTCCTGACTTGATATAACGGCTCTAAATAATGTTATTATTGTTGTAGCTTTATTTTATAAGACCAGCCAGGTAACATTTTCCTAGGTTTCATTTCATTTACATTGTTTCATTTCATATCAAGTACTAACATAATCATAATCTACCACAATTATATCATAATCATTTACAACACAAGGAATCATTCTGCAGAGCATTGATAGCATCTTAGCTCTCAAATAGATGCAATCCAGGGGTAAATGTAAATAAATGAAGCAAATTTAAATTATTTACTATTTATTTAACTTATTCTACTCAGAAATACTACAACATAAACACTATAATAGCATCCAATGCATAATGATTTAGCACAGATTATTTTAACTAAACATAAAGCACTGGGACACATGACAAGGAAATAACCATTAACATAAATACAGGGAAATTAATATCCTAGACCTGATTTCTCATGCAAATGTTTTTATGTTGTGGGATACACATTTTTGAACATATTTCAACGTATTTTATAAAGACTTCAAATTTGACCATTTATATTAAAACAACAAATCAACAACAAAGTTCATAACGTAAAACATTACATTTGTTGTCTTTTTGATGTTTTCCATTTAATGATCACTGCTTTAAGTTTTTAATTTAATTTTCCTTATATTGTCCCAATGTTTTTGAAAGTGAGGTTTGTACTTCACAGTAGGTCCTTGTAATAGCTCACAAAACCACAGTCATATTACATGATGAAAGGCTTTTATGATGCCATAATCAAATATTAGTAACAGCATGTCTGGCATTGATTTCTGTTTTATACTGTCTCAGTACTCATACTCTGTGTCTGAGTACACACACACATACACTCTCTCTCCCACTCTCTCCCTCATCATACAGAAACGTGAGAAAAATTAAAGCCATTCTCCCACCCTAATCCAGTTAGAACTATCTTCTGAGATTAATTACAGACTGGGGAACCAGTAAGAAATGCACTGCATTACTTGTGGGAAAACAGACACTGTGACATTGATAGGATTTGGGGAACAGTTTCTGAAGCAACACTACACAATATACTCTGCATGTTTGTTGGGTACCTCTGCTGCTCTCCCCTGACAAAGACTTCAAAATATTATATGTTCAAAATATTACGTGTTCAAATTTTATTGGTAGATATTGAATCAGTAACTTCTATGAGACTGATGCAGATTCATGTTCTACATCTACATTCATGTTCTTCATGTTCCACAACAAAGATGAATATCCATCAATTATGGTAAATGTTTCTTTCACCTGCCGTTTCATTTTAGTATGAAACTAGACAGTTTCCTTAACAATGAAACTGCCATATGTAATATTTGTGTTTTAAAATAAGTGATTTTAACTTTGTTTTTTTATAAGTGATTTTTTTTTTTAATTATACACAAAATACACTATGAAAAATATTTCATTTTGCTTTTATATCTTAAGCCTAAGACCCTAAATTTGTGATTTCTGGTGTGGATAATGGATTGGTACAGTACATATACAGATTCATGTAATTATGCAGATGCAAGTGATTTGTTGTGTTTACAAAGTGTTTGGAAAATCCTGTTTTGAATTATATTTTGGTTGCACTTTTGATGTTAAAGTTATGGAAAGTATCATTATTTTTGGTATTGCAGTATTATAGTAGCTCTGAAACACATCCATATGAAAAAACACAAAATATACAGTGTAGCCTGTTAATCTAAATTCACATTCATTACTTGCTCACAATGTTGCAAGACTATCTTGATGCAACACCCTGGTTTGAGGCAACTGTCTATAAATGGCCTTGGTTTTAGTGATGTGCACTGTCAATTAATCCAATACACTACAGAAGTGTTACACGTTTTGTTCCAGCTCAGTCTTGAAGGTCTGTTGCATGCCTCACCCCTTTTCAATGTAGTCATGGTTGGGGAGCTGACAAAATCAATATTGGATGAATGAGTCTCAGATCAAGGCATGGATGCCACGATACTCATGGATGGGGATGATGACACTCTGTTTACATGGGTACATCACTTGGTAAAATGTATTCATTCATTACACTGTCTGCACTGAGTAATAACTTTGAAAACAGGAAAGGCTCTCTGTGTCCTAGCATATTAGCCTAAACATCATCCCCTAAATTCTTCAGAGAGGGGTTCGGTTTTCTGCCTTAGGGGAAAACACTGCGTTAGATTAGTGGATATTCAAAACTGTTAAAAAAGATTAATTGACTCAAAGCAAAATGTATCTATATAAAAATATATATTTATTTCAGTATATAGAAACACCTGAAATAACATTTTTGATTATAGAAATTAAAAGTTTTTGTCATGCAAATAGTTGAATGTGAAATTGTAATACAATTATACAGGTAATTGCCATTGTAACTCAGTAATACAGTTCTATGTGCATAATTTAAGTGTTCAAAAAGTCCCTTTAGCAATCTTAAGATGTCAAGACATCAGCATGAGAGGCAAATGTCAGCTCCAGGATGGGATGTCTCCTTGAAAAGGCTGAGTAATGTCTGAACCAAAAAAAAATAAATAGCACTGTGTTGCATTTATGCTGTCATGATGTTCTCATGGAGAAAAATAATAAATAAAGAGAGAGAATGCATAAACAGGCACATCAGTGAATATGACTGTAATATCAAGGTCATTTGAATGCATATGAGGTTGTAACACCCAGGTGCCTTAAATGGCTTTTTGACACAATATAAGTAAATGAATAAGCAAATGATTTTGGTTTCAAAACTATATCCTGTTCAGAATATATATTTTTTCTAGTTCAAGACATTAAAAAATATTGATGTAAAAATATATCAATCTATATAGAAACAGATGGCTAAATTTGAGGAATCGATTCAATTTCGAGTTTAAACAGCAAATTCTAGAAAAAAATCACACCCATGGCAGATAAAATTGATGATTTTGTTTATTGAGTTGTAAATCTTGAACTGGAAATTTCATGGCACTGCGGAAGAACCCAGTGCTGAAATTAAAATCCCATTTCACATTAGCATGGCCAGTTTCCAGGAGGTATAACAAGGAACTATAGGAATCAAAGGACACTGTTACTTTCCCATGTCTTCATTGCATGACTGCATGGGGTGTTTGCATGATTGCATGGGGTGCCAAACATTTTCGTTTTAACAATAACAACAAAAGTAATCATCATCATCTTGAGGATATATACACAGAGATCATACTTTCCTGTAATGGTTTAAATCAAACATCAATATATATAAAGAAATAAAAAATGTTTGCATTAAATTATATTCAAAGTGAAGATATGGGTTCTGGCTGCTGTTTTTACATGCCAAATGGAAGCCTGGTTGAATTTGGCAACTTAACACTTTGGTCTGTCCTGTGTTAGATATTGGTCATGTTTTTAGCCAAATACAGACTCATCATTTGCCCAATACATTTTGGATTGACTGAAGCAGGTCCAGAAACATGTTTGGGTATGTTCAGAAACTCATGGAGGGGAAATGTGACATAATGGATAATACTGATTTAAGTTACTCTTAATGCATATGTTACAATGAAGTCCACATCTCCCAGCTACCGTTTTCTTTTCTCTTCATAGGGGCCTTTAGTGCATGTATAAAGTCAACCAGAACACAGATTGCCGTGTGAAAAATATTTTTGAAATATTAATTTATTAACTTATGAAATAAGTTAGTTTATACTTGCAACTTCTATGAATTTCTATTATATAGTACTTGAAATATAATAAACCAACATTCTTTGCTCTCTATGCAATTTATTTTAGGCAAATTTATCTACTAAATGGATTCCTTATTTACTGTATGTTTCCTAATAATTATCAATGTTGATTTTTTTTCTGCAACTGTCAGGGTCAGCACCCATCCAACCCATCCCTTTGTGTTTCTTCCCCGTTTGGCCAGCAGGTGTCGCTGGCTATCCCATCCTGTCACTCCTTGTCAAACCCTTGTATGTCTTCTCTTGTTTCATCAACTGCTTTATAGCTCAGTGGGCTGCGTGTGAGTCCTGCTGGTGAGGTGTTTAAGACCAGCTTTGGGTCATCCTCATCTGTTTCTTTTTATTTCTTGGGTTTTGTTTCTTAGTGCTTTTCCATATTAGTCTTCTTGTCTTAGGTAGTGCTTGTGTTCTGATCTGTTTCTGGTTCTGTTCCTTGTGTTTAATTCCCAATTAATGTTTCCTAATTTTTGGTATTTGTAGAGCTCCCCAGCTTCTGTGCCCGTTAGCTGTTTTTAGTTCCAGCTGTTGCCCGTGTTGATTGGTTAATCGATTGTCTTACACCTTTTCCTTATTTGCCCCAGTTTCCTGTCTGTTCTCTTAAAAAAATGTGTCTGTTTTCTCTTGGAAAGTGTATATTTGTCAGTGGTTATTTGCATTTGCAGAGTGATGGGCATGGTTCTGCTAATCAGCTAACCACTTTGTTGCTAGCAGATTAGCGTTTTCGCTAAGTCTGAAACCCATTAGTGTACCAGTTAGCTTCTGCTAAATTTAGTTCTGCTAACGTCTTTTCGCAGGTAAAGCAAATAAAGTTTAATGGTCAAAAACGTTTGTAAATCTGAAAGTCAGTAACTATTTGTATTTAAGGTAGTCTGGGCTAAATGTAAGTAAATGAAGACAAAGTCCATTTAAACTGGGGTATCCTGAACTAGGCAAAGAACTGGGGCCTGTATCATAAAGCTGGATTTCTTGCTTAGTTGTATAACTTGTTGGATTTCAGATACCCTACTTTAAATGGACTAAATATTGTTGGGTGGCATAAATAAGCATACCCAGCGATAACCTGTATGAACAGGGAAACAAGCAAACTCAAAACACATGCGAAGCGCAATAAACCACCCTGTCTTCCCTATTTTGAAATATAAAGTAAATATGAAGCTTTACTTGTATTATAAAACTAATTTAACATTGTGTGACATTGGTCCTTTGTTGTTATCCAAGTAAAAATGAAAGGAAATCTTCTAGAGTATAACTATATACATAGTTCAGCTACTGACACAAACAACAAGACAACAATGAAATTAAATACATGCTCAGGGTGTTTGGAAAATGAGTTTCATTCTCTTTCCATGAAACTTGGAAAAATGCCTGCAATTAGTCTTATAAAACAACAAGAATGGATCAATAAAGCTAATTTGTACAGATGTCAGTAACACATTCATCAGGATATCAAATAGCTTACCAGCAATGCTAAACACAGAATATAAATTTAACTCAATTATTGCATAAATAAGATTGAAACTCATTATGGACCTAACCTTGTTTATGGTTCTTCTTTCATTTTTCTAGGCTGGATGCAGGGAATGGAGTGAAAACATACACCCTTAATTAGACAACCGTTGCATTGTCATTGAAAATAATTCTTGCACGATACAATATATTATGATGGTATCTATGATGTGGAATATATATCCTTTTAAATAAATATATTTTATCTTTATAAAATATTTTTTATTATAGATTAACAATAATATTGAATTTTGTCATGGAATATTGTCATAAAGCTTCATGCTTTCCTTAGCGTCTTTCCACTTGATTTTGAGAATTATTTCCAATGGTCATCATGCTCTTGAAAAAAATCATACTCTGAAATAGTCTAAAGTGCCTTTGAAAAAGAAAGCCATAATTTAATTTTCTTAGCTAGTAAAGCCCACCTGTCTTGTTCACTGCATATACATGACTTAATAATTCCATAAGCTCATTCAACTCCAGTACTGCAGTTTATTGCATTCTGTTGACGTCAGAAAAACTGAATCATGGGAACAAGCTGTCAATGCTAAGAATGTGGATTGTGTAGTTTATACATACACGTAGCGTTCAACTATAGAATATTATTGCTGTTTTAATTGTCAACATTGTTATGGAATGTGTTTGAGCAACCAAAAAAAAAAAATAAAACTTGTCATGCAGTGATTTAAATAGCAGCTTTAACACAAATGAGCAGCTCATTGATCCTAACACAGAACAGACACGGCAGTATATCTCAAATTGAGGGAGCAGCAGTTTTGCTGGATACTTTTTATATCAACGCTTCTTGGCCTGCTGTGTATACATGGCTGCCACCTCAGTGAACCAAGGGCTTAATGAGTTTCTCCTCTGGGCTTACTTGGAGGTACGCTTAGTACTGCGAAATTTGCATGTACTCTTTCTCGGACAGTTTTGATTACTTACTTCTGACAAATTGCTCAACACAGGTTTTATAGATTTAAAAAGCTAGTTCCAAGCATGATTCATAACTAGAGCATTTTTGAAACACAGAGAAATGTTTTATTGAAAGTTCTTCAAGAGCCCCTCTTTTTTTAATTAAAGCTGATAGTAGTATCACACCCACTGCATAAGCTCTGCTTTACATAACCAAAACAGTCAGCAAAGGTGGTAAAAGAGAAAATGTAATGAACATCATTTCCTAGGTGCATTGATAAGATAGGAACCATTCATTGTGTCCTAATCAAATGTTTGGGTAATGTTAATTGTACGATTCTGTACTTTCCACTGAAAATGTAGAACCTGGAGATAACTCATCTTGTATTTCTTTACATGAACATATTTCTTGCACAATGACCAGCTCCAGAAGCTGATGTTACAGACGAATAACGTTTGCAATTGTTCAACAATTTTGTAATGTATGTGTTGTGCAGTTTGGTGCAATTATGTGTGGTAAAAATTAGGTGGAAAGGCTTTGATGTGCAGGAATGACATCATGTAGGTGTGTTTAGGGCAGAGGCATAGAAACTATGTTTAACAGGTCATTAGGACTGAAAGCAGCATTCATTAAAAAAAATATTTAAACCATTTTTATTTGCAAGGGGTGTACTCCAGGTCAGTGTTTCCCAACCCTGTCCTCGGGGACCCCAAGATAGTCTACATTTTTGCTCCCAATAGGGAGCGGGGGGGAGCAAAAACATAGACTGTCTGGGGGGACCCCAAAGACTTGGGAAACACTGCTTTGGGGAAGACTGCTGCCTCCCAGTTGCAGGTTTGAGGGTTCCCACCATTGACTCTGTGGAGTTTGCATGCTTTCCCAGTGCTTCCCAGGCTGCCTCTCACAATCCGAAGCATGTACGTGAATTGGTGTATTAATGCCAGCTAAATTGGCTAGATTGGCCATCTAATAAAAATGTCAATGATTCTTTTTTTTTTTTAACAAAAACTCTAATACAATCCATTTACATCTAACCAAGCATATCCAAACATGGTGCTTGGACTGCTATCATTAAGTTCCTGTGTTGGTAGGGTGCAATTACTGCTGGTTATAATATTCAGTAGAGATTACCCACCACGTATGGATTACATAAAAAACAATGTCCTGCTTATCTTGATACCTTCCTCCCGTGATGATCATCAAAACGACTTGCCATTTACACCACAGTATCTCTTAGTGCTCCACACCAGTTGGAATAGCCCTCATCTGCATCCCACATCGATGAGTCCTGGTCACTCAGTATCCCATTGAGATTCATGGTTGATCCTTCCTAAGACCGTACTCAGTAGGTACTCATCATAGCTGACCACCCCACAAACCTTGCCATTGCAGAGATGATCTGACCCAGTCAGTCCCACAATGATTTGGTCCTTGTCAAAGTCACTCAGATCTTTATCGCTGCCAGTTTCCTCAATTGTAGTAACACAAGCCTTGGTGTCAGTTCAGCAGCTGAGGGCTGATATCACTGCCTGGTGTTCAGTGATGGGTTCTCACAGCAATGTGAGACTTTGTACATGTTTAGACATAGGAGATGACTTCTAGATGCATGCATGTTGGAATAAATAAAATCTGTCTATTTAAATCAATTTACTTTCTAAAATTCTGGTCTAAGTGACCAACAATAAGGGACAGAATATATTGATATAATGTAACATTTTTAACCTCAAGGCTTCTGTAACCTCCTGAGACCCCACCCATTCATTTATGTCCATTGCAGTGGACATTTTATTTTTGCATTTCTCTTTTCACTGATGT
>JAODJU010000040.1:24371543-24382768 GCA_026776725.1 Gnathonemus echidnorhynchus | reverse complement strand
ATTGCTAGCTTGGCACCCCCCCCTCCCCATCCCTTCCCTAATCAGTTACCCTATCGCTAACTTGGCACTCACCACTGCTAACTTGGCACCCCCTTTGCCTAGTCACCACGCCCTTTGGTAAGTTGGCACCACCTCCTTACCTAGTACTGCTCCCGTGGCACGGAACACTTCCATTTTGAAAACCACAACACATTAAGAAAACACATTTAAAAAATAAATTTACTTATTGTTTTTTTCTCAATGTCTTTGTTTTTGTATCTTCTTAATGTTTTCGCATTGTCAGTGTTTTAGTATTGTGTTAATGTTGACGTGTTCTATGCTTTCAGGGCTACTGTACCATAACATTTTTTTTTTAATCTCTTCAAGACACGTATCTTATTCCATTTTTTAATATTTTCCACATAAATTATTCATTGTAATCTGTAAACAGTGACACATTAGGTGACATAGCTGTCAGATGGGATATTAACTGAAACATTTGTGTAACATTAGAACAGGAAGTTCTCTTGTGGTTACAAGGACACATCTGGGACCATAGTATTACATGCCACCTTTTTGAATATTGTCAATATACCAATCCAAACCACAAATGGGAGAAAATAAGACCACCATAGTATTGGCTACAGAATAAATGAAACCCTAGGTTTCTTGATATTCCGGAATAAATTCAATTTTCTGTTTTTTTTTTTTTTAAACAGTCCAAAGGGAGTGTTAGCCACAACCCAAACACAGCTCTTTCTGACGCTGAAGCAGTCCCTAGGGGTGCTGTAAAATGTCAGTATTGCCTCCCTAAATACAAATCAAACACTGCCATTAGTTATTCTGTTTATTTGTCTGTCTGTTTACATGCATTTGTGATTGGAAGAGTCATTCATCCTATATATTTTTATTTGGGGCATCTTAAATTCACATGATCAGGATATACAGTGCCTTGAAAAAGTATTGAACCCCTTAAATGATCAAATTTGCCCAAATGACATATTCATTGTCAGTATTTCTTTTTTTGCAAACTCAGTTTCTTACAGAAAGTTCATAGCAAATTATTTGTTAGCAAATCTTTTAAGGAAAATCAAAAACTGAAAAGTGCCACTTGCACAAGTATTCAACCCCAACATTTTTATATTAGGTATAGCCACTTTTTGTTAAAATAACAGCCTTAAATATTTTGGGGTACATAGCTACCAGGGTTTTATACTGTTTATACTTTGCCATTCTTCATGGCAGACTTGCTCTAGGTCCTTTATGTTAGTTGGATGTCACTTGTTGACATTCATGGTAATACTATCTGAAACAATAACAAGGGATATACACAATTCCAAAAACAAGACAAAAGACACCAACAATACCGTCAAACAATGACCCTTCAATGAAGAATAGAGGACTGTAACAATGTATTTTGATGAATCAGTTGTGTCCACATTTTGAAATACATAAATGATATTTATGAATGATTGATTAGGTTTAATAAATATAGCAATAACTTAGTTGATTAATCATAGACCTATGATTTATGTTATGATAATCATAACAATAAAACGCCCTATGAAATTAACCAAGAGACTGGAGTGAGCGTCAGCATATGCGCATTTTTCGTTACGTTGTTGTCATTGCAAATGGCTGTGTCTGTGTCTTCCATAGACCGCACTCTAATGGGTGCGGATTGTCTTTTGGCAGAATTATTGCTTGCAATTATAAGGAAAACATGCTTGCGGTTTCTAGCTGGAGAAATCAATTTAATTTAGAAGTAGTTTTCGTCTCAGAGTGCCATACTCATCTTGCTTCCCCAGTAAGAAAGTAAAATTGCCTTCAAAATGGGATTCTCTACCCAGCACATCTACTTATACATTTTACAATTGCTGTACACCTTTGGTATAATCTTTTCCTTTGCTCATAATGTTTTATCAGTCTGGTTCTCGATCTCAACTATCCAATGAAGAGTTCTCAGACTATAAAGGTCAATCACACTCCAGTTTAGGTGTACTATGCGGCAGAAAAAAATAAACCTTCTGATGAAAAGAAACATTTATCAAGCATTTTATCTCTGCAGGTATAGGTTGGTGCAAGATCTTTGGTCCAAGTGACTGGAAAACAGGCCAATATATAATCACTAGAAAGAAGTAACAAGAGTAAGAAATCAATGCAGATAATCTTGGTCACTGACTTTTCCTCCTGAATCAGCTGGAGCCGCCCTCTGTCCACCCCCCATTCCCCCTTCTCACAATCATTTTAGCACTTAAAATATGCTGCCTGGGATATTTCATGTTATTGATAGAATCTGCATTCATATGAATTATTTATGGTAGTCCACAAAAACTCTGAATATATAAACTTTATCAAAAATACCCCATTCTCTGCAGTTTCTACAAAAATCTAAAATAAGGGAAGTTGCATGGAAATTAAAGGAGTGCTGAAAATACCCTATGGCATTATAGGATCTCTGCTTGCGTATATAATGTAATTACACTAATGGGATGGTTTATTTAAAAATGGATATGTGGATTGATAGGCATGTAAACCAGTCACAAGATGGAAGGGTCGGCTTAAAGGGCTACCCTGGTTTTATCGGATTGTGAAAAGGTTCGTTCAGTAAATATTTTTAGATTTATTTAGTACTCACATGACATTTATCAATGCATCCGTCTTCAGTAACCATTTATCCAGTACAGGTTAAGTAGAGCCTGCTGTCTATACCAAGAAGCATAGGACATGAGGCAGGGGAAAATCTGCATGGCATGAAGTCGTTTTACATCCTATTATTTGTTTATATCAGAAAATAAGCAGCAAACCAAGGGGAAACAGCAACTGTTACAAAGGAAGTAGATCAAATATTCAAAATTTTATATCTACAATCAGACTTTTTCCAGCTCATATAGCTTCTAACAAGTAGGGGAATTCCAATCTAATTTTGAACAAAGACCCTGCTGTAGTTAAGATTTAAAATGTTCAAGCTCCAGATTCTATTAGACTGCTACTATATACCTTTGGAATAGTTTTCCTGGCTTAAATTGTACTGATGGAAAGCAGACTGTCTTCATTGATACTGTCATGTCAGTCTCTGCTCCATCTACGTGTTCTGCTTTTAAATCTGACAACAACCTTACCTTAGAACTGTAAAGTTATAAAAAGTAACTGCTTGTCTTACTTATCTGCCTTTGGTTGGTAATTAAATAAAACTAAAGGGAATTAAAGGTAAGACACAGAACATAGTTGGCAGTTTTTGCCTATAGAAAACTACAGAGAATATCATTTGCAGCTGTCCAGTCCAATCTCAGTTGCTCTGTTGACTTATCCAGCTGTCTAATTTCAAGATATTTTGAGTGTTAGATAAAAACATCAAATAGGCAATTAAAATTTCTCCTACTGATGTGACACTTCAGCCTGTGCATTTCAGCCGTTTTTGGATGGGAGGTAACACAAACTCAAACTACAGAACCAGACTCCAGTTTCCCGTCCTTTCATTCCTATCCTATTGATTCATTTGCAAGGCTTGCTGATCAGTATGCCCTATCCTCAGAACCATGACATCTGCCTACAATGGGAATGTCAATCCTCCATTAAACTACCCTTCAAATATGACACAAATTGAAGGACTGGGGCATGGGTAGGGGGTGTTAGCTTATTTTACGCCATCACGACTCATCAATGTTTAGAGATAGTATAATAAATAAAATTCCAAATTTATACTCGTTTTGCTGTTCAACATATTTTGGAGAAAGCGTGGATGGAAGTCATTCAAGCCTTAATGAAAAAGAGCTTTCAGCTACAAAGGCTGGTAATGTCCACCAACAAACATGATGTAGGCTATAGAGATTGATTCACTGAAAGGTCCCCTTCTTCTGTAGCCCACTTATGGCAACATTTTCATTGTACACCCTTTCAATTTCCACACCTACACTTCCCCAGATCCAAGAATCTGACCTTAAAACTCAAGCCTGCCTTGTGTCCAGACTGGCCTCTCGGCTGTGCAGATACAGTAATGCGCTGTTTTACGTCATCATGGAAGAGGCTTTGGTCACAATGTACATATATGTCCACAATTTCGTCAGCCATAGGAAGATTCAAATTGATGTTTACTCCCTTACATCACCTATCAGATATTTATTGAACAAATACTGCATGGCCCTTGTACTTTGTTCACTTCACTAGTAACTTTATCAGACAAAAAGTAGTATAACTGGTAAATGGTGGTAAATAGGGTACTGTATATGAATGATATATTTGGGACATAAGGTGGGAGTTAAAGAAGCAGGAAACACGACAGCATGGAATTAAGTCCTGTGCATGCCCATTGTTTGCAAGTGTGAGAGAGCCATTTACCTTGTATTTAGTTATATGTGCAATATATAGTAGATACATGATTATTACTATCATTGGATGTATCGATAGATGGTCTTTATAACAAGTGTTCATTTCAACTGGAAAAACTGTTGCATAGAATCATTTGTTTTTAATAATTCCAAAGAGTTGGAGGAAGCAGAACGCAGAAAATCAGGGATAATTAAATGGATGTGTACATTGGCATAGAAGTACGTACATGTAAGAAAAAAGTCTCACCATTTAATCTATGAGAACGTGAATGCAACTTACCGTTGGCATTAATGTAATTTTAGGGCTTTCATGTTCGTGCTAAGAGATATCACAAAAATAGGCTAACCATATTACTATTAGAGAATGGAAAAGCAGCAACTGTCAATTTATTTTTTTTTGCTGTTGTTTTTTGCTGTATCACTGCTGTAGTTAAGGTTTGCAAATTTCGAACACCAGATTCTTTTAGACCGCTACCTTATGCCTTTGGAATAGTTCTCCTGGCTTAAATTGTACCGACAGACAACAGACTGTTTAACAGACTGTTAAACCTGACAGCAACCTTGCATTAGAATTGCTAAATTATAAACAGTGATAATTAAATAAATAATTCCCTTACTTTTCAGCCTTTGTTGGTAATTAAATAAAACTAAAAGGAATTTACACACATGCATATACTACACCAACCATTACAAAGCACACAGGCAAGACACTTACAAGTAAGACACAAAACATAAATGGCAATTTGTTTTGTCGGTAGAAAACTTCAGAAATTATCATTTGCCATCAAGTGCAGTTTTCATCAGTGTGCTGTTTTATTTTACTTCGTACTTTATTTTATTTTACTTTTACTTTATTTTGCTGCTGTTTATAAGCCAGATTAATTAGGGAAAGCAAAGAAATTAAGTGCGTTAAGGTCATTTTAGGGAACTGGCTTGCACCTTTCTGCTGAGAGATATCGCACAAATAGGCTAACCATGTTACTATTAGAGAATGGAAAAAACTCATCATAAGCATTTGTTTAGGCATCTTTGTCAAGGAAAAATTCATTGAATGTTCACTTTCAAAATGTGTCAGAAGTTAAAACAACACTTCTGGGATGATTAAATCAGCAAATGACTGGAAAAATATTATTTCAGAAGCTGACAATATGAAATGGCACCACGTTTTTGAATATTATCCCAATTCACCAAAAATGCTTCTATTATTCACAAAAAGCAAACAGCAACACATGCATTTTTACCATCAAATGCATTCTGTGGCAAAATATGAAATGCAGCACATAAAACTGGAGGATTTGGCTTCTTAGAGCTGTGGTTCTGTGATGTCACTGAGCAATACTACTGTCGTCACAACTGGATGTAAGGTTTGCTCTTATTGTTGGACATAAACACTTAAATCCCAGTTTGTCACCTCTGAGGCAAAATAATACACAGTAGTACTGTCCAGTCATTGTATTATTGAAACATATCTGTAAGTCCTTACAGCTGCAGTTTGACAGTTTCTCAACCCAGGAGATTAACAAAATGTACAACAACATTAATACCCATTGCTGTTGCATTTTTATTTGGCTGTAATAATTCTCAAGAGTATACTCTTGAGTGTGTGCCCTGAAACAATAGATCTCTGTAAGGGCTGGGATGAAGTAAACAAACTGACTTTGTTTAAAAGATTGTACCACAAATCTCTCTTTAACAGATGTTTCTATTGGTTTATCCTAGTCACTATGGAGTGTGCTAGTTTTTCTTCTATTATTTAGCTATTATATATTTCATTTATTAGCTAACCTTTTTGAAAGGTTCCAATAGAAGCCTAACCTTATTCAATGGAAATTAATGGCCATATTATAAATGTCACGACTAACGTGAGCACGGAGCTGGGAAACATGAACTGGAGTCGCAGGGTCAGGGAACGAGGGGTTTATTAGGAGTCAGTCCTTCCAAGGGCACAGGAAACACACGTAAACGTCAATGACTGGACTGGGGAAACATACTTGAACACGGACTGAAATACACAGGACTAATGGCAGGAAACAAAGAACAGCTGGTTAACGTAGGGATTCCACACAAGATTAACGAGGGTGCGTGACACACCGGAGGATCGGACAAGCCGGGCGTGACAATAAATTAGATGTTCCATATGTATCTTAGCAAAAGTAAATGATTTATAAAAAGTGTTTTCAAAGTTGGTACTTGGTAATAAATGTGAACTTTACTGTTAGATAAAAACCCCAAGTACTGAAACCTGTTGCATGCACATTTTTAGTTATATTTTCAGTCCTTAGTTGCCTTGAACACTACATCTACACCAATAAGCCTTATAATGACTGCCCCCAAGAAGCGCATGGTCACCTGTAGTGCTTGTACCTAGTGAAAGTGGTCTAAGAAGGGGAAAAACCACCAACCGCCGATTGGATGCTGGGCAGCCAAGACTTGTCGATGCGAGATGTGAACGACGCTGTCCTGTATGATGCAAGCTAACAGAAAGCTACTATGGCAGAATCGTAGATAATGGTCACGGAAGTGATGTGTCACGACACACAGCGCATCAAGCCTTGCTTGGTAGACCATGAGCACCTCATAAGCTTTGCCATTTCAGAAATGCTGTGACCCAGTCATCTGGCCATAATGGTGTTGCCCTTGTCAAGGCCACTTCCCCCTGCCATTTTTTTTAAAATCAACATGTCGACTATAAGTATCGAATCTTGCCTTAACATGTAATATATCCCAGACCTTGACCTACTCCATTTTTATGAGATTATTTACTTGGGGGTGGTCATAATGTTTTCACTTATCTGTGAATAATTATAACGATGACCAGTGGCCTGCAATTGCTTAGTTTTATAAAAATTTCAGTGAAACTTTTTTCTGTATCTAAACCTATTTACAGTTATCTTCAAGTTATTAGCGAATGCTAATTCCACTAGAGATTGATAATTGCATGACACAGCAATTTTCACAGACACGCTAGCAGAAATTACCACACAGTAAAAAAAAAAAATGCAATAATAACAATAATAATTGTACATAGTAAATGTTGATGTACACTGCGTGAAGAGTAAGCATTTCTTTGGTTTTACTTCACTGTCGCTCTCCAAACCCGGCAACGCCCTTGTCGAGCCAATCTGTCTGCAGAGGAAAACCAAAGCGAGCTGGAACTGTCCCGTAACTAGTCTCTCTTTGCGGTACGACTTGGGTATGGGTCAGTTCCCATATGCCAGTGGAAAAGTGCCACAAGTGAGAAGGACAGAATGTTTCTTTACAGAGGTCAATAATTAAGATGTTACCACCAAATTTTGTGATTATAGTTGCCTAACTGATTTTTCCCCTGTTTGCATCCATTACCACTAGCTTGACATTAGCTTTTTCTCCTAATATTTGTGTGGATTTCCTCTGGGTTCTTTGGTTTCTTCCAACAGTCCAAAGACATGCGGTTTTGGTGAATTGGTATCTCTGAAATTGATAGATTTCTTTCATGTTATTGTTACATTATTATCATTGTTTTATTATAAAAAGGATCCTTCTCCAATGTAACAATTTTTATGTACAACAATCTGGTTAACTGTGTCACATTGATGATGTGTTTAGTAACATTATATTAATGAAAGGTAAGTGTTCATCTTAGGATTGGACAAACATACATTAAAAACAGTTGCCATTCATAATGCTAAAATCTACATTAGACAACAGGTGTTCAGCCTGCTTTGGCATTTCAAGGTCTTGCAAAAAACCGATTTGATACTAAGAAGTTTATTATGGTGGGACTGCATTTTAACCCTTTGAAGTGTTAAAACCTTCTGGTTTTTCAAAACCTTTACTGCCCATTATTTTACTCTTGGAATGGTGGTCTTTTCAGAGAGAAGCAGTGCAGAGACGGAAAAATACACACATGCATATACTACACCAACCATTACAAAGCACACAGAGAATCTAAATGTTTACTCATTGGATTAACAAAAAAGTTTGGCTATACCACTCTGAGAGAACAACAACTCAGATGGATAATTAAAAAATCATTTTATCCCAACACACGATCTGCTGCCTGTCTCCACCTCTCTTTCACAAACTTTGGTGAACAATTAATCTGCAGTACAGTACAGAAACCAACAAGCATTTTTAATAGTCATTACATGAAATTGCACAATATCTCTTGCGCCTTCCCTCCTTTGTCAGCTGTCTAACATTTTAGCTGGAATTATTTATAATTAGTTGAAACCCTTTATTATTCCTAGTAAACATTTACAAAGTTAAGACATGTCATTTGGGTTTGGCATTACAGCTAGCGCGTTGAGTCAGGAGTGATCACTCAGTATTTGAGTGCCAATATTTAATAAACAACAGATAAGGCTCCGTAAATGTGGACTGACACCCAAGTCAACATATGATAAATAAAAACTATGAGGAATTATGTAGAGAGTTTTATTTCATTGAAAGGAGAGGCTTTTATCGAAAAGAACGTGATCATTGCAAGTTTAAAATTCATTACACTACAATATTTCAGGTTTAAATTTGATTTCCAGACACACAGAGACAAGCATATATTATAAGATTAAAAGACACAATTTTCAGAATGAATAAAAGTAGCATAAAAGTCATAACATTTTTCATGAACATCAGACTGATGCATTAACATATCTAATAGGTATAGGTCCACTGTCAGAGAACCAGAAATGAAATTCGACATTCACGGTTCATATTGGAATGGCTATTGTATAAAGACTTCATATTTCATATATAATGTGTGTGTGTGTGTCGTATATTGTATATCCTACATAGAAAATTTGAAAGGTACATCAAAGTCACATGGGTGAAGTTTAAATAGGTATGCCCATGTAATTGAGAAATTCCATTGGACAGGATGAATAAAGCCAGCTCTTTTAACGTCTTTAATATTGTCTGGTGGTTTCTGTGATTTACTGAAGGCAAGCCACATTCTAGGTTTGTTTTTAAAACTATAGTCAATAATTATTGAAGGGATTTATTGCATTTGAAGCTACATGAAGAGAAAACATAATGTTTAGCTGTATAGATGTGTAAAACACATTGTGATTATATTATTTTTATTATTTTATTTGTGCCCTGTAATGGGTTGGCGCCCCATCCTGGGTTGGATCCATAGCTTCTAGGATAGGCCCCTGACCCCTGACCCCTGCCAGCCTGCACAGGATAAGTGGGTACAGAAAATGGATGGATGGATGGATGAATGATGAATCCCATAACCTTGCAGTGTTTAAATATAGTATAAAAGTATAAAAGTGTTATAGTCACTTTTAAAGCTATGTATTCTGGAGGTTGACACAAGGTTTTTTTGATAATAGCAGCCAGTTATAGTGCTACAGCCAGAACACTGTAGGTTCATATTTCAGTGCCAAGAGAATTAGTTCTACAGTCATCAGCTGACTGTGCATTTACGGGAAAGTTTAAACATTCAGGACACGACTAAGACTTTTGTCCAATATAGCTTTCAGCAGTAGATTCTGCAAGATACATTGTGTGCTTATATAAGAGGCAATAAAGAAACATGTTGAAAAGTGACTGTGAAAAACATGACCTCATTTCCTTTTCGCAGAAATAAAAAGGCCATAAATGCATTGGGTTGCTATGATTTGTATGTAAAGCTGTCATGGCGTGTGTATGGTGTAGGCAGGAAAAAGGAGTGACGATCTACAAAAAAGGGGTTTATTAAGGAAACTGAATACACTTGGTAAAACTACAAGCAAAAGGACCATGATGGGTCAAAAAAAGCAAAATGGGGAAAACTAACAATAGCAAAACACAAGGAAACGAGGTCCGGGAACAGGGCAGGACTAGGAGCGGGAACAGGGCACAGGGAACAGGGCACAGGGAACAGGGCACAGGGCAAACACAGCAAAAACTCAATGACTCACTAAGGAACTGAACAGAGGCAGGTACTTAAATACTGAGGAACACCAGGGCAAACAAGGAACAGGTGCAACGCATAATCAAATGAACAAATCGAAAAGGACTCACAACTGGCAGGTTCACAGTCTCTGAGCTGCACACTCAGCCCATTGAGCCTTACAGCAGGCCAGGGAATAGAGATGGCACACTGGGCCTGAAGGACAAGAGGCAGCATGGAGAACAGGATGACCAGCAACATCTGCTGGCTAAACGGGGAGGAGACACGAAGGGCAGGGTAGGGTGGGCGCTGACCCTGACATAAAGCAAGTTTTATGCACACATCTCTTGTCATTGTGTAAAACTGAGAACCACCCTGAGAGAAAATGTGAGTGTAGTAGTAGGGAGAGGGACACAGAACGTTCTCCCTCAGATAGAGGGACACAGAACGTTCTCTCTCAGTTTCTGTGTTCCACCCCATCTTAGCCTGTCTCTGCCTCTCCTTCACACTCTAATAACGTCATCACAAGCTTAGGGGTTATTTGCATTGCAGACTCATCCACTGAAAAACCTTCAAAACATCATACCTGAGAGACTAGCTAACAAGACTAAGGAAAACCAATATAGTACAACAGATTCACAATCAGAATAGACCAGGGACCTGTTTAACGAAGCTGCATTTCTTGGATTGCTTAGCCACATAACTTGTACCCCAGTTTAAATGGACTTTATCTTCGTTCAATTACATTTAGCCCAGACTACCTTAAATCTGACAAATTATCTGGCTAAATAACAAATCCGCTTTAGTAATACAGCCCCCTGGTGTGTGCAAGCTTGTTCCATAACAAGTACCATTCTAAAACAATTCTCTAGAATGATGCAGGCCAATGCAGTGTGAAAGGGCTTATCTGTGTCAAGTTCTTCGTAAAAGAAATGTAAATTTAAAATACAATAAAACACTGTACACGTACACACACACACATACACATACACTCACCTAAAGGATTATTAGGAACACCTGTTCAATTTCTCATTAATGCAATTATCTAATCAACCAATCAC
>JAODJU010000040.1:24339847-24356638 GCA_026776725.1 Gnathonemus echidnorhynchus | reverse complement strand
TGTAATTTGAATTCGAAGAAACGAATGGCTTTTCCATGTTTAGGAAACGAAGTGAGCTCAGTGTAATCTGCGAACTGAAGTTAGACACTTCCTTCTCCGTTCAAACAAGAAGAGTCCTCAATGCACTATAATCAGGAGAATTGTTAGAATTGCTGTGCACGCGGGTACAACACGCGACTTCTGAATGGAAGGGAACAGTCCAATACGTTGGAATTATTAATACAACTGAAACTCATTTATGGGATTACAAATTTGTCAAAGGTATTATTATTAATATTATTATAGTTTTACAGGAGAAAACTTTAATATTTCATCTGTAAAAGAAATTATTTCTATGTTTTTTTTTTTCTTTCCAGAATGTCTTTCTCACCAATTAGAGTATTAGTTTGAAATGTATCTAGTGAGTCAACGTAAAACTATTACAATTCTAAATGCTGTTTTTCTGTATAAATATTGAGAAAAGAGAATATCTGTTTCTGTTATGTGTTTGAATTTACTTTCATTCGCCCCTTACGAACCATAAAGCATGCTTCATGATTTGCTTCACTATTTCACTTTTTCCAGTGAATCCTATATACTGTTGCTATCGGCTCATTAAAATCTCGTAAACGAAGATGCAGACGGTAATTTTTCTGGTCTTTGTCTATTTGTTGAAACGGGTTTGATGCAAATTTCTGTCACATCACCTGCTGACATTTTTCTGACTGAAAGCATTATCGGAATCGGAAAGCATTATTGGAACTGCTTTTGTTTTTACAGTGTTTTAGCTCATTGATATATCGAGCACTGTTAGTTTCAATTTCGTGGCAAAGACTAGCAGATGTTCAATAAACTGTCTATATTTGACAATATCAAGCATGTCTTTTATCCTTGCAAGTGCTCCCGTTCCTTAATCAAGTTAACCACTCCCATAAAATTATGCTGGCCATACCACACTTTAAAGCAGTGATTCTTTTTTGAATGATGTGCAATATTTTTGCAACTAAAATACACTATAACGGTTTTCTTCTGACTATAAACATTGCCCAGTGTTGCTTTGCTTATCTAGTTATCTTAGAAGATGCTCCACAAACGCTTCTTTGAACAGAGAAGTTTTCTGGCATCTTTACATAGAGTATACAGTACATGTATGCAGTGCTTTTTGATTCTGTTCTTTGACCAACGTTCTACTGCTTCTTCAAAGTTGATTTAAACTGTAAAGGGTCCCTGTCCTCATCAGCCTCCCCCGGTTTGCCCCGATTCCTCCCACTTTGTCTGAAGGCACAGTCATGCTTGATAGTTTTCCAATAATCTTTTTGAAACTTAGTCATGTTTTATACGCATCTGCTGATCTCCTAAAGGTTCCATGTTGCCCGTTGCTGAGTTTGTACTTGGATTCATACCATCTCGTAAAGGAGGGTTACATGAGCTTTATTCTGGAGTAATAATTGTTGAATCATAGCACAGGGGGAGGATAAATTAGCTGTAAGGCAACTGGACAAACTTGAGCTTATTAACAGTAATTACTGCTGAGAGAATGTACAGTTGTGCAACTAATGATTTTTAAAATTATTTTTAATTTATTTTAAGAATACGTTGACTTTGCTGTTGCTGTTGTTATAACAAATAATTATTATAACTACCTAACTTTAAGAAGCTGTCTGGAAAATGGATAGATGCAGAAACTGCTTTTATAGCAGTAGTATATAATATGACTTTTTGAAACACTTATTGATGTATTATTTATGTCTTTTTTTCAGACCAAGGATGTTATTTAACATAAAACATATCCTGTGGTGGTTATTTTATGTACACCAGACAGTTGATGGTAAGATATGAAATATATTCCAATCATGTATCTTAGGTGTAATGTTTCAGGTTTAAGTTGACCTGGTTATTTTGACACGTATCCAGCATGAACTAAACTTCTGTGGCTGTATTTAAAAGAACAGTGATTAGTCAATTAAAAAAAACCTAGTTGCATGTAACCCTGTAAAGATGGCGAAAGAACATACAATTACTGAAAAGACTTGCTAAATATATAAGACTATGTGAATAACATTTGTACGTTAACTTTTTCTTTATCACTAACTTCAGGTACTTTTTTGGAACTGAACCCTGTCAGCGGCTCTCTTTCTAGCAGGGTGGTCCTGCCCTGTCACTTTAATGCTTTCCCCACCACTATGCCCATCATCAACGGCACTGGGACGACAGAATACTTGCGCATCAAATGGACAAGGATGGAGGGTGATACTGAAAGTACAGTCCTGGTGGCACAGCAGGGGAATATTAAAATTGCATCTAGCTACAGGAAACGGATTTCAATCCCCAGCCACCCCGAGGACATTGGGGACGCCTCCCTGACGATGGTCAAACTGCGTGCTAGTGATGCAGGGCGATATCGCTGTGAAATCATGTATGGTGTTGAGGACAAGCAGGACACTGTTTCCTTGGATGTCAATGGTAAGAATGCTTATTTTTATCTTAAGCAGTGTTTTATTTGAAAATGGCACTAAAGCAAGTATAATATTCATGGGCTCCAGGATCAAATATATAATAGTCTTTTGTGGGCATCATTAGAACTATAAGGTGACATATTTAACTTTTTTGTGCGTAGATCAAAATTTCTACTTTGGCTATTAATCTTTTAGCACTGGATGTTTAAATGTGCACAACGTCCTACAGAATCAGAACAAAGAGTACTCAAGTGCTTCAATTAATGCAGCCTATCACAAGCCCACCTGAGGGTTATTTTGGTGTAAGTCTGTATTAATAAGAGGGTCTGTATTGATAAGAAGGTAGCATAGCAGCTCAGTTGGTGGCAGTTTAGTCCTGGACCCCTCAGTGGCAGGTTCACAATGATGTCATTCCCAATTTTCCTGATCCCTCCTATAATACAGAAACGTGCAGTTACTGTAGGCCAACCAGTGGTCATAAATTGTCAATAGGGTTGGACTGGCATCCCATCTAGGGTGACCTGTGTGTTCTCAACTCTTTATCTACCAGATAAACAGTTATACTAGATGGAATCAGATGGATAGATAGAAGATCTCATAGGATAATGATATTACAATCTTATGCTATATGTACAAGAAATAGGACAAATGAGTATAAAATATAGCTACTTCATGATGAGGCCAGAGGGTCTTTTTGAAGCTTCTGCAAAGACAGTGCTGCTTCACGTCACAACTTTAAAAATACACATCGGATAATTTGCAGAAAAGGCAGTGCAGAACTAATGTGGATAGAAGCATTCAGTTGTAAAAAATACAGCATCTAAATAAGATTATGATTCAGCACCTAGTTTAAAACAGAAGTTTATAATCTTCATCATACGTAGAAACCATATCATTTCACAGTGCAATAACCCTCCACCTAAGTAATATGTTCAGGCGATCAGAGGAGGACCAATGCATTTATTAAGGAAACAGTTACAGTCATTTGTATCCATGTTTGCTATCCTCATGTTCTTGAACAGCTTGAACAGCACATTTCCCATCCTCTTAATATCACAACCAGTAGACAAAGAATGTTAACAATCTCTGAACAATTAAATGAACCAATGGACCCTCTTCATGTTCGGTATGAGATCTACTAGCCTCATTGTAAAGTAGTTTTAGTTAAGGTGTCCAGTTGCGTTTACATGATTGTGGTTCTATTTCAGGAATTCTGAAATAATGCCAGTTGTACATTTCAGAAATGCATATTTTAATAAGAATGAGTAGCATGTGGATTAGCTAACAACAGATTATTAAGGGAAAGGATGGCTCTAAATATCAATATGAGTATTTTCTATGTTGTAATGGTGCTTTGGCAGACTGAGAGGTGTTGAAGAAAGCTTGATAACACAAAACTCCATTTTTTCCTTCCTTTTCCCCATACCTTCTTTTTAAACATCAGGTTTTAGGTGACCCAATACCACTAATGCAGCATTCTACTTCTAAGCATTATTTATAGAGAAGCCCCTTAAGGCCACGTCAATGGCTGGTCAAAGATAGCATGTACTGCAATGAAGTACAATGTAGAACTAGTGGCACCCATTCATCCAGCTGTCTCCTATAATTCCATTTCAAATAAAGTCAGTGACCCTGGGCCAATAAGCACAGGGCCTGAGACAAGGGACGCCTTGGATGGGATGTCAGCCAATCAGAGGACACACACACAAAATAATAGAAAATTGACTGATTGACTTAAATGTTCATTTTTGAAATATGTGAGGAAGCCAGAATACCCAGACAAAATCCACATAAACGTGGGGCAGAACATGTAAACACCAGACACACACCAGGCACGTTTCATACTCCCAGCCCTGAAAGTGTGAGTTTGCAATGCTAACCAGAAAAAAACACTGTGCCACTCAAACTAGACTCATCGCTCCCACAATGCAATGTGCATCATGTTACATTTTTTTATTTGCCTGACACTTACATCACACGCATTCACCTGTCAAGGACCCCATCCAGATACAAGTACTGCTAAACTAAGCAGATAGTTGTTCATTAAAGAGGAATGCAAATTCTGCTTAACAACCTTGAATCCTAAGCTAAAGATATCTTTGGATTTTGTACAGGTGTTGTGTTTCACTACCGGGCAAACACCAGCAGGTATAGTATGAATTACGATCAGGCTGCAAAAACTTGCCAGTCTATAGGAGCCTCAATTGCCACGTTTGCCCAGCTAAAATCAGCCTATGATGATGGTTTTGACCACTGTGATGCTGGCTGGATTGCAGACCAGACAGTGAGGTATGATATTTCTGTTCATATAGTCTGTACTATAACAAGGTGTACAACCTGTGATTTGGGTTAACAATAATTTGCAGCAATTTATTGCTTCATTTTAACAATTTTTTAACAAATAACTATTTGGCTAGACTGTGAGAGTGTCTTTGGTCTTTTGATTAAAGAAAATTAACTAAATATTTCTGATCTTCCATTAAGATATCCAATCACAAAACCCAGGGCTGGTTGCTATGGAGATAAAATGGGAAAACCTGGCGTCAGAACGTATGGAGTTCGAGACCCTAAAGAGACGTATGATGTATATTGCTATGTGGACAAACTCGAAGGTGAGAAAAGTCTTGATAATTTCATTAAAAAATTATATTGAAAAAAATTTCTTTGTTTTATTGCTCTGCCTTGTTCCATGTGCTGTCTGAGAGAGGCCTCAGGCACTGCTGTGATCCTGTACTGGACAAGCTCTTGGAAAAGTTTTAGAAAGATAAATTTTATTGGTCAACAAATTTTCACTTTTTTTTTGTCACACAAATCAAAAAATCCATAAATTATTTGTAATCTTTGTTTACATTGATATATAACTTCTAAAAGCCAAGAATCATATTAGCTTGCACAGGTATTTACTGTTACCCATATTGTGCTGTTTATAATTGTGTTTATGAGATTTTTGTTCCTGGCCGATGCCTTGCCAAAACACTAAAACATAATTACATTATTTGCATAATAATAACAACATATTCTGGGTTAATTGCAAAGTGCACAATGTGTGTCAGTTTTTCCAAAAATATTTGCAGTGGTACAACTTTCTGATGGCTTGGTCAACATCCCAACGTCTGTGTGTGTGTATGTCTGTATATATACATATGTATATTACATATCACACAATTACACAAAACCATATGATCATCTAACTGAGTTATTTACAAAACAGTAGACAAAATGTCAATTTTGTGAATGACAAAAAATGCAGCGAGGCAGATTGGTAACATTTAATTGCTCATGGTGCAAGTCAGAGTACCACATAACTTTGGCTTCCTAGGTGCGATACTGGCTCTGAATGGTCCGCTGCTGGTTAAGTGCTTATGAAGATGGACTGATTGAGAGGGTTCTATTGTACGTTGTCAAGACAACAAATTTCATTATGGCAATCGCCTCATTATCATTACTCAGGAGCAGCCTATACAGTATATTTGGCATTCCATTACCAAATGTATCTGTTTAGTAGACACATTTGAGAGAGCAGGGTTAGCTAGTCTTTGGAGCATATCAAGGGCCCAATGGTTATATCATTCTATAAGCCACGGGATTTGAACTGGCGGCCTTGTGAGATCAGGGACAACATCCTAATCCATTGAGCTACACACCACCTCTATGTGAAATATATTAGAGATGTATTAATATTTTAGAGTAATTTAGATGAAGCACTTGGCTGTTCAACTGTTATATATGTTTGTATCTCCAGGTGAGGTTTTTTATGCCCCTGTCAATTACAAGATGACCCTAGAAGAGGCTAAAGAGGAGTGCAAACGGAGGAATGCTGTCCTGGCTTCCCCCGGTCAGCTCCACGCTGCCTGGCGCCAGGGTCTGGACAGATGCGACTATGGATGGCTGTCTGACGGAAGTGCCAGATACCCAGTTTCTAAACGCAAGTCCCAATGTGGAGGTGGCCTTCTGGGAGTAAGGACCATGTACCGTTATCATAACCAGACAGGTTTTCCTAGCCACAACTTAAAACTAGGGGCCTACTGCTTTAAAGGTAACTCAGCCTCAAAAGTCATATGTTAATGATTCATATGTTAATGATTCATATGTTAATGATTCATATGTAAATTCAGAAAGAATATGACATACATATACCAAGTTACATGTTTTCTGTCCACTAGTCATGATTATATTCATGACACATCATTGTTTTTCAGGATTTGTGTTTTTGTTCTGCACTTATATGTTATGCACTGTGGGCAGTGGTGGCTTAATGGTTAGGGAAGTGCACTTGTGAAAGATTGCAGGTTTGAATCCCTGACCAGCAAGGTATCACCCCCAAGCACTGTACCCTGGGTGCTGAATTAGCTGCCCCCTGCTATGTCACATATGGGTTAAATGTAATGAACACATTTGTTGTGGTGTCAAATGACAATTAATCACTAAATCTTAACATAACTGAAATATTATGCTAAGGAAGAGAGAAATGCTAGTATGCCTTAAAAGAGCTTATGTTTTGATGTAAATAATGACAGTCTGCAGAACTTGAGCAAAGTCTCTTTCCCTCTAATGTTGTAGTAGTGTTTCACAATACAAATAAAAGATTCTTATAACCATATGCTTATGGCATACAGAGATCATTAGCAATAGCATTGTTAAGCTCTGACTTGGCTTATTTAGCCAAGTCAGCAAAGAAGAAGTACAGTGGTACCTCAGTACTCGAACTTTCTTAAAAGTCGAACCAACCAGTTCGAAAAAAAAAATGACCTAGAACTCGATCTGAATCTCAGAAGTCGAACCGTGAATGCCGACCTAAGATAACTTGTACGCATGGGGAAATGAGTCACACGGCACGTCTCTCAGTGGAAACAAAGGGTAACGCTTCAGTCTCAGCCTCGTATTCGCTGTGATAGCATCGTTTGTTGGTGATAGTGCTTTTTTATTGAAAATATCAGGTAATACACTGTACTTGATATAATTTTGGTAGCCATTGTTCACCAAAAAGTTACGCAATAGTTTTACAAATGTTACAACCTAAAAGTTTGCGATTTACAAACAAATTAACGAATACAGAGTAATAATAAAAGTAAACAATGGACCACATGGCATACACTCTCTCAATTTTTTCCTCAATTTTTGAAATGTTTTGCTTTTGTTCAAATACAAATACAAATACAAACCCTTAGTATGACTCAAGGTAGCAGTGCTGTGTCTGGGTTTATGAAAAAGGTGTCATTTGCTTTTTTTTTTTAATTTACACATTGTTTGGATACATTTATTTTCTTACTTTACAAATTACTGTTTTGATACATGTGCTTAGATGTGTTTAGTACAGTATATGCTCTTCTTGTTTTATCCTGTTAATTTTGTGTTTAAATGCTAAAAAAACATATTTAGGTGTAATTTTTTGGGGCCAGGAACCAATTAATTGGGGATTCGAACCCGAGTTCTGAACGGATTAAGTTCGAGTTCTGAGGTACCACTGTACTTTGTATAGGTGCCAATGGTATGTAGTATAAGTAAGTAGTTTTTATAAACATTGTACATTATTTCTTTATTTTTTTACATCTAGGTAAAATTCCTGCAAACCAAATAACTTGGGTTGATGTTGCTGTGAAAAGTAGCACAACAGCTTCACAAAGGCTGGGAGGGTCATCTGCCAAGCTGTCTGCATCTTCAGTTTTTGTGGGCAGGACCTCTTCTAAGCCAACTTCTAAACCAGCTACACCGAAGGACACAAAAGACACAAAGCATGAAGAATTTCCCAAAGCAGAACATGTCAGATTGTCAACATCGGAGCTTGGGTTTACTTTTACACCTGATACAACTCGATCCAGGATCTCCTCCCATGTTTCTGAAGATGGAGCTGAGGATTTACAACCAGACACGTCTGAGGTTCCCACAGAGCCACCTTCTATGTTTTCAACCAGCATGGCTATTCCACGCCAGAGAGTGACAGACAGCATTATCCGTGGATCTCCCACAGCAGCTTCATTCCAAACTGGAAAATACAGTGAATTCACAATGGCTCCCCTGTTTGACATTGAAGATTTTTCTCCACAGAATCAGGTAGAGTCATTCCCCAGGGGTGACTTATTTACCCTCTGGAAATACTCTCCTTTTACACCTCAAGAAGAAACTGCAACAACTGAGTCTCAAAAAGTGCAGACACCTATAACCACTAAGACATACCCCATGGAAATGACAGAGAGAACTGAAACCGAAAGAGTTATGGGTGTTACAGATCGCATCACTGAAGAATCTACCACAGGGATTCACACAGCTATGGACCTGGAAACTAAGATTAATGAAGGGACCGGTGTCTACAGTGGAGATATGCTAACAACAGCTTTCCCGAAGATTGAAGGAACCACGAAAGAGCAGCCGCAATCTGGTATGGCTGGCTTTCCTTTTTATATAGTACTTGTTAGATGATTTTAGTTCATTTGGTGGACAAGATCAAAGGAGAAAAGTAGTCTGTATGTTTGTAGAATAAAGGTTGTATAAACTAAGAGGTTTTATAGTCTGAAGTAATATGTGAGCTGTACATGTATTTACATCAAATCAGTTAGAAACTAAACAACATGTTTTTGTTTATAAAGGGGGTTTATAATGAGTGGAAACATTGAATTCTTAGTCTGAGAAGGAGTCAGTACAAAATTACAGCATATAAAGTATCATGTAATATTTTGTGATTTCTAATGTTCAGTACAGGAAGAGTCAAAGATCTTGCAGATTATTTTGGCTAAAGTACTGTTATATTATAGTGTTCTGATGTACCCACACCCCTAGATATTACAACCCATCATTTGGTGCACATTATATACAAAACAATGGATAAAATAATATAAACAATTAAAAAAATATTTAATTACTGAAATAATGACTTGGACCGCCTTTTGCCTTCATAACACCTCCAATATTTCTTAGAATTCTGATATAGATCTGTATAACTATATAATGGAATATTGGGCCAACCTTCAAGAAGAAAAACCTTCTGGTTGACAAGTACAGTGTGCTCTATGCTCCAGAATTTCGATAAAAGTTCAATCATCTTGAGATCTGGTGATTATGAAGGCCATGGAAGGTTTTTAACTTTATCCTACTGTTTATGAAACCAGTGTTGGACTGAAACCAAGAGGGGGCAGAGTTTGGACCATAGGGTTCATCTGCTCTTGTAAAACATCCTTCAGTTCCTTTTGCTATAGTAATTAGACCACATTTTTTTCAGTCCTTCAGGGGTACGTGTTTTTTGCTCCTTAACCTAGGGCTTGCATCTTTGTGCCTTGGACTTGAATATAAGCATTTTCTGAAGAGCAGCCCTGCTATACATTACAGATTTGTGATGGTCACAACATATTTTTAGTTGTCAGTAGTACAAGGAGGTCCTGACTCAGTTCTTTGGTTAGAATTTTCTTTGGTAGGGTTTAGCAATTATCCTCTTAAGTGGCCTTCTATTTCTGTCAGTGAACTTGCAGCTAATTTTTCTCTTTGAGAATGCAGTTTGCTTTTTTGACACATGCTGGCGTAATTTTTAAGACTGTTCCATCCATTGATTTAACAGCTTTTGTGACCCATGTGCGTGCAGTTTGAGCATTAGTTACTTGTCTTCTTTAAAACTCCATTAGTTTAACCTCATGTTGCTTTGAAAAAGTCACATATCAATGTGTTGATAGTTCTCATCTTACACATACTACCAATTGGCATTCCATCTAATATGACTCCCTTCTGTAGCTACTTTTATAAGTGTGATTTAGTTACTTTGGCTTTAAAGGCCTTTTTCATGTATGGTTTCTGTTGTTCACCACCTGTATAACACCTTGATTTTACTAATATAATGATTCCAAATTTGCACTTATGAATGTATATAATAAGATTTGAATAGGTTGCAATACATCATAACTCTAGTTTCCACTACAGATCTTTTCTTTCATTTTAATATAATAATATGAGAAATTGAGTTCAATAGCTGTGATTCCTGCATAAGTCATAAATCACTCATGCTATAGCAGCATGTTTTTATTTATTATATTAACTTAGTTCTTACATTTTATAACATATAACTTAGAATGTAGGGCTAAGCATACATCTAATTATATTCAACTTAAGCAACATGCATAATGTAGTTTCAGATCTAAATCTGCTGGATAGACCAGTGATATTTGAAGAAGAAGTTGTGGCTGTCCAGGGTCCTGAAATAAATTATATTTAAATTTTGTTCCAGTGCCTTACATAGACAGTTGGGGATGGATCAGGTAAATGGTCAGATATATATGGGTGTCATCTTAGTTTTGTGGTCAGCACTGTTACCTCACAGCTCCTGGGTTGGTGTTCCACTCCTATCCCTGCTCTTTGTGTTTGCACCTAGCGCTTCCAAAAACTGCATATAGACTTTACTAATATGAAATACAGTGCTACCTCAGAACTCAAATTTAACCCATTCAGAACTCCGGATCGAATCCTAAAAAGTTCGAGTTGTGATCGAATTTTCCCCATAAGAAATAATGGAAAACCAATGAATTGGTTCCTGGCCCCAAAAAATTACACCTAAATATGTTTTTTTTTTTTTTTTTAGCATTTAAACACAAAATGAACCGGATAAAACAAGAAGAGCATATACTGTACTAAATATACCTAAGCACATTTATCAAAACAGTGATTTTGAATTTGTAAAGTAAGAAAATAAATGTATCCAAACAATGGGTCTCATTCACCAATATTTTCTTAAGAATTCTCTTAAATTTGTTCCTGCGAAATTTGTTATGAACAACTTACGTCGGATTCATGATGTGTTCTTAAGTAGCAGAATTGTTCACACCTTTGTTCTTAAGAATGGTGAATCCCACGTCTTCGTACTTGAAAGCGGAAAGAGGAAAAAAACTAAAGTAATGCTGAAGTAGAAGTATTACAGTAAAATCCCGTTATAGTGGACTCGCTTATAACGGAATATCATCTATAATGGATGAGGTCTGCTGGTCCCGGCCATGCACCTTTAAGAACATGCAGAAAAAGTATCGGATATGGCGGACTCACATTTAACGGAATTTCGCTTATAACGGACAATTTAGTCCCCAGCGCCACTTTTAGCTGTAGTTTTGTCGGCTATAACGGACATGCAGCTTTGCCAGAAAGGCGCGTGGCGTGCCGGTGATATCCAGCGCAGATATGTAGTCGCGATTATTAATAGTCACACATCTGCTCAGGTAAAGTTGGATTACTGCATGTACAATATAATTATTTATAATAATTTAATGGGGTGTGGCATAAGTAAATGGTGTCCTGTATTTGTGTTCTACATATATACAGCAACTCTGCATATAACGGACTTTGGATATAACGGACTGTTTTGGGCACTTCTCTTGATCAGTCTTCTCCCCAAGGATCAATGGCTTTCGTATCCTTGAGGGACTACAACTCAGATTTCAGGTCAGCAACTACACATGAGTCAGGTGTCCTCTCCTTCCTACCATAGCGGCATTTACGGTAGTGGTAACCCTTACCACGGTCCTGCCTAACAGAACACGGGTTGCTCTGGTGGGAGGTATTGCCACTCTGCCCTTAAGGTGATCATGCATCTGGTGACATCCACCCCCTTTAGGATTAGCTTGCCTTTCATTCCACCTTTGTACACCTTCTGGTTCCTGGAAAGAAGGGCGCTGTGTGGGCCCAAGATGGGCCACAGGGGTCTCAGAGCTTTCTGACTGTAAGGGAGTGTCCAGAGGTCTTTGGAGTCCAAGCACCCATGATGCATCCTCTTTCTTGTCACTGGGTCAAACAATGGTCTCTCATGCCATTTGAACCATATGCCGAATCTCACACCTTTATGGATCATGTTGCTGTGCCGTGAGTGTGACATGGGTTCCGATGCATAGATATAGGTGGTGGAAGAAGAGAGATTTGAAAGGCTGTCATCCTCCAGGCCTGGTTAGTTCTGCCCTCAGAAGTAAGCTTGCCTCTCAGGTTCCTAATAATGTGTGATCTATGTTAAATGTAGTGCCTCTACATTCTTTAGTCTGTCTAAACTTGTCTGTGTATCTGTCCATTATGTTTATTTGGTGTTGGATAGCGTGGATAGCGTGTCTTATGCTTAAGTTTGTACATTGAACCTGGAGAAATGCAATTTCGTTCAGCTGTGCACTACTTCCTGTACAGTCTGAATGACAATAAAGTTCAGTTCAAGTTCGAGTTCCCATGATCAAGGGGTTCAAACCAATGGTTCCAGGGGCTTCCTGGCCATCAGGCTCTAGGTCCTCATCAGAAAAGGCCCGTTCTGGAAGTTAAGCAATATACCTCATTCTGGAAGTAGGGTCAACCTATTGAAACCTTTTTTCATTTCATCAACACTTATGTCAGACTACCTCTCCAAGAATTCAGTTCTGTCATATAGGGCTTTCAGATCAAGACTACTTCTCCGATGATAAAGTAGAAACAGTTTACCAATTCTGTCCTGAATGCTGAGGGACTTGGGTTCTCTTTGAACTAGTGACAGTAGGTCATGAATCCACACTCATGAGTTCACACTCAGGCATGGAGTACTGCCTCATGTTATGCATATCTGTCTCTGAGAGGTACATAATTCGGGCAACAAAATCTTCAATAGAGACCTGTTATGAGGCACTGGCTTGTTCCTCTGGAGCTTGGCTGGTACAAAGTGGTGTAATGTAATTACAAGCCACCAAAAATTTGCAGGATGAAGCAACACAGTGCAGTATAGGTAGCACAGTTAGCTGGGTGAACATTGGTTGCTTCATTTTGAATTCACCTGCCTGGAATTCAATTAAAATTATTAAAATTAAATTTAAGGGCTGTAATAAGTTATTGAAAGCAGGCAAGTCAACCCGAAAATGCAGGCAAACAGGGTTTAATCGGGGCAGACAGGACCAACACAGTGAACAACATCAAACATCAATGACAAGTCTGGGGAAGACTGACTCTGACAAGGACTAAATACACTAGACAGGTTAAACTAAACAAGCAACAGGTGATTACAATCGGGGAATCAGACGAGGTAATGAGGTACACGCTCACATGCTCTGGTGCCTTATCAAACAGTAATTAGCATGTCCGTTTTCAGTGCCACTAATGTTGTAGTGTTTTCATATTTGCTGGTGTATTTTCGCATTTGCTGGCGTGTTTTTGTGTTTGTGTTGTGCTTTTGTATTTGCTGGCGTGTTTTCGTATTTGCTGGCGTGTTTTCATATTTGCTGCTGTTTTTTGTATTTGCTGGCATGTTTTATTTGATTTTGTATTTGCTGGCGTGTTTTCATAATTACTGGTGCGTTTTCATGTTTGTTGGTGTATTTTGCCCTTCAGGCCTTCCATACTATTCCACAGACATGAAACTACCACAAGAATTCAAGCCTATGGATTTACACTGGACTCACTTGAGTCAATAACTTTGGCGACACCTGGCGGTGATATGGGGGTTGGTTAGTTCCAACACAACCCATTGTTTAGACAAAATACAAAGTTTGTATCATTCAGATATAACCAAAGCCAAGTCACAATCCCTTGCACATGGCACTGATAATATGTTGGATCAGTCTCGTAAAATACACCTAAATTTATTAATTTTAATTAAAATTACAAAATTTTGAATGCTTAAAACTGTTAAATCACTGTATTATTTCCATTAAGCTTAATTATATCGACAATATGGGTGATTCAGCTAGTTCTGATGGTTAAGAATTCTTGATAGTGATGGCTTCAAACTGTATCTGAATGACCACATCCATTGATTTCAATAAAAGACATTAATTGATACACAAAATAATAAACATGTTTGGTCATATGGATGTGAATGGGTTTATGGAAGGAATGGGATGGTGAGAATGTGCATGCAGCTATGCAGAAGGGGAGTAGGGTGTAAATCTGTATGAGTGGTATGCGTGTGGCCACTGTAGGGGGAGGGTTCACCATGCATACAGTCTCCCTTTGGTCTGAGGGTGGAAGGATTGAAATCCTCAGGGCTGAGTCCTAGTTTGGGTCCACAGCGTGAAATTGAACATGTGATCATCCAGGGATTATGCAAGTCCTTTGTACTCTGACTTTGTCTTCTGGTCAATAGACTGATAGTCCATGACAGTTCCTTAAACTTCAAAGTAATCAAAACAATTCACAAAAGACTGTACATCTGGGCAGCTCCTATTAGCTGTAAACACCTGGGCAGTTCACAAAATCTAGCCTAAACTAAGCAATCAACAGTTATATATATAATCACACGACCACATTTTAACATCAGACTAAAAAACAGACCCAAAAAGTGAAAGGAAGGAGGAGAGCAGTAAGGCAAGAAGTAAGGGCTGAATTTGGTTGGTGAGCAAACTGAACGGCAGTGCTGGGTGAGAAGAGGAGTAAGATCTCCACCAGCCTGAGCTGGACGTGCTCAGGGACCTCGGTGAGTGAGTTAAGCCTATTGTGGAGCGTTCTGGTGCATCTGAAGAACATAACTGAGGCACCGGTGGGGTTTTAATGTGAATGTAGACATTGTTTTCCAAAGTCCTGCATTTAAGACAGATTTTCACTGGTACATATTTTGTGTTTCAATGTGTGGGTAGACTGAAACTGGAATTCCGCTACCAAAGCTGTAAACCAAGTGCACCTGCAATGTCTGAACCTGCAGTGTCAGATTTTACGATTTCTTCTACCATCTCAGTGGGGACCAAGTAAAGAGAGACTGATCCCCAGCTCAAGGCTGTTACCTTCCTACAATGAATACAGCATTCAGTAGCTTGGGATTTGGGTTAGAAAAATGAAGAAGGAAAAGTGGTTATTCAAATGTAGGGGGTCCAGCTGCATGCAATTTGGGTGCACTAGGGCTGTTAGATCTTTGCCCCCCCTAACAACTTGTGTGTGGCCACCCTTGGGGGGAGGGTTCACCAAGCATGTCCACTTAGGAAGGAGGGAGCAGAGGAGGAGGAATTTGGAAGTAGATTCAAAGTTGTCGCATGGCATAGGTCACTAGAGAACAGCTTCTAGTAATCTAGGCTCAGTGGGGTGTATCTGAATTAACCCAAGGGTTATAGTATAGCAACTGCATATAGCTATATTCATGCTTTTATTCATTCTGGAACTGGGCTGTGTGTTCTCGTGAACAATTAGAATCTTTAAGGCACTGTTGAAAAGCACTGAGTGTAGAACTCTCCCCAAACCAGGTCTGAAGTTTTCCCACCCTGTTGGGCTATTTTGAAAATACATTTGTGGGTAAATATTAGCAGGTCATGCAGGCTTTTGGGTTGCTTTCATAAGGTTCCATGGCAGCAGACTGTAAGGGGAAAAAGAAATAGATTATTATGAATGCAAGTAGCTCCTAATCCTGAGTAATGCTGAATTGTTAGCCACTGAAAGTCAGAGACAGATGCACACGGAAAGCAGGGTTGCCAAGTGTCATGCATCTGGCGTGAAACTCATGCTTTCAGACTCTCAAGCAAGCAATCTTACGGTAAATCTATGTTATTCCATTATAAACCTAAAATTAGCTACATCGGAAACCCTACAGACTATTTACAAGGTGATAAAACTGTTACATACATGTAAATGTGCATGCAGACCAGTCTCAAATTGAAAATCGCACTCTGGCCAGCTAACCAAAGAGAGGGTCCATCTATGTGACATCATTGTGTTTAACTGTGGTTTTATAATGTTCAACATTTCAATGTGAACAACATGCAGAATGCTGGTTTATTTCTTTGAGATACATTATACTGGGGTTTCAAATATATGAGTTTCATCTTCCATTGGGTGGATTTTAAGCAGATATTTGGTTGACCTGGCAACACTGCCCCAAACAGTAAAGGCGTTAAACACATCATGATTTGAGGCTGTGCACCAAGCATAGGAACTGGTGCCGGAGAAGCATGACACCAGGCAGTATCAACAAACTCTAACACCATGGGCGTCACGTCGTTAGGGTCGATCGCTTGGGGCTCTAGCCTCGAGTATTTTAAGCCTATTCTTGAGTATTTTAGGCCTGATGCCAATGAAAAAAGTAAAAAGAAAAAGACAAACCCCAGGTAAACTTGACTTAGCACCTGATCTTTTCAATAGCTAGAAACTCCCAGTCTAAAACGTTTTCTCTGTTCAGCGAAATCGGAATTCATGCGACTTTTACGAAGGGACGGAGCCAAAAGGGTGGCAGGGCCCTTGCCAGTCCCAGTGCCTCCCCGCTGGAAATGGTAAACATTAAAATATACCAATGAGGATATCGGGCAAAGATCTGAGCGGAAAACTGTAATTTCCGAGTGGCCCTGAAGGCATCCCGACGCAGCAGGACCCCGTGAGCACTGCTTACTGACATATCATTGGCTAAAAGCTCTGGCAGTGGCACGCGTTCCTACATGATCCAAAACACACCCGCGGTATTGATAACAGCAGG
>JAODJU010000040.1:24325902-24337786 GCA_026776725.1 Gnathonemus echidnorhynchus | reverse complement strand
CAACACCAATTTCTGCTGAGGAATCTAAAGCAACAGATGAAATTCCGCTGACAGCTACTGAGACAGCTATGCATTCCGTAAGTGTGTCTGCAAGGACTGGTGCACCAAGAGCTACAGTTACAGCAAGTCCACAAAGCACAATACATCCATATATTTTCAGTAATATTCTGTCTCTTGTATCAGAAACAACATCAACATCTCCCATTACCTCAGTAGTTTTCAAATACCATGAAGAGGAAGAATTTTTTTTACCGAATCCCATTAGCAGCCAAGCTAAAACCAGTATTGTTGAGTCATCCCCTGCCATAATTGACAATATCGAGGAAATAACATCTACTGTTATGTCTTCTAAAGAAGTGCATAAGAAAAATGAATTGTTCTCTGGTGTGACGGAAACCATTAAAGAAGATTTTACAATGTCTAAAACAATGATGAAGGATGGAATCACTACTAACGTGAATACTAGTTTATCAGGAAGTTTGTCTTTGTTGCCCAACGTCTTGAATGAAGAAAAAGATGACACAGCAACCTTACCTGTCACATCATCCTCACCATCAACATCAGACATAGCAAAAGGTTTTGACACAGATATAGAATTCCCAGCATTGACCCATCATTTATTGAAAAATGAGTTAATTTTTCCTACTAAACAACCATCAAAATGGGGTACATTGGAGAACATCACAGAGTCTTTGACAGCTTCCACTTTTAAAATCATTAGCACACAATCCTCGAAAATTCCAGTAAAAGCAACACCTATGACAAAGGGAAGCATGATGCACTATGATGACATGTCTACTTCTGCACTGTTTGAAGCTGGGCCACCTTCAAGTGAATTAATAACCACCCTCAAAACTGAAATAAACTACGGACAAAGACATACCATTGAAGCTTACACAGTAGATATTGCAGGTATTTGATTGCAACTGTCATTCTTAATTGACATACATTTGATAGTTGTGAAAATATAGATTGCTTCTACAGCAATCCTTCAGTTGAATAGTTATTAATCATTTGCCAGATTATAGCATAACTACATAGACAATATATACACATATATATATATATACACATATATACATACATATATATACATATATATATACATATATACATACATACATACATACATATATATATAATTACTACTTCAATTACATTGTATTTCCAATTTAAATCATCCTGATAATAGCTCATTTTTCACTCTTGACAGGTGTTCATTCATGTGCTGAAACAATTTGCCTGAATGCTGGCACTTGCTACAAAATAGGAAACATCCAGTCATGTATTTGCGCTCCTGGTTATAGCGGTGAACAATGCGAAATAGGTATGTTGAACATGGTGGTTCTTATGATTACTTGACATGAAATATATTCTGTACCCAATAGACAAAAACGGATATGTGCAAACAGGCTGTAATTTTTTATATTTAAATGGTCCTTTTGAGCTTGAGGCTTCTTCTCTTCTAAATACTAATGTCATTAGTTCATTCCATAATTAAAATTAAATATGAATCTTATCCACTGGTTGCATTATTATTAATTAATAATATTTTGGTTCTTTGCACATAGACATTGATGAATGCCAGTCAAATCCATGTCATAATGGAGCCACTTGCCTTGATGGCCTAAACTCCTTTAAGTGTATTTGCCTTCCTACCTACAAAGGAACTCTTTGTGAACAAGGTGAGACCACTTGGCTTTACTTTAAATTATTTATATGGCTTTTGACAAGCTTCTTATTTTGCTGCTAAACATTTTATCTGTAAATATAGTAAAAATGTACGATCAAGACAAATTTCAGTATTAAATTTAGTATACCAGTAATAATAAGCAGTTTTTACCCTTATTTATTAGTTACTTAATATTATTATATTAGCACCTTTAATCATTCATTAGTTACTGGTTAATATATAGTTTTAGAATGTATGCAGATATATGAATAACATGAATGCATTTGTAAAGGCTTTTCAAACTAGTGACCTTCTGCTTAAATTATCGTTGAAGATCCTCAATCAGTTTCATGAAGAAATTAAACAAGACTGCAGGTCTGTTTTATTATTCAAATTACTGCCTCCATGCTTTGTTTTAAATTTGTGAGTATACAGGCAGTCCAAGTTCCATTCCCTAAGTCTGTTTTAAATTAGAAAAATAATAAATAATACAGTAAATAGTAATAATAATAATAATAATAGGTATTAATAGTAGTAGCAGTAGTAGTAGTAGAGGTAGTAGTAGTAGCCGTAGTATACATTAATGATAAAAGTCACTACACAAGGTACTGTACTGTGCATCGAGCTGACAAACCACTGGAGCTGTGTGATGTCTCAGTAAGAAATCGATTCAAATCAATACTCTAAGACAGGGATATTCAAATCACGGTCCTCGAGGTCCGAGCACTGTTGGTTTTCCAGCCTTCCTTTACCTGTCAGTCAGGTGTGAAGCCTCTGACCAATCAGAATCAGTAATTATTAAACCAACTACCTGGGAGAACTGAAAACAAGGCCTGGATTTGAAATCGAGGCCCAGATTTGAAGAACCCTGCTCTAAGACTAACAGCATTTAAGGAACATAGAATAGTGTAGGCTAATAGAGATTTTCCCAGAATTATGGTTTTTACGACATTTCTTGAACGTTGATAGGAAATCTGATGATTGGATGTGATTTTCCAGTTCAGAGATCCACACATAACAAACATCTTGAGTGAGATTTCTCAGGTGGTGGAAGGCTCTCTAAGTGGCATTGGTTTTCTGATTGAAGAGGACAAGATAGGGTGTAGCTCTTGAGCAACATCTCCATGGAAATGGGTGTCCATTCATTAATGGCTCTGAAAGCCAGCACGAGTGACTTGAACTTGATGCAAACACCTATGGAGAGCCAAAAAAAGAGACAATTAGTGGTTTTGGAGCATTTTCAATCCTTATAACATTTTACAGAAGTTTTAGACATCCCTGAGTGACAGGGGCCCTAAAAAAATTAGAAAATAACTGGATTGGTCTGGACTGGGGGCCCCAATATGATACACTTTTATGGGGACCAAAATCTTTAGCAATGCCCTTGATTCAGTAAAGAGTTGCAGTGGTATGGTGTGAGATGTCAAGTGACATTGGCGTAGAAGTAGTAGGAAAACCCAAGTGTCCAGGTGATCAGCTTTAGAGAACTTTTGTGTATGTCTTTCTGTTTTTCCAATGGATTATCTGGAGGTACTGCTGTATTTTACATTGGTGCTACCTTGTTACATATTATGGTCTGCACAAAAGATGGTTTATACAAGATGAACTATGCCTTGAATTTAAAAATTCTGAAGATACTGTGTTTTTGTTTTTCTTCCAGACATTCTATTTTTGCCATATTTATTCCATACTTGTAAATGACAGACATACAAAACCATAAAAAGCATTCAGTAGTTTTTAATAAACAAGGTACATTCTCTCCAGATACATGATATACATACAGTTCACCCTTCTGCATCATGACTTTTGTTCTTTCAGTAGATTACAGGGTTGAAGAGATTAAATGGGATATTTGGCAACCCTGTTTTGGGAATTTCGTGAAAGTCGCACAGGACACATGGCGACCAACAGACTACAGACAAAAAGTTTAGTAACTCATAAATGCAGAAAATATATGTACATTGCTGGTTTGGAGGATGCCAAGTGTGTTTATGGCAACCTCTGACTTGTGCAAATATTATCTGGACTGGGCAGCTGACCGAGGCCTGACAGCAGAGAGGTCTGACAGCGGAGAGGCCTGAGAAGGATAGCTGCAGCCTTATATTATCGGAGCCCCTAACCTCTGTGATGTGGAAGGGTCCACATTATACATAAGGACATATATACTACAACATTATATAATTAAAGTGGGATAATCACTTAGGTTTATCATATATATGTTTCAAATTATAAAACATGTTTAGGGGATTTAAAATTTATTTAAACAGAATTCCTACAGCCAAGCAGTTCAAAAACTTGTGTTTTGTGTAGAAGTAACTTGACGAGGAATTTTGCAATAGTCCTTTTCAAAATCGATTGACTTATAATCTGAAGTTATTTCTCTACAAACCAGACGTATTACTCTGCAAACAAGTGTGATAATTAAATGTAATTATACATAACAAAGTTAGTATTATATAAAACATTAATTATTATTCAACTGTCTAATTTCTCTGTAATGGGTCTCTTTAGACACTGAGACATGTGATTACGGCTGGCACAAGTTCCAGGGCAACTGTTACAAATACTTTGTTCATCGGCGGGCTTGGGAAGCAGCAGAGAGAGACTGCCGTGTAATGGGAGCCCATCTCACCAGCATTCTTTCCCAGGAAGAGCAGCTGTTTGTGAATCGTAAGTGCTGTGTCACTGCCTCTTATCAGAGTCACCATGTGTGTAATTAACAAACACTGAGAAAAAAACCTCGATTTCCCCACTTGATTTCCTCACTTGATTTCCCCTATATTGTTCCCTCACCATTCGTGCCTTGTGTGTGTGTGTATACAGACATGCAATTATTTATTTATTTTACAGGTTTGGGAAATAACTACCAATGGATTGGTCTCAATGATAAGATGTTCCAAAACGACTTCCGCTGGACTGATGGCCAACCTATGGTAAAAATCATTTCCAATTTTAAATTAGCACGCTGTCAGTTTTTTCCTGTTATTGTGATTTGAAAATGTTTATTATACAGGAGTTTGAATTTGCAATATCCAGAGAGAGCTTATCTCTTTAGATAAGTGAGGCTCTGCATGTCTTCTGTTTTTTTTGGGGGGGGTTGGCATGACATAGGCTCTTCTTCAAACTCTGTCAATGGCAACCAAGTGAGTTGCTCATAGTTGACATATTCCTGCTTATAACACATAATTGTATCCTCACTTCAAAACCAGTTCTATAATCCACCTATAAATAAAAGGAGGGTTTGGGGTATTGAAGCAATGCATTACAACAAGTTAAATGGATCTTAAATAAACGGAGAGCTAAAGGCTTAGGCATGGGGCTGGATGAGGTGGGGGATTGTGCGGAGATCATTTGAGCAAACATGCAACATGTCTGATGGAAAACTTTTGTGAGTAGCTTTGGGGTTTGTGAATTTTATAAGCCACTGATGTCTAAACAATCTCAAATACAATTTGGGAATGGAAAGGTTACAAACAGGGCCAAAGACAGTATTCAATAGAATCCACATTCAATACCAGCACCTTTCAATGGAACAGTATGAAAATCCGTGCAAACAGAGCTGCACATTAAATTATTTAAATATTTTCTTGTCCTATTACAATGTACTATGCCTGTCTTTTTTATGAATTTTAATGCAAAATTCAGAAATGGTTTAGATGAACTGCATCTTCATAATGCATTCATTATGCATTCATTGATCATTCAGCGCACCTTCATAAAGTATTTATAATACATGCACAGAATATTCATAAGTAGCATGAAAGTATACCTTAACATCCTAACATACCTTAATAGCTTTAATATACATTAATAACAACCATTATATAATAAAACATTACAATTGTATAATAATATATTTATTAGTGTACTTACATGTTGTTTATGAATATTCTATGAATGCATAATGAAAGTGCACTGAATGTTCTACAAATGCATTATAAGGTGCAGTTTATGTCAAGCGTTATATTTTGTCACGATAAATGAATTCCTAAATGTTCTGATATGCAGTCACGAAAAAAGATGTAGACAGTATGGTTCAACATACATCATAATTGTATGTCATAACTAGATCTGTAACTGGATCTGGTTCCTTTAAATCAGAGCTAGATTTTAACAATTCTGAGTTATTAGTTGAGTTCTCCTCAAACGAGCATGATGGGCCGAATGGCCTCCTCTCGTTGGTAAATTTCTTATGTTCTTAAGGTAGACCTTTATTTTACCATGCAGAGCGGTATGGAGTCTCAGAATTTTCACCTAGGAAAGGCCAGCTATGTAATGAGCATTAACCTCTGGAAGTGACTTGGCAAATATGTACAGTTCTTGCGAACAATCATATGAGACCAATGATGACATTTACTATGGATCTGAGCCAGCAACCTAAGCCAAAAGTCCTGCACTACACGGCGCCCAGAGAGTGGATGAGGCTGGAACTTATCCATGTCGTTCTTACTGCCAAAATACTTCTCTAACTTTGTGTCTAACTGAAGCATTTTATATGGCCTACAAACTCAGGAGCTTTTGCAAAGGTGACGTCAAAAATATGAATGTCACTAAAGTGAAGTAGGCTATTATTATTATTGGTACGATAGTTTTTATTTCAGTCATATTCAGGGGCAGACTGGCAACAAAAAACAGCCTGTGGTATATTTCACCACTGTCTGCAGGTGTGTGTGTGTGGGGGGGGTTTCCAGGGTATATTTTGCCAATCATGATCACCAATGACATAAAGCATTATCCATTAATCTTCTCCTGCGCTTGATCTGCACTCAGCCCTCACAAGACCGACCACTGGGAAAATTTCGGAACTTTTCCAAATGTATGTTACTTTTGTTAAAGCAATTGATGTCATTTAGTTGATTGTTCACAGGTTTTTAGATAACTCTTTAGAAAAGATATAAATATGTAAGTTGCCGTTTCATTTTCATTGTTGGAAAAAAATAAACACTTTATTTTTAAACATTTTATACTCCATTACGCTGGAGCTGTGACAATAAAACCTTGAGTCGAATGTTAGGTTCATATCAACTTCCTAAATGTGACTTTATTGCCACCAAGTGGCACCTGAAGGCATTGCCTGTGCTTAGTAGTTTTCCTTGCTCTATTCAATCCATGCTTTACCTTAGTTATAGCCTACTTCACACTCATCAGTTTTGCCCTTCATCAGTAGAACTTGTAAAAATAAAATAAATGAACAAACAAATAAGTCATGTTGAGCAAAAGCAAACTTCCGAATTGTGCAGCAAAACCAGTTCGTATTTATAAGTTTACAAGTAAAAATTCAAAAATAAGATTTTTATGTTATTACTCAGCACCAGCCGAAGTTTTCACACCAAGGTAACATAGCTTTATGGGCATGAAAAAATAAACCACAATGAAGCTGATTCTGTGTTCTACATGTGCTTAGGAAAAAAAATTAAATTGGTACTATCAACAGAATACCGGTGTGGTACCTCCCTCCCCAGTTATTATTACAACAGTTACAGTTAATCGGCTAGATTGTCACTGGAGCATGGGTCCCTGAGGTACATTTGTGTGCCCCCCTCCCAATCCCCTGCTCCACAGTGATATGTTTTCATCCAGTGTGGATGAGTTTCTGGGAGATAAAAAGCACAGGGTGTTTTTTCACCTGGGAAAGGGTGGAGGAAAATCTGGATGGATTAAAGCTTCCTCTCTTGGAGACAGAGCAGAACGCATCCACTGAGAAATTTCAGGTGGAAGGTTTTGCTGAGTCCCAGGTGGCACTTGGCAGTGTTACCCATGAGTCCTGTCTACTGGATGGAGTCTAGGTAGGCCACTGTATAATGTCCATGAGCCTCTGGAAGGTGGTAGCTGATCCGTGGATTGCAAAAGTGAGGGTGATGTACCTCCAACGGAAAAGTACATTCAGGCTAAGGGGTACCTTGGTGAGACAAAGGATGGATATCAATAAGCCCTTCCTAGCAGCTTGATCAGTTCATACATGCGAGGCATAGAGCAGCTCAACACTGCTGCTTGGGTTCAGCGCTAGAAGAGGTTGAGGTTGAAGTAACTGGAATGTGGGAAACAGCAGAAAACCCAACATTTTTATTGAATACAGACCTGATAGAGATGTGTATGTTCAGAAAACAAGATTGAGTTTAAATTTGTTTTTTAAATCAAAAGTTAAAACCTATAAAAACATTCCGAAAGCTTAGTACATTAAGGTACAGTACTTTGAAAAGGCACTGAATTGCTGTAATGGAATCCAAGTAACCATTCCAGGCAAAACGGGTTTAGGATTTACATAAATTAAAGTTTTTCTCTGGTCAAGAATGTGAAAGGTCAATATTTTTGGAAATGACTAAACAGAATTCCAGGAAAACTGAAACTGTTACTTTTAAAATGTCTTTCACATTGCTGACATGCAGTCCTGTTCAATTTTCAAGCATACAATGGACACCGTGTATGTACCAAATGTAAAAGTACCAAATGTAAGAGTACCAAATGTTGGCTTCACATCTAACATATCCCACATCTTGACACGCACCATTTTTACAAGTGTACATTATTCACCCCACATGGGGGTGCTCATAATGTTTTGTATAGTGTATAGTCACACAACCCGGCTGATGAACAGTTTTTATCCCACATCCATCACACTTCTGAACTCGCAGCACCGATCTTGAACATTCTGATGCAAAACCCCAACATGTGCAATTTTCATATTTATGTGCATTCAGACCACTTGATAAACCTCTGTAAATTGCTCACCCACCAACTTACCAGCACCTTATAGTGTGTGTGTGTGTGTGTGTGTGTGTGTATTATATATATATAGTATCTGTACATACCTTATTCTGCGATTCTATTTATGCCTCAGAATCCATTTCATTGTACATCTGCTGGCGCGTTCCAAACTAAATGTCGTACTTACAATGACAATGAAGAATCTATCTATCTATCTATCTGGCTTTAAAACCAATGTTCCTGATGAACTTATAATAAGCTTGTGTGCTTTACCATATCTTGGGATACACAACAAGAACATAAAAAATTACATCCTTCTTTGTTCCATAGTTCCAAAACAAAACATGCAAAATGAAAAAATGTAAAAACATGCAAACTACTACATTTGCAGCATGCAAACTACAGTGGTTATTGTAGTTATTTATTTTTACATTTTTACCAAAATGTCTTTGGTTATCATGAACAAAATAATTATTTAGTATTAATGCTGAATAGATGTATTTTTCCATGAATTAAATAAAATCATTTATTTTTTAGCAATATGAAAACTGGAGACCAAATCAGCCTGACAGCTTCTTCACATCTGGTGAAGACTGTGTGGTTATGATCTGGCATGAAGACGGGCAGTGGAATGATGTGCCCTGTAATTATCATCTCACGTTTACCTGCAAGAAGGGAACAGGTATCAGTCATCACTTCCAAACCACTACTGCTGAATGCTCTATCAGGATTTCCTGTGACCTTTTCACTGCGATACTCAAAACACAAGTTTAGATTACACTATGGTACTAAGCCCAAGGACCATTCAAATTTGTACTCTGTAAATGTCTCATTTGATAAAAGTCTATTAATTAGTAATGGGAGTAGTATAATATTTTCATAAATTGTCATTTATATTTTAAAAACTCCGCAACATGACTCAACATTACCAGAGTAAGATTATTGTCTGTACCTTTTGTCCCTCCTCACAGTTGCGTGCAGTCAGCCTCCACTTGTGGAAAATGCCCGCACCTTTGGATTATTAAGACCCCGCTATGAGATCAACTCCCTGGTGCGCTACCAATGCCAAACTGGTTTCATCCAGAGACACCTTCCGACAATCAAGTGTAGGGGAGATGGACAATGGGACAGTCCTAAAATCTCCTGCATGATGCGTAAGTATTTAGGTAGCGTTTGAACATATTATGTATGCATCAAAGAAACTAAATCTGTCTATTTCTGTATTTTGTTCAGCATCAACATATCAAAGGACTTACGCACTGCAATATCGGTACAATCTCTACAACAATAACAGGAAGTGGTCCAGTGAACAACTGAAACACCTCCATAACTGGTACAAATAAGAATACAACAGATATTTACATTTTTCCTTGGTAAATGTGCATTGTGTCCTAGTAGTAAAAGTGCCTTTTTAACATTGAAACAACTGTTTACAGATACTTTACACACTAGATGAAATCTTTTTTTTTTTTTCTTTTTCATTTTCAGTACTAAATACTGATACTGATTGGTAATTAGAAGGGTAGAATCAGCTGGTCACTGAAATCTCTTTCTGCCTGTGTTGATGGAATGATCTTTATGCTGAGGAATGTCAGTTGTGATTTCTTGCTTTGTAATTGTGTTTATTTGTTATGTGCAACACTGTATATTTGTTGTCTAATATATTTTAGTATAGCGGCTTCCTTAATGACATAACATGTGACTGAAATCTTCCCAAAATATTTTATGGTGGGACTATGCAAGCTGCAACACTTGTAAATAGTATACAGTATAATGCTGAATAATGTAAATATATCATATCATTTGTCAGATATCAGTATGAAAACAGACTCCTTTATGAGAGTAAAATTGACAGTTCTTATGCTGTTTACGTACATAGGCTGGAAGCATTGTAGCTTAATCTACAAGCAAGTTATATTAAATATTGTCAATAGATAGACCAATCCATAATCCTATCAGTAATATAAATGAATATATGAGGAGACAACCTCCAATTATATATCAACTATCCATGCGGGGGAAGCGACAGAAATCACGCTGACGATGAGGGTAAATGATCCTTCTGGAATCTTGTTACATGTGTGACATACCCTGAGATAATAAAGTTTTGGAGAAAGATGGTTTAGGGAAAATGATACTGTAGACTGTGTTGTAATTTCAGCCATGAATGTGATGGTTTTCAAAGGCTGCCTGCTTTGTTTATTATTTTTAAAAGGCAGCTTTGAACATTTACCTACAGACAGAAAATTAAATTAATTTAGTTGTTTTTTCTTTAAAAAAAATATTATATATTGATAAATTAACTGAATGAAATTCATATTTTCCTATTGTATTATTTAAATATAGTATGTTTAAAAGTAGATGAATAGATATCAACTGTCTGAATGCTGCAGCCAATAAGAAAGGCAAGATATTTTAGTGAACCCATGAACATTTAAGTTACACATTAAAGTTACAGAAAGTGTATTTCTTCATTCTTTTGTGTCATGTTTACATGAAAATTTGACCATATTGTTACTATTCTGCTAGTATCCTCTACACATGGTAAGTCTTCCTTTCAAAGTAATTTTTTGATAAAATCATTTTTTCGTGAATAATTTTAAAAAGATATGAATAGAATGTACTTATTAAAAACCCTGAAAGACTTGAACAATACATTTAATAAGACATCTAATTTATTAATGAGTGGGATGTGTTTCCTTTCATTAAATGAAAAAATATCATTGATAAAAAAAAGTTTTCCATTTGCAGTGTTAATGAGACAAAAGAAACAGGTACATTAAGTGATAAAATACCAGCAATACAACAGAATCAATACAATTAAAAAACTGTTTTGATATTGTATTTAACCCTATGGAGAATCTTTGATTAAAAAATTACTTGTTTAAACTGTTACTGTGTTTTGATTCAAATGAAATATTTCTTATTATATTGTTTATGTATACCTTGTTAATTTCTGTCCACCCGTGTTACAATCTTCCAACAGCATTATGATGTTAAAATCACTCCACATTACAATACTGTACATGATAAAAGCCCAAAATTGTACAAATAATTGACGTAATATAGTGCACTTCGTGTACCACTTGGTGGTGGTAGTGGCACAGGACAGGCATAAACCATTTAATTCTTTATTAGGAACAACTAAATTTTGCCTCCAGAAATTTACCTCCATCAGATATACACTATATGGCCAAAAGTATGTGGACACCAGCTTGTCCAACATCTCATTACAAAACCAAGGGTATTACAGTTTTTCTCAGTTTCTTTGGAGCATTTCTAAAAACAGTTTATGCATATGGCGCTACACTATCATTTAGCTGCAAAAGTCTGTAACTTACTCCAGTTTTCCCCCAAAGTCCAAAAACATGCTGAGGCTAATTGGAGTTATCAAATTTCCTGTTGGTGTGCATGTGTGAGTGAATGGTGTGTGAGTGAATGGTGTGTGAGTGAATGGTGTGTGAGTGTGTGAGTGAATGGTGTGTGAGTGAATGGTGTGTGAGTGTG
>JAODJU010000040.1:24281513-24324894 GCA_026776725.1 Gnathonemus echidnorhynchus | reverse complement strand
GTGAGTGAATGGTGTGTGAGTGAATGGTGTGTGAGTGTGTGAGTGAATGGTGTGTGAGTGAATGGTGTGTGAGTGTGCCCTGCAATAGGTTGGCACCTCATCCTAGGTTGTTCACTGCCTTGCGCCCATAGCTTCTGGGATAGGCTCCGAACACCCCCATGACCCTATAATAGGAGAGAAAATGATGGATGGATGGATGGATGATGAATGGATAGACAGCAGTTTCAACATTGTAAGGCTCTACAATAGAGTATGTAAAGTTCTCTGGCAAGAGAATGCATTTGTATGTACATGTAACTTCTTCAGATCTCAAGATACAGTACAATAGTAAACAAAATAATAACACAAAAACAACAAAATGGCAATACAATAAAAAAATGACAACATGGTGGGAACCAAAAACTCAACAAGGCCATATCACTGCAATTTATAGAATATATCTGTCATGTGCTGCCTGCCATATCCACCTGACCCTCCTGTCTCCTCCCTAGTGTGACCCTAAGAAGCAACACCTGTTACTCGTTTTCCTTACCTCCCATTCCTAACCCTCCTGTTAATCATTCCCAGCTACCTCTCATTAATGGTCTTGTTAGTCTTGTATATTCATGCTTCCCAGTACTGTGTTCTTCCGTCCAGTCATTGATGTCGAACCTCCCTATTGCCAGTCCTCCTGTTTTGATCCTTCGTGGTCCAGTTTGTTTCCAGTCTGTTCCTTTAGTTCGGATAAACCCCTTTTTGTTTTATTACAACACCTGCCCTCAAGTCCTTCATCCGTTAAGTTGTGACAATATCTTTTGGGCAGCTTGGTTAACTGTTTTGCATGTGGTGGCGAACACAATGATCACACACATACATAGTATTGGGCATTTAATTATTACAATGGGAAACTACATAATCTATTTTGACCAGCAAGACTAAAGAAACTAAAAATGCCAAATGATGACAATTGTACATAACCTTTTGTACATATGTAGTAAAATATATGGAAATTTGTGTGAACCAATGAGAAATGATGTTCTTCTGTGCAGAAGTGACATTTTGGTGTGAAGATTTTGTCATGCCCTGCTCATCCGATCCTCCCGTGTGCCACGCCCCCTCATCTACCTCGTGTGGAATCCCTGTGTTTATCAGCTGTTTCTTGCTGCTGTTAATTAGTCCTACATATTGAAGTCTGCGTTACGTATGTTTTCCCCAGTCCGGTCATTGACATTGCATGTCTCCAGTGTCTTGTGTGGGATTGATTCCTAATAAACCCCGTATTCCCTGATTCTCTGTCTACCCGCTCCTGCTTCCCCAGGTCCACGTTGTGACAGATTTCACTTGTTGTTTTACATTTCAGAAATGCTCCAAAGCAATCGATAAAAACAGTAAATAATGTTTGGCAATGAGAAGGGTAGAATCAGCTGATAACTGAAATCTCTGTCTACCTGTGTCAATAGAATGATCTTTTATGTGATTTCTCTGGGTAATGTTCTTTTCTGACTGTGGTAAGTGTTCTCATCAAAAAACAAGCAAAAAAAGAATAAGAAATCAAATGTAGCACCTATCTAGATCTCATTCACTCTTTGCAATGCTACTGCCACTGCAATCAAAATTCAGCACATCTTAATCATTCAGTCTCTGTCACATTTTCTTTTTAGATACTTTAATTTAATTATTCTTTTATGATAAATGCCCATGTGACAGATCAAATGGAGTCTTGCCTATGGAGCACCCAGCACCCTAAAGCCCTATTTCCACAACAAAAATGCAAAGTTTGTTTTGTTCTCCACTACTGTACATGTCTTCTTCCTTGCCAATTTATTTTATTTAAAAATAGAACGATTCATTGTCAAGGTATGCTGATTTTTTTGCAAGCTACAGAAATGTTGAATTTTATTTTCTATGCTTGAATGCATAACTCCAGCATGCTAAGAGTGTAAAGTTGTAAACTTTGAATTTAGTTTTCTGATTCAGTGGGGAAATAAGACTCTGGAAAGAGTGTGACTCACAATGTTTTTTTTCTGTTTTCTAATGCAACACATCTGTGAGCACTGAGCCTTTAGGCTTCAGCTGTTCCAATAGTACTTAAAGACTGAGAGCAGTTCCTGCTTCTTCAAAAATAAGCAACAGACAGAGAATAAACTTGCCACAACTGGAGCTGTGAGCAGTACTGATCACGAAGTGTGAAGATATAAGATGTTTTTTCACACTTATATATGAAACTGTGCGCTGGATCTGCTGGAAATCTACGTGTGTGGTATATAGCTGACCTTGCATATGGCATGTGTATCCAAGGACAGGGGGCTGCGTGTCTGTTCAGCTGCATCACCTGTGAGATGGAAGATCTTTGCTTACCGTATTCCAGCTGGGAGATGTATGGGGAGAAGACATTTATTTACACAAAATGGACTGCATGGGGGGCATGAGAGTTTATTGACAATAGGATTGGAATCCAATAGATTTGGGTATCTTGAGATGAGACCACTGAATATTATGAGTTAGATATATTGTATAAGAGAAAGGGGAAGCAAGTCAAAATTAATTCTGATTTCATATCACTCTTCCATGGTGAAACTTTTAAAAGTTATTCATGAGCACAGTAACAATCCATACCAATCACTTATGATCACTAGTACAGGGTGACTGTGAGTAGAGGACACAAGGCAGGAAATGCCAGTACATAGCTCAGTTTTTAGTACAACGTGTGAGGAAACGTCTTCTTGGAAGAAATTTAGACAATAAAAGTATTCATTAAAGGAAATTTAAAATTTCTTGAATTATAGCGTTTACAAAGACACTTCATCTGATCTCATTCTGGTTCTCAGTGCTTTGCAGCATCACTGTAACAATAACTAGTTACCATATTTTAGTACAGCAAATTATATATGACTTTTATGCAAAACGTAATTGTGTGGCCGGAAAATACGGGACAAATAGCATCCCATACTGGTTCAAAATAGGACACAGCATTTCAATTTTTACAATTTTTCAATATGGGAAGATACTATATGGGATGGATGGACAACTCTAATCCATGGGCATCATTAGGCCAGATCACTATAGCCCTGAGTATTTTAGTCCCAATGCCAGTTTTCCTTCAATAAAATAAAATAAAAGTCAAGCTCCAGATAAGCTGGACTTAGCCCCTGTATTTTCTCTATAGCTAGGAATTCCCCTGCTCTAATCTTCACAGACTTAACTGCACAACTGCACTGACATATTCCTTTTGCAGAATAATAATCCATCCTTCCATCCATTTTCTATAACCATTTGTCCTTTTCAGAGTCGCAGGGTGTTCGGAACCCATTTGATAACTGCAATCTACCTTAACATATTTTTTGACTTTGGGGGTAAATAATAATAATAATAATAATAATAATAATAATAATAATAATAATAATAATAATAATTGTAACAAAAACTGAATCGTCTTATTTACACTATATGCATGACATTAGCTACAGTGAACAAGAACAATATTTACCAATCAAATAATTAAAAAATAAAACTCTCGGCTCTTTCATTCATAGTATATCAATATCTTGTCCACAAACCAAGAAGTATGTTTATCGTGCTTGACTGCTGAACTCACATTTTGAATGGTTAAATGTGTGTCAATAATCTTTGAGTTAAGAACACTCAAAAGGTTTAAAAATGCATCATATTCCATAACTATCCAATTAACTACTTAATATAAGGTGATGGGTGATGAGAAATACATTGAAATCTACTACCTTAGTGAGGCAGAAAAAGCTTTGACAAGAAAATACTTTGCATTTTAACCTGTTCACTGCAAATGAAGTAGAGTTAGCATATAAAGATTAAAATGCATTATATTTTGCTTTTATATCAGCGCAAATGCACATAAAATAAGTATGCATTCACACTGTTACCACTTTCAATTGTTGCACATATGATTTTTAAAGGTGAATGCGTACTTGTGTACAAGTTATGTCCATCCTTGTTCACAAGAATGATTTGTAGCTAAAATTGCTCTATTAGGACTTTCACATGCAATTTAGCAAGTAAAATTATCTCAACTGCTTTGAGCTATTTTTCAGATCTCCTCACTAACCATTTAAGATGTTAAATGTGTAAAGCCGTGAGCATTGCAGGACCCTGCAACTCTATCAAGTCTGTGCTGCTTCTCAGCCCAAGGGGAGAACCGTTAATTTGCACTGAAAACAGGGCTCAGGCCATCAGACCCCCAGGCCAGTGATCACACTGGCCCAGTGACCACCTGCAGGCACACCCTGTGGACTCACTGACCAGAAACCCATCCTTCCCTCTCCCCCTCTTCTTCTCCTCTGCCCCTGTCCCAGGTCACAGAAAGTTTACATAGAATGCCTGAACATGAGAAACATCAGCCAAGGTTAATGCAAGCGATGCACATACTCATGTTTGGTCTTTGGCTACAGTGCGATGGGTAACATGGTCTCAGTCTCAAAAGAGTACACCTTAATATTGTGAACATACAGAAAGTTAGGTAAATTTCATCGTTGCAAAAGACTTTGTGGTGCCTCTGTGGTGAACAAAGAACCTTAACAACCCCACCTGTAAAGTTTCAGTTGGCTGACAGACTGGGAAGCTGATTGCACAATAATCCATAAGTATACTGATGTTCCTTGCATTACAATAGTTTAACTTAGAATATTTCAACTTTAGGATGGTGGAATAGTTATACACTGTCAGTACAGTAGCCAACAAACTTTGAATTTTGATCTGTTCCCAGGCTAGCAATATGCCGTACAATACTGTCTACTTATGCCAAGCGATGGTAACATCCATCTGGTCATGCTTCCAGTCTGAGTAACAATCGTGAGCGTAAACATCTCTTACAGTGTTTAACAACAGATCATACAGTGTTTTTTCTGTTTGATCAAACAGTACTGCACATTTAATAATGGGATAAACTTATATTGATTCATTACATTTTCAAGTACCAGTATTTAGCTAGTTACAGTAATTATTTACTTATTCAGTGACAGTAGTTATTTATATACTTATTTATCTATCATGTCATATTCATATTTAACTTTTGCAACTAATCGCATTAAGTCATGCAGCATCTGTACTTAGAAATAGATTATAATAAAAACCCAGCAATAAAACTCATACCTCTGAAAACTGATGTAACTGCCCATAGATGTATTCAACTATGTAAGATCCTATTATTGGTCAGCAAATTCCTTGTCAACTCCAAGGGTCACAGCTGTATGGATTGTGTTCTAGAGATTGTCTGTATTGACAATTTTTTGTATAGTGCCAGAAGAGTACAATAGAGCCTTTGATGTGCTGGCGTGGAAGCCTACCTAAAAGTCTCCTTTCTGGCAAGAGATTCATTTTTATCACAGATCATTCATTTTTATCAGAGATCACAGATTGTGATCTCTTGTCTGCTATTACCTAAGTAGTGTTACCAATCAACCTACATTGGACCTAGAGCTGGATGAGCTTATCATTTGTTCCAGTTTTTGTCAGCTTACTAATACAGTTGCAATAACCTCAAATTGAACCTTATAATTAGAAAATAATTACACCTGATGAAAAATCATATTTTGCTGTCAAATTATCCGTGTCTCATTATCCTCATTCTTATCTTGATCACGTCAGAGTGCTAACAGGCAGTTCAGAGTGCATGGAAGATGATGGCAAATGTAGAACTGAAGAAAGCACATCAGCCAAATTCTGCAGTCAGTCTGTTGCTCAGAGTGTTTTTCCACAGTTAGAAGCAAAAAAGAGGTTCTGTAGCGTAGTGAAAAATAGAAAATTCCCAATGCATGGGAGGACTTGCCTATATTTTTTCTGTTTCTATTAAAATATGTCTTGGGTATATATTTATTTAATTGTTGTTATTGTTTTGACATCCGTGAACAATAGGACAGTAAACATAGTGTGTTTCACCCAAGGAAATGTTGATCTGCATCACTTATCTGCATCCATCCCAAAATTAAAATCCTAGTTCCTTCCTCACGTTCCCTGTACCAAACATTCCATCCGAATCATACTTCTCTCACATATTCCCCTGCCTTATACTGTATCTAATATGTGTATTTTTCAAGCACTTAAAGAGAGAGAGATACAAATACATGCAAACACACATATGGACAGAAATGCATGACAATGTTTTTTCGTTTGAACTTTGCTTTACTAAAGATCCTTTTATCAAAATGCATGGTGCTGTTTTGCACGTCAGACATTTTCTGAACCTCCACGCTGCTTTGGTGTCACACGGAAATGGTTGTCGTAATTATACATTGGCATTAAAAGGATATTTTATGCAATATGAATCTTATGTTTTTTTCATTCCTTTTTTTTCATCTGTTGAAATCTGAAGAAGTTCATCTGAAGAAACCTAAGAGGAAATATACTGACAGTTTATAGTTTCTGCCTTTCAAAGTCATTTTAGTAAATAAATAAAATACTCAGATTATTTAACAATTCAACTGTTTGAAGAATTTAAAAACTGGACAGTGTGGCTTCACACATGCAGGGTTTGAAGTTTGATTCCCATTCCTGGTTTTGTGTGTGTGGAGCTTTTATATTCTCATTGTGTTTGTTTAGTTGAACTGATTTATTAAACTGCCAATTGTGTATCATATTCAGGGTCCCTTGACTTTTGTGCTGTGTTTCTTGGGGTAGGATCCAGGCAGACACTGAGAACCACTGTTGTGCTTACGGCAGATGCATACAGTAAGTAGAATGATTTGAAAAATAGTCTAGCTTCTAGAGCACAATATAATATCATCAAGGACCATGTCTGGATAAAGGAACAAAAACCACTACTACCCAGGGAAATGCCTTTAAAATATATTAACAACAAAAAAATCTGGTCAGTTGAAAAATGAAAAAATATGGATATTGCAATAGCTTCTAAACAGTATTTGGAAGAAAACCTTTGCAAAGTTCATACATCCATTTTCTGTAACATTTTCTGTATTTAGGGTCACGGGGGTCCAGAGCCTACCTTAGCAAAGTAAAGCATAAAAGCTGAAAGGTGAGCAAAAAAATGATGATTTACAAGGGATGACATTGATCAGATACATTTCATACGCAAATTTGTTATATTTTTTATCGACATTTTATTTGAACTTTTTAAGTTTGGTACAAGGAATAGTTCCATGAAGAATAATTCATAAAAAGAATAAAAATACCAAAATTTTCAAAAGGACAGTCCTTTTATTAATACATAAAAAGGCAAGTTATGACCTGCACGCACAGTATTCCATTGCAACTTTTTAATGTTTTAAATGAATTGTTTATTCTGTACTAAAAACAGACTCATCCATCTTTCAATCATTTTCATTCACTGCTTGTGCTATACAGGATCACCAAACCCTCACAGGCAAAACACACCATTCATGCAGACATTCACACCTACGGACAACTTGGTAACTCCAATTCACCTCAGCTGGCATTTCCCCTAATTTGCACGTTCTCATAGCTGTCTTATGCGCAAACAGGCAAAGACTGTCACAAATGGTGTCACACAGTTTTGAATTTCTTATTCTTGCCCATTTGCATTAAAACTATTAGGTAAATTAATCTGCAAATTAAACTTCACCACTGTAAAATTAATAAGAATAAACAGTGAAAGAACATTGCTTTATGTTTACAGAAACTGAATATAAAATAAAATAAAAAAATCTATTAAAAAAGGATTATCACAGTTAGAGTTCACGCTAGTTACAGTATTTGTAGTGAAAAAAATTAATTAATTCTTGAGTGCCGTTTCGCTCTCACTTGAGGGCCTTGAAGCAGTAAACACCATACAACTTGTGCTTTTTATCAGGGAAGCCAACAAAGCGTACAGCAGCCTCAGTGGGGCTGCAGTATTTGCGCGGCTTTGAGATGGGGTAGCGTACACTACCATCAGCAAGCCAGCCAGCATCACAGCGATCATACCTCCCTATTTTCCAGGCAGCATATATCTGCCCCACCTTAGCAATCTCAGAACCATCCTTCTTGCATGCCTTCACAGCCTCATCATATGTTAGTTTGCTTGCCTGAGTCAGGAAGTATAAGTGCCCTTTGGGAGAGAGGAAAAAAAAAACAATTTTGTATTTAAAGATCTAAAAATGCTTCATATTAATAAAATGAATGCTAGTTACACCCTCCCTTTCCCAAACCACTTTATACACAATATAATGTTGCAGGAGACAGGGGTGGGTGAGTGGGTGGGTATCTTGGGCATGTGACACAGGGAGAAAATGTAAAATTCAGTCTGAGTGAGGGGCTGGATTTGAACCCCTAACCATAAAATAAATACAATATTTTATCATCATTTGAGCTCATGCAACAAATTGTGAGGCAATGATGTCAGGTAACAGTTCCACCTAAGTGACCATGGCACCTATTTTTATTATTGTTGAAGATGATGATGATGATGATGATGATAATAATAATAATATCAATAATAATAGTAGTAATAATAATAATGTAATGATTGACAATTGTGTTATTAATAATCACAGTTCATGAGAACAAAGTCACTTCACAACCCTATTATGCTGAGTAACATTATAGAAATTTCACAAAAAATGTATTTGGTAAATGTACATTAATATGTGTATATTCAGTGTTGATCTGACCTTTATAGTCTGAGGTGAAGCAGAAAACATCATAGTGGTTGCTATGCTTATTCTGTGATCCATAATTTCTCATGCCTGCAGCTGTATTCTTGCCACCACATGGTTCCCTGGGTACAGCAATGGGGTATTGCACAGAGCCATCACTGAGCCAGCCAGCGTTACACCAGTCAAACCCTTCTTTCCAAGCACTGTACAGCTGGGCAGTGGATGCCATAATTGCATCCTGCTGCAGGCAAGCTGTCTCTGCATCATAGAAATTCAGGTTGTAGCGTCCCAGACGAGGGGAATACGGGAACACAACACCTATTGTTCGAAGAAATAAGTGAATATGATTATTATACCATTTAAAACAGACATTAAAAGAGAATAAAAACCAAAATATGAATTTAGAGTAATTAAGGAAGATTTGGAAACAATTTCTGCACAAAGTGAAAAAAATTCATATATATTGAGTATTTAGCTTTCAGTATCATAACATGCATATACCAGCTTTACCTAATACTGCTTTCCTGTCAAAATAATTAAGTTGCACAAGTTTGTATTTAGTATTTGAGATATGCAATTCCATAACAATAAATGGAAACATACCAATTATTATATATGGCATATACAGGTAAGGAGCACACACTGATTACAGTGCGTTGCACTGCATTACAACAGGATGAGAACCTGAGTGCAGCCATGCAGTGGGAGATACCTCAGGACCACACCAATCTGAATGGGCCAGTGTGAGTTTTTTTTTCCAGTGGCTGGAGTGCCAATCCTGCCACCAACCCCCAAATTTCTCTGTAAGCTGGACTTCCTTACAGAGTTGGATGTAGATTCATGTCAAACCCAGAATGTAGCAATTGCAAGTTAAGGGCCTTGCTCAAGGGTCCAATGGAGTAGGACCACTCCTGGCATTCATAGGATTCAAACCAGCAACCTTCTGATTACTGGAACAAATCCCTAGCCTAGGAGTCACCAATCCACCATCCACCCACCATATTGCATATGCAGTACTGGAAAAAAAATTAAGAGACCACTCGATATTATTTTTTTGAATCTGCATTTTAAAATCCTGGTTTAATCTTGGTTCTGCTGGCAGAAGGCTAAACTGCATGGCAGACTGCTTCCCGGTTCAAAGTTTCTAAGACGGCAGTACACAACAACAAGGTGAAGCAGGAGACACGGGCAATGACCAAAAACCAGCCAGATAGAGGGCAGAAGCAACATTCTAATGCCAGAGATGACCATCAACTTATCCGGTAGTGCCTCATAAATTGAGGCCCTTATGTTTCTGGTTAAAGGGCATTTGTCTGTCTTGAATGTCAACCATGTTTAACATTACTGCCAAAGATAAAAAGGAGGTGAGACACTACCAATTTGATTAATTGGTAGTATAATGGTTTATTTAGTGTGTAGAAAATTCCATGATTTACGTGTCTTGGTATTCTTTGTATAGCTCACTTTTGTGCAGCAGCAATTTACTGATATAGTTTTTTGTATCTGCCTCAAGTGCGCAACTGCATTCTCTTTACCAAGAAGCAATCTTGGCAGACTCCTCTGCTTACCTTGCAGCTCCAAAGTGATAATTCCAGCACCATCATCCATGCCGTCGATGATCTCACATTTGTACACACCAGTGTCATGGAGTGTGACATTAGTGATGACCAGTGAGGCATCACTCTCATCTGCTTCTTTCAGGTACACGCGGTTGTGGAAGCTGCCGAAAGACTTCTTGTAGACGCCCATGGACACCAGCACATCCACCTCATCCGAGTGGTCCAATGAAAGCTTGGACCATCTGATTCTCATTTCGCCAGTGGCAAAGAAGTCATGTGGACCGCCTTGTAACCTGCAGGGTAGAGTGGCATTGCTGCCCCGCCAAGTGACCACTTTGGTCTCCTGTGTCTGCACAGACAGGCGAGAGCCATTTTCTGAAATCAAGAAATAATATTTTGTTATTGTCAAACCTAAATTAAACCTTATTCAAACCTAACTCACGAGAGTTAACTTAAAACTTCACCAACTAAGCCTAAAATTAGTAGAAAGTAAGGGGTATAAATCTAGTTGGGTAATTATTTTATGTTTTTGGATTTACAGGATTTACATCGTACCTTTAGTAAAACTTCAACTATGCTTATTTTAAATATAATACACTGAAAAGGCATATCTCTGTTAGCTACAGACCCCTTGCAGACAGCCAATGAGCTGAACTGAAGTTGCTTCCTGTAACTTAAATAAATCACTATATTTTGTATTTTTTTAGCAGTGAATTCAGCATTTCTGCTGCTTATCCAGGTCACAGGGACGGCAGTCCCTGCACTGATCATCTTGTCAGTCTGCTCCTCCATTCCACACTTGTAAACAAGATCAAGAGATACTTGATCTCCTCTGCTTGAGGTAGTAACTCATCCCCAACCTGGTGGAGGCAATCCACCCATTTTTGGTTTAATGGTTTTATGAGTAAACCCACACCTGCCCAAGACCTCTCACCCATGGCAACTAAAGCCCTAAAGCCAATTTCATTAGCCTGGAATACATCTGTCAAGGCCCCTGTCTTCAACTGCCACCTGATCTCCAATGCACCAGACCCTTATGGCTCCTCCTGCAGGTGGAGAAGTGAATTACGCACTGGAATGTGATGTTTTGTTGATATTATACATTCCCAGGAACTGTCTTCCTGCCTACCTTGGGGAGATTAGAACATTCCAACTGAACAACCTCACTTTACAAAAATCATCAGGTGGAGGCTCAGTCTGGTACTGTACATGTAACACCTCATGAAAACCACACAAAGTGTTATGAATGAATAAATGAATGTTACATTTATATGGTGCTTTTTAAGACACCCAAAGCATTTTACAGAACCAATGGGGAGCCACTCGAAGCACCACCGCATAGCCCCCACCTGGATGATGCGACGGCAGCTCAAGTAATGATTATCCACCTATCATCCACTTTCTAATCTGTTATCCGTGGTCAGGGTTGTGGGGGGCCTGGAGCCTATCCCAGGCGGCATAGGGCACAAGGATGGAGTATATAGTTTGAAACTGGAAATTAGTGTATCAAGATCTGACTTCTACAGTCAAACATCTACAGCAGTTCTACAGGCAAGATTGGAATAAATGAAACCACAACAAAAACAAGTGGTGGAATGAACTTCCCCTAGATGTCCGAACAGCTGAGTCAGTGGGTGCCTTCAAACAACGGCTAAAAGCCTACCTCTTTCAGAAGTACTTAGATTAGCACTTCCAGGATTATACTCTTGTAAAAAAAAAAAAAAAAAATACTTGCTAACAGGGTTTTTAGAGTGTTAATATTCTTAGCCGGGTTCTATTGAACCAGTATCAGAATGTATTCACTAATGAAACCTCTAAGCACTTATGAAAGCCACTCTGGCTAATGGTGTCTGCACAAATGACGTAAATTTAAGTGTAAACAAAAAACATTAATATTAATATTTAAGCCTTACTGCCCCAATATCAAAAAAGTATTCTAATATACCACCTGGAATTGCTTTTAGTCAAACTATGTTTTAACCTAACCTGTTTTTATTAAAAGTTGTGAACATGAGAGTTGGTAGTGTAGAACTTTATCCTTTCACATCAACTATTAATCACAATTATTTACTGACCCTTTACAGCAGTTAATCCCTTAAACCAGGGGTGTCAAACTCCAGTCCTGGGGGGCCGGAGCCCTGTGTAGCTTAATTCTTTCCCTGTTCCACCACAAATGATTCAGCTCAAGAGCTGTGTGGTAATTAGCACAAGGAGTTGAATCAGGTGTGTTAAATGAGGGGAAACCCAAAAAATGTGCAGGGCTCCGGCCCCCCAGGACTGGAGTTTGACACCCGTGACCTAAACAATTCAATATTTTACGCTTGTCCTCATGAAGAATAATTTTCATATGTCTCTTTAAGATACTGTAAGTAACCATTGCGAAGCATGAAGCATCATTTTCTATGGGCTGGAGGTGGCACACAGAGACGTACACACACACACACGTTTGTATTTGGGACCGTCCATTCATTTGGGCATAACCTTAATCCCAACCAGTGATAATTTTGGCAAGAATTTTTTATTTAGTTTTAGTCACTTATGGTAGTTGGGTATAACGCATTTGACATCACTTGGATATGACGTTAAACTGCATCCGGCCCTGCAACCGGTCCTCCATCTTGCAGGGATAAAATTTTTGGGTTTGGTGGCAGGATTGGCAGTCCACCCACTGTAAAACAACTCACAACAGCGTGGAATAAACAGACACGATAGCCTTCTGTAGCCCTGCTGCAAGCCGCCCACAGGAAGGCTGAACACACCATGAAAGGGATGGGGGGAAGCCTTACGAGATTCATCCCCGGAAGAGTTGAAACCGTTGGAGAGCTAATAGAGTCAGGCTTATTGGGGATTGGGGCTGGTGTGGTGCTGAGGCGTCGCCTGCTGCATTGCGGCCCATCCGGGTGAGTGCGTGGAATATCTTGCCTCTCCGGCAAGATGACCATCTTTCTCTGCTGTCAGGGGAGCTTCGTAAACTCCGAATTTTGATGGCAGCAATCTCTGGTCATAGGTGAGTCGGTCCCCATGGGTCTGGAGACCGGGGTGAGAGAGGCTCCATGTTCCTTGACTTTGCGATAGGTCAGGGGCTGTGCGTCAATGAATCCTTGGTTCCAACATCCTGAACCACATTGTTGAGCTTGGTACTCCAATTCTGGGGGTACGGCAAAGGAAATCGATCACATCCTCTTGGGTAGATGCTCGAGGCTCCTCCAGAACTGCAGGGTCTACAGAAGTGCCCAGTTTGTGAATTCTGACCACAGACTTCCATGATAAGATCCTAAAGATTGCTGAGGGTTGTGTTGGTGCTCCCAGTGTTCCCGGAAGGAAGTATTTCGTCTCACAACACACCCCGAACATTATCGAGAAGAGTTGCAGCGCATGACTTGGTGGCAACTCCAGTCTGTACCAGGAACTGAGGAGGTGGCTGTGAGGGCAGATAAGGAGGCGTTTGTTAGACGGATCTGTAAACAGGTGACACACCATCTGTGGTCTAGTGACCCACGTCCTGCATACAGAGGAATCAAAGCATTACACAGATCTGACTCTGTTCCTCAGAGACTTGCAGTCAGGGTGGGTGATGGAACGGTCCTTACAGATGACACTGCAATTGTGACCTGCTGGGCCGACTCCTTTGAGCAGTAATTTAAAGCTGACCCTCCAGCTAGGACGTTGGACATCTCGGTTTTCGAGGCTGATCCTCCGATCAGCTGTGAACCACCAAATCTCACTGAGATTGCATGGGTGGTGAATCAGTTGGGGGTAAGGAAGGCCCCTGGCATCTGTGGTATTCAGAGAGAAAGTCTCCAGGCTGGTGGTAAGGCCTCCTGGTACTGCAGGCAATCTTTGCTTCCATTCGGGAGTCAGGTGTCATCCCAACTGACTGGAAAACAGGATTTGTAGTTCCTCTCTGGAAAGGGAAGGGTGATTGCCTGGATTGCGGCAACTACATAAGGATAACACTGCTTTCAGTGCCGGGTAAAGTCCTTGCTAGGGTCATCCGTGATCACTTGCTCACCTGTTAGTGACCGGAGTAGTCTAGTTTTACGCCTAAGAAGTCAACTATGAACCGTATCCTGGCATGAAGGATTCATCGAGTGCAAGCACAAATATTGGCAGAGGTTCTTTGCAGCCTTTGTCGATTTTTGTAAAGCTTTTGACTTGGTTGATTGAGTTGCCCTGTGGGACATACTGAGACTATGTGGCATCCGCTCAAAGTTGCTACACGTCATGGCCGACCTATATACTAGTACGGTGAGTGCTGTGCAGAGTGGTAGGAGAACCTCCACATTTTTCCCAGTTGATTCTGCGATTCACCACGGTTGTGTTCTTGCTCCTACTCTTTTCAATGCTTGTATGGACTGGGTGTTGGACAGGGTTCTGGGGTCCGGCAGCTTTGGGGCATCCGCTGGTAAAGAAAGATTTACTGTGCTCACGTAACACCTGGCTGTGGCAGAGGGATGGCCATTTCTGGAGTGTGGGACTGGACCATGTGTCTGCCTAGGGGGTCGCCACCTGGGATCCCGAGGAGTTCCTCCATGTGGTGGGTGCAGCGATGTGCTGCATCAGCACCTGCTCCCCAACCTGACCTGACCAGACCTCAGTCACTTACTGAAAACTGTAGTTGGATCAAAGTCACATTTTAGTCTTTTCTTTTTGTGTTGTTTTAGTTAAGATTTAGTCAATGGAACTCAGGTTTAATTTTAGTCATAATTTTCTCAGGCAGGTTCATGGTACTGAAATAGATTTTGGTGAAGGATATTTCTCCTGCCTGTAAAGATTCCCTTATACATAAGCACACCTGATGACACTTATCTAGGCTGAGAATGTGTTACTGACTTACCATACTGACTTACCATACTTCTTTCATATATAAATATGAATGCCTAAAGCTTGTTAGAAAATGTAGAATACAATCATATTTCCTTCACAGGTCGTATTTATTTTCTGCTTATATCAACAACACACACTTATACTTTTCCCTGTTTCATTTTTGTTATTAGAACATTAAAACACCCATCAAATTTAACTGTATGCCCATTTTATATTGTAATAGTTTTTGTTATTAGGGCATCAAAACACCTATCAAACACCTATTTAACTGTATGCAAAACCTGTCTTCACAATTTACATTAACCCTTCTTCAAAAACAGAAAGTTCATAATACAGTAAAATTGCTGAAACAACAAAAAAAGGGACATTAGTGTGTCACTAAGCATTAAGTTTGTGTCTTTCCTTCTGTTTTCTAGATACAGGTTACTTATCTCGGTGTAGTTTCATGAAGGCAATTCTGTCCAAGATGACCTGTGCACACTTGTGTGTGTATGTGGATTAGGTTTATATTACATTATGGGGGACATAAACCTGTTTTTTGACATTGTGGAGACCATTTTTCAGGTCCCCACAAAGATCCAAAAGAAACCAAAAGAGTAAAAATTGAAGAAGTCTCATATTTTGTTTGGTTACTTATTGTATGGTTAAGTAGGGGTTAAGGTTGTCATGTTGTGATTTCCCCATAGAAATAAATGGAGAGTCCCTGCAAAGATATAATTACAAACCTGTATGTGTGTTTGTGTGTGTGTATACAGTATACTGTATGTATGTACTGTATCCCTGAGCACTAAGAATAGTTTCTAAACAAACTGAACTTTTTACATGTTTTTAAGTTCCTCCCTCAGGCTTCGCCTCATACCGTGTCTTACACGATCATTGGCTGTGGCTAGTCGCTGCAACTCATTGCCAGTCCCAGCATCTTTCACACCTACAGGATTTGGTGTCGCCGACAAGTCCAGATATGTAGCATGCTAGATTTCCGCAGGGAGCTCCACGACACATTGCTCACTTCATCGAGTCACGTCGTGAACAATTTACACATAGTGATCGAGAGCCGATGTGCCAGCACCGATCACCTTCGATTTGCCTCCGATCTGGGGGGTTTGTCGGAAATTTCCTAAAACTGTTGGCGAACGGAAAATTGGGGCTCTATATACATACACAGGGATACTCAATTAGCTGACAATTGATCCACCCCCCCGGTCGGCAAAATGTAGTGTGGAAAGACGCCAAGATGTGCCATTCTTTGATACATAGTATACCTAGTTTAACACAAATAAATAGTGTAATACAGGTATGTGGCTGTTATGCTGGTTGCTAAGTACCAAATTTTATCTTCATTGTTTTACAAAAAGGAGCACACTCCTTTTTGGTCTAGAATGGAAAGGACGTAGGTAAGAAATATTATTAGTAGTATTAAAATTATTCTTAATATTTAAATATTGTTTAGTAATATAAACAAAAATATATTTGTTTACTCCACATATGGTTAATTCTGATGTAATTAAAAATCAGGGAAACAAAAAACAATTTAACTACCAAAGGTATCAATTCATGCACCATTTACAAAAAAAAAAATTCAGGATACTTTTCACTGAGGTCATGCAGACTGTGCAGTACATACATACATGCATACACAGTTCTCCTCACCTGATACGTAGACAGGAATTTTGGGATCCATGTTGCTGTAAGCATGGCTGAAAATTAATGCGAAGGCAAGCAAGGTAATCATTTTTTTTATGCACCAAGGGGTCTCTTTGCTGAAAAAGAAGAAATATGTATGAAACGTCAGAAAACTGGATTCAATGCACAGATGTATTTCTTTTGTGGCTGGCAGTTTTTACAGCTGCAAATCTGAGTGCTATTGAAAAGCTAGGGCTCCCCTGAAGACCCTCTTAAGTGCTTTTACTTCAAACAAACCTGGTTCAAAAAACACCCCATTCTCAAACAAGCAATTGTGGAGATAGAATTACTGCAGTGAGTGAGGCAAATTTTTTTGTGTCCATATGGTTTACTTAAATTTAAAAACCGTGAAAATGTGTCTGCATGACTGAACGGTGTGTGTGTCCCTTGCAATGGCTTAGGGCCCCATCCTGGGTGTTTACCAGCCTTGCACTCGTAGCTTCTACGACAGGCTCTAGACCCCCCATGACCCTGAATAGGACAAGCGTTTACAGGAAATGGATGGATGGATGGATAAAGTTTGAAAATAAACACAAATTACTTGTACACATTCCTTTTTTCAGGACGTTGTCTAATGGCTGGTTATAATCAATTTTGCGAATATATTTGGGAGATGATGGTAAAATTGTCAATGTGGTGTATCCATAAAAAACGAACCAAATAATTAAACTTACTTAAAATATATGAAATTATCAATAAAACACCATATCAACAAGTTTGGCATAATCTTACACTAAAACAATATGAAAATAATGGAAAAGTCAATTTCTTTTATTGTCAAGGTGGTGTAACCACCAATTAAAAAGCCATGCAGTTCATATTGTGCAAGAAATCCATGTGATAGGAAGCAACATCACAGAGAGGAACCCCGGATGATACTTCCACATGTCTAGGTTTGTAACTTATTTTAAGATATCAGATAATTTGACACTTTTAGGGTATGGTCAGGTATAACTAGGTCAATATGTCAGATGGTATGACCTCAGGGAAATACAAGTCATCCAAATTATGAAGATGGCTACTTACTGTAAAAAATGTGTTTGAAGCATTCACACCAACGGCATGTGCTTACTTACACGTGTAAAAGATAAAGCCTGTCAAATTTGATTTTAAATTGAAATGCTAAATTGTGTAACCGGTTATAGCATTTGATTCCTATTACAAGCCTTTCTGTCATGCTAATTTTCTCAAACATCGGTAGTTTATGATGCTGATTAAAGATATAATACAAACTGCAAGCAATGAATTTTCCAAAATAAGCACCATGTTTAAACATAAGCATGTTCATAAGTACACTTCGTATCAGCACATCCTAAGCCAAAGACTGAATTTATAGCCTTGTCATCCGACTGGAGGCCATATATTTTGGAGACTCAATTAAAAAGAGAGACGCAAAGCCATTAGCTGAACCAATTGATGGTGAGACTGATTCAGCAAGTTAGATGGGCCAGGAAATCCTATATGACGATTCAGGGTTTGCTGGGAACGTCTGGTTGAAACTTTGGTAAAAGATGAATTCAACGCACACCTCCAGGGAAAAAGAAAATTCTACCATGTACCAAATGAGGTCAACATGGTCAGGGCCTCTTGTTATCGCAGAGGTTGTAAGCAGCTGTGGCCTGCAGCTGCCTGTTATGGAGCTAACTCTGGGACCCACTGGAGGACACCTCTGGCGAGGGAAGATATCAAGTTGAAGAAGGCGACCTTCATGGAATGTCTGCACATGGGTCTCCTGAGCCCACTGAAAGGTACGGACATGCCAGAAAGGCTGGAGCAAAAACAGTTACATAGGCCAAAGCCGGTGCAGGCGAGGAGTATTGAGAAGCAATGGAGAGTTTCCGAGATGGTTTAGAAAAGCCAGCGATGTCTCAGGAGGGGCAGGTGAAGCCTTGCTCAGGGTGTTTAGCTGGGATAGGGAAACTCTATCCAACTCAGAGGATATTCCTAAGTGATGGAAGGAACATTTTGAACTCCTCAGCTCAGTGACATGCCCTCTTACAAGAAGGAAAACATCTAGTATATCAAAGTCTAGAGTCTATCACTGGGGCTGAAGCCTTTATGGTGATCAGAGGCCATTTTGGTGGACATGCTGCAGGGAAAGATGAAATCTGTCCATTTGCCTGGTGCAAAACTTCAGCCATTCAGAGGCTATGTTAACCTCCGTCAAGGGTATAGTTTGCCTCCACATCCATTCATGATTTTCATGGACAGGATACCAAGGCGAAGTCGTAGCTGGACGGGCATCCAGTATGGACGGCTAGAGGTACCATCACTGCTATCTACAGATGATGTTGTGTTTGAACGATTCAATGTCAAGCGTGAAGCAGTAGGGCTGTGGTGCTCTCTGGATTGCTTCTTTCGGGTGAGGGGAAATAGTCTGCCCTTAGTGCAGGAGTTTAAATATCCTGAGATAGTCTTGCCGCCTGGCTCTTCCCTGCTTCTCACTGATGAAAGGTTTCTTCCTTGCTTTATGGAACTTCAGTTCTGTGTCTAGGAGCCTGATATGAACTGTCCTATAGCAGTGCAGTTCACCACCACTTTTTGAAGGTCACTTGATGTGATCCTCCTATTCATGAGAAACTGTTGGATAAGTGAACGGTCATGTCTGGCATTAGGAAGTTACTTGTGCCCCAGGGGCATGTATATGTGTGTGTTTGTGTATCCTTCTGAATTGTGACATAAAACAGGCAGCACATGTTCAGGCAGTAGCAAAAAAAAAAAAAAAACTTGTTATGTCTGTTGTTGCTGGCCATCTTTCAGGGCTAACTGTGTGGTGTGTTGCCCATCTGTTTTAAATCAGTTAACATGAGTGGTTCATTGTGCTGCCATCATTTAGCACTGCTTCTGTCTTTATATACCATTTCCCATCCAAGTTTTAGCATGTGAATTAATCTCATATGTGTACATATAGTGGCAGTATTCTTTGTAGTTACATTCACCAAGACATACCAAGACATTATGGACAATTCTGTGCTTCTAACTTTGCTGGAACAGTTTGGGGAAGGCCTTTTTCTGTTCCTGCATGACTGTGTCCCCATGCACAAAGCAACATCCATATAGACAGGTGAGTTTGGTGTGAAAGAACTTCAATCTCTGACCTCAACCCCATCAAACATCTATGGGATGAATTAGAACAGAGATTGCGAGCCAGGTCTTCACATCCAACATCAGTGCCTGACCTCACAAATGCTCTTCTGGATGACTGGGTAAAAATTCCCACAGACATACTCCAAAATCTTGTGGAAAGCCTTTTCAGAAGAGTGGCCACTGTTATAGTTGCAAAGGGGGAGCAACTCCATATTGATGCTTATGGATTTAGAATGGGATATCATAAACGTTCCTATGGGTGTAATGGCCAGGTGTTCCAATACTTTTGTCCATATAGTGTATCTTTCAGCATATGGAACTCTGTGTGGGCACATGGAACTCCCCACACAGAAACCTAGCCATTTTCAGGCTGCTTATCCAGTAAAGGGACCTACAGAACTCGCTGTACAGGAACTCAATCTTCCAGGTGCTTATCCAGCAGGAGTGGGATTTGTGATGTGAGGCAACAATGTTACCCATAAAACCACTGCGGCACCCATTTTCTGTAAGCTACTAATAATTAAATAACTGCATACAGTAGCAGTTCCAAAGTGATTGTACCATCCACACCATAACATATACATTGCGCTTCCGTAAAAATTATTTCAACAAACTTATCATCAATTCAAAATTAGAAAGATGTCATATGCTATCCCCTTGAAATATAGCCTGCCAAGTAATACTGCCTCCAGGGATATTTGGCTGAACAGATTGCACTTTATATTTTCCAGTAATAGGCCTAGATGATGAAGGAACTGGAGGGACTAGTCAGTTTATTGAAACAGACAGTGTTTCCTGTTTTTGCATGCAGCTAACAGATTTTTCACAAATCTCATTCCAGCAGTCATAAAATCAAGCTAGTAAACAATTTCATTTGCAAAAAAATGTTCAAAGAAACTAATGCTATCACCCAAACTTTCATTAAAAAACATTTTAAGTGATACACAGACATGAATCAAACTAAATCAATCCAATGATAAAACTGGGATGCAAGATAATTTTCTTGAATATTGTATAATAAGTTTATATTGATTTTTCATTGCTAGCCTCCCTGTTTTATACATAGCAGTCCGGGAGCTAGTCAGCAAAATTTATTGTGAGATAATTTAATTGTCTCTCTTTTTTTTTTTTTGGAGGGTTTGGGAAAGTGCATAAGGTAGGCTTGTAATAATATTTCCTTCAGACTGTGGTATTTTCATTCAGCAAAATTTATCATGGGCAAACCCTAGACTGGTTAAACTTATCATGGGGGAATTCATTTGTGTTACTTAGCCCTAGTTCAGTCCAGCCTAGTCAATGGTAGCACAAGGAGGAAAAGGCACAGATCTGGCGAACCTAATTACATTAAGACAAGTCGCATGAAGCACTCCAGGGTAGCCGAACAAATGACTTTACCATGCAATCGGACTCCAAGCTTTGCTCTCAACTGTGTATAATGTATGTGTGCATATGTCTGAAAAGTTGAGTAATTAACCATGTTTAACCGTTGAGTTCAGCCATTGGGCAAGATAAAGTCACTTATTTGACAAGCACCTTGTTGTTCTGTGAGTTAGGAAATGGATGTGAAAGAGCCAAGAGTTAAAAATACTTTGATTATGAATACTGTTTTTTATTGATTTTAGCTAATCCCTGCTATATACTGTAATTTAGCATTGCATCAAGAATGCAGCTCTAGCTCAACTGATCGCTAATGTGGAGCTCTTGGGTTTAAATTCTAGGATGCACACAAATTGTAGTCCTTTCCTTTATAAGTTTTTTTGGATAAACGCATCAGTTAAATGAACATTGTGCACACAAATAAATAAATAAACAAACAAATCAATCAATCAATCCTTTATTGTCCCTCATGGGGAAATTCTTTTTACGCCTCCCTCAACCTGCTCTTTGTAGAGCAAGCTGTCCGCAAAGGGCAGCCACCTGTGGGGGTGTCCAGGGAGCTGGGGGTTAAGGGGCTTGCTCAAGGACCCACAGACATAATAATAATATATAATTGATACTTTTTTAATCCCCATGGGGAAATTCTTTTTACGCCTCCCTCAACCTGCTCTTTGTAGAGCAAGCTGTCTGTGAAGGGCAGCCACCTGTGGGGGTGCCCAGGGAGCTGGGGGTTAAGGGCCTTGCTTAAGGACCCACAGATGTGCTGAGGCTGGGTTTGAACTGGTGACCTTGTGATTACAGGCACACAGGCTTAGCCCACTGAGCCACACGCTGCCCCCCAATAAGTACATAAATAAATTGTTTGTGCCCACAGGCAGTGAGCACAGGGCCCACTAGAGGACGTCGGGCCCTAAGGCCACCCTCATGAAGTCTGTTTATGATTGTTAGGTCAGAGACATTCATACCAGTGGCCTGTTGAAGGTCATGTTGTAGGGCTCTGGACCTTCTACGGCCCTGTCCAGCTCTCCTAGAGTAACTGCCTGTCTCCTGGAATCTCCTGCATGCCCTTGAGACTGTGCAGGGAAACAGAGCAAACCTTCTGGCAATGACACGTACTGATGTGCCATCCTGTAGGAGTTGGACTACCTGTGCAACCTCTGTAAGGTCCAGGTATCGCCTCATGCTACCAGTAGTGACACTGACCGTAGCCAAATGCGAAACTAGTGAAAACAGTCAAAAAAGATGAGGAGGGAAAAATGTCAGTGGCCCCCACCTGTTAATCCATTCCTGTCTCGGGGGTCGTCTCATTGTTGCCCCTCTAGTTCACCTGTTGATAATTTCATTAACACCAAAGCAGCTTTAAACTGATTAACAACCCTCTCTGCTACTTAACTGACCAGATCAGTATCCCAGAAGTTTCATCAATAAAGCTATCTTATCTGATTGAGTAAGATAAGAGATTCTAGACCCACAGCTGCTTCTGAGATACTAATAATAATAATAATCCATAATTATTCCAAATATGCAGGAACTACAAGCTGAGTCATACCTTCATTTTTTAGCTACATAAACACAGGCAACAAGTACTGAAAATCTGTCAAACTTAATGTCCTTGTTGTTGTTAATGTCCTTTTTCCTATTTAAGGAGCATACTGGAACACAAGTCTGCAGACTACAAAATTAAAGTTTTTTTTTTTGCGTAATTTTGTGTAAATGGAAGCATTGTACTGAATATGACTGGTGTGAGAATCACGCCCTACATGACTTGACTTGCTTGCATTCACATGCTCGGAGTATTCCATTGCCATGATTGACAATGCACCAAGATGGCGGCACGAGGCAATTGCGCAATACTATTGCAACCCTCCATAGGTGAGAGAGAAATCACCTATATGATAAGAGAACCGATAGAAAGGTAAGTTGATCCATCCTGGGATTTTGTGAATCGATATCGAATAGTCAAAACCAGGATCGAGATTAATCATAAAATCGATTTTTCACACCCCGACAATTTATACCTTCTCAGCATAATTCTGGGTTCTCAGCTATTCAGGGTCATTGAAAATAATGAAGAAGAGAGATATCAGCTCTAAGCACTTTGTCACGGCAGCATATGCACAGATTTATGCAGATTAGGCTCATTATAGATTTATTTCCTTTTTCATCTTAGTGCCTTAGTATGTACGATAACTGACTAGCACCTAGAACAGTATTTAATGTTTAAGCTGTCACTGCCAGCATTTACAATATCTTGCAGTTATGTACTGCCTGCATTAAAGGCAAAGGCTATTGTCTGAAATAACCACAGTTCCAATTTTGTTTTCAAATATCCTAAATCATGATCCAATTTCACTCTGAGACCCCGAACAGGAGACTGGAAGATGGATTAGCTCTCTCTTGTCCCTAGAAGCCAGAAGCAATTACATAAGGCCCTTTTATGGAGAATTTCATTAATGCTAAGGAGCAGTGTTTTGTACATTTTAAATGACTGAAATCGTACTAGTCAAGTAAGATTTCTGTTATTGTAAACACCAATAGTCAAGTGAAACACTAAGAGTTTTTAGTTGTTTTTTTTAAGACACATGCTCAAGGTTTTAATTCAAAATGATTGCTGACGGTGCAGTCATTCTTCAATGGACTACATTTACACAAACAGGTGCCTGTGTGTCATTTTCTCCTCTATCCTGTCTGAAGACCCTGCCTGCCTGAAGATAATCATGAATGGCATGAAATGAGCACCGTTCTCAACAGCAGACTCTGTGTTAGCTTTTTGCTAAACAATCTGGATATGTGTGGTAACTCCCCTACTCACAGAATGGCCATGATACACAAAGGATGGGCCTGACTGTTTGCATACCAAGCACAATAAAACAGCAAAACAGAACAATTACATCCCATTTTAAATGGGATGTATATACAAATCTAACCAGTGTGTTATAGTTTTCAAATTTTAATCCATTCAGAAATCTGGAGCTTTTTGTTTCTGTGATCGTTACCATTAAACGTTACTAGAAATCGTCCCCTAGAGGACATCCTGAGTTTTACGCATTTACGTCCGAGGTCCATAGTAAATAATATACGCTAATCGAGAGACGCTTCAAAGCGGAGGTAGTAGGACCTTAGCAAGTGTATCGCTTTAGTATAACTGCTGTAACAAGTGTAGGAGAATGACCCACCGTCTATATCTAACCTGATACAGTGTGCATACAGTATATGGAAAGCACAGGTAGAATATCGAGATCCAAATTTACTTGCATCCAGTGGTCGTGGTCAGAAATACGAATGCTAGTCGACCACGGCTGTACTATTGTGAGTTTTTTTTTTTTTTTTTTTTTTAAACTTTAAATGCTCCATTCAAAATGGCAAAGTCTTTAAGTTATTTTAAGATCCTTTCTTCAAGTCTCCCCATATTACGTCCGTCTTCGGTTACATTTTTGTTAAATGTTCAGTTCAGAATAACCACCATGTGTTTAAAACGGTTTAAATCTCTCATTCATACGAAGCGACCGCATGGCTAAACCGTTCAATGCGAGTCTCTCTGAGCAGCCTGCGCCTTAATTAGAGACCTTTTCAGTTTTAAAAACGATAGATGACACTCATTTCTACACAGAACTGTCAATCAAATTGAACATCTTCTTAATCGTGACATAATTTTACTTTACAAAAGTCCCCAGTTAACTAGCATTTCTTTTGATAGAAGAGAATCCTGTATATGTCCACAATATAATTAAGCTTCATTACTTAGGCTATATCAGCGCAAAGAAATTTCATTACCTCCTCAGACCAGCGACAAATAATACGATTTGTGTTCATTGTGATGGAAAAATTAATAATGCTAAAAGTAATAAATAATTTTGGAAAAACGAAAAGCCATTTAAAAGTGTATATATATGCATCTTCAAAAATGTCATACTTATGCGGACGCAAATATTAAACCTTAATAGGGAGGCAAATTAATGTTTTATCCTGATGCATAGTTATATAAATTAAAATACTGAATCTGTCATGGTTTACTTAATCCATTGATCAAGAAATGTTTTCATAGGTCTATTTGTGGTTGGTCTGATTCGATAGCATCAATGGTATAAATTGTCACGATTTTCATCAAGAAACATTTTTAAGTTTTAAACAGGCTGATATCGCCACTTTCAGGAAGTCGCTAGAATTTAAAGGAGGGAGGAATCTCGCCTGAAAGCTTTCAAATACTGCATAGTTATGCGGTGAATTAAATAGTGTAGAAAATTTAATTTTTAAAACGAATTCGTATTAAAGTCGTAAATAATAAAATCATTTTAAAAAACATGCCATTCTCGGATGTAAGAACATCACAATATAATTATTCAAGATTCAAGGAATATGATTATTCCTAAAATCAGTGCAATGAAGTGACTATAACTTTGATTAGAGAGAGTCTAAAAGATTTGGCCTAGGCTACCCATATGTAAAAAATGTATATTTTTACATACATTTTCTCCTTGATAACGGAAGTCATAATATAATTTACACCAGAAACAAATCTAAATGAATGTTTGGTCAGCTTACCTGCTAAATCCGCCTGTCCTTACTGAGTAAAAATACTGCTCCGAGTGAGTAAACGGACTTGCTCATATGTGGTACAGTAGGTCACACGTCATAGACAAAAACTACGTCCTACGGCAATCTTTGCTACTCTGATTAATTCGTACAACGGAAGTTAACTAGCTTAAATATAAGCTAGATATATACGATTAGCATTGGTTTGTTGTGATAGGTGTCACGTAACATCCAGTTGCGTAAAGTAGGTGTCTGGTCACCCCTGGACTCTATTTTAAGAGCAGATGTAAGAATATATTGAAATAAGTTATTTGGCTGAAGTATTATTCTGTGGTCTTTGTAATCGATAATCAAAGTGTTATTTAAATACATCTACTCTGAATATATTAGCGATTTATTAGCGGATGTAAATCCCTTAAAACGATTTTCACCTTAACTGACCATAATCTACAGTATTTAATACAGAAGTCAACTTAATACAGAAGTTCCTTCAAGCAAGCATGCAGGCAAAAGGCATTTACTTGTGGTAATCACCACAGCACTGTAAACATGAGGCTTGTACAGGCTTGCTTTCTTAATCTTTATATTAGATTGTGCATGTATTTATACTATCTACATATTTAAAATGCCTGGAATCTGCATTAATAAGTAACAAAATACAGTTTTACATCAGTTTAACAAATTACAAACATCAAAATTGTGCTTACAACTTTTATGACAATAAAAGCATTTTAGTCTTAATATATTGAAATTCATTTAATCTGGTGTACAGCTCAGCAAGTAAGGGGACCTATGTTATGCTTGTGTTGGGAAGGTCACCTGATCGAATCCTGCGGTCAGCAGAGCAGCCATATCACTGTTGGGTCTTTGAGCATGGCCCTTAACCCCAACTGCACCAGTTGTACTGCATACTGGTCAACCTTGTGCTTTTGACCCAGTGTAGAACAAAATAGGATGTATGAAAATCCAAGAATTCCAGTGTACATACTTTAAATACATAAAGCAGGCAATGTGTATAATTCAGTGTGTATCTGCTTCTCTGTACATTTGGAGAAAAAATTGAAATTTATCATTCTGCAAGAACTTGGAATTAAATTATGATGTATATCCCACTTATTCTGCGTAGCATCTTTGTGGTAATGTGGGACACGTGCCTGGGGACACCTTGGACGGAATCGTAGTCTGCAAGGGTAATCCCACACAATACTGGGAGAACATGCAAACTCCTTTTTAAACCCATAAACTATGGTGGTATGAAATGACAGCACATCACCAGGAAAGGACTGTGAAGGGTTTCTTTAAAACTTAGCTACAGTACTGCTTCTGATATTACATAGCATTTTAAAACATCAACAGCAATTTTTCAGTAATATTGTAATTAAAAATCATTAAGGTTCTTTTCTCACAGTGGAATGTCTTTGTATCATTGAACTTGTATTACACACACACATATACTGTACACACACACACACACATATACACTGTGTATAGTACAATATAGTACATAGATATTAATTTTACCTTTTCTTTTTTTACCTTTTTTACCTAATCTTTGCAACTATACAGTTCTGTTGCTGCATAGTACATTTTTAATCTTAAGATGCAGAATAAACAACATAATTCTTATTCTGTGGTCTTTGGGAAAGGGAAAGAAAACACTGCAACAGACAAGTGTTGGGAAGAAAGAGGTGAAAAGTAGAGACGTATAAAAACAACCTGAGGCTGCTGTTAGTTACCAGCACATCTTGAGCAAACTAAATTAAACATTACAGCAGCTTGTTACAATCAATAAAGGCACATTGTAGATACAGCTGTGAAACACAGATGGGTATTAGGCTGACCAGTGTTAACGTGACTACAGAGTTTAAAGAAAAAAAACATTGGGCCTTGTTCGACGTTTGATGTTGCTTGGTTGAGTTAGAAGGTCACCTTATTTGCAAGTAGGCATGTGCTGTTAAAGATATTGGGAACTGGTATGGCAGGTTGTAGAACTGCTATAAAAGCATGTGTTCTTTTGTTGTCCCTATTAAAGTATCTTTTTTATTGTACTATTTTTCATGCCACATTAACCTCATTGTGTTTAAATGTTACCATTTTATTTTTCGTGATTTAAATGGTGCACATCCCCTTGACCTTGCACTGGGTATGTGGCTGGTAAAATTAAAATGGTATTTATGGGGAAAACAAAGCAATTGTTCTACTAATGTTGCTATTTTTTCCTGGGGTAGGCTTTATATATTAAGCCTTCATAGGTACAACAAGTTAAAGTATGCATAGGAAAATAATGCTTTACAATAACAACCCATGGTTATTATTTGGATAAGGAACCAAATAAGAAACAAATTAAAAATTTCAAAAAATGTACAATATCAATCACAAAAGTTTATGTTCCTCCTTTACTCTGCAGCTGTGTCAGACCTCTAATATAGTAGCTTTCATGGGAGTAAGTGTGACTACTGTTTACAATCTTCAGACCACACAAGGCAACAATTTTTAGCATGTATATGCATGCATGTTTCCTCTAGTAGTCATTTAGACCTGACAGTTGCAGTGAATAAAGGTATCTGTCTCAGTTGGAAGGCCGAAAGCCCAAAAAAGTGGGGCTTTTTTAGATAAATTATTGCATTGTTTTATTCTATACTTATAAACCCAGAGCTATTCCAGAAATATATGATTATCTGAGATGGTGAGGCACAAATCATCAGAAACTGAAAATCAGTTTGTCTTTATGTCTTCCAAACCTTTAAACCTCTGTATATGGAATAAAGACATTCATCAAATACTTTATACCTGTCAGTGTGATTTATTATATGCTACAGTATATTTCATTGTTGTTGTTTCTGCTCACAACTGTGTTTCTTGCAATGGTAAAGCTTCTGTTAAAAAATTCTTTTTATTTGTCAATAGGCAATTTACTGCCAGGTTTGGATATTACCTTATTGCAATGCAAAATTCATTCTACTACGACTAAAAAACTAAAATATTTTTATTATTAAGGGCATACTTGTTCATTTTAGGAGTTTCATTTATTTCAAATTCATTTTAGTAGAATATGATCAGTGTTAATGCAGACCCAGAGGAAAGAGGATGAAGGTGCTTAATTTTACTGCTTTCAGTAAATGAGTGACAGGTCTTGCATTTAACAGAAACCAGATGACTTTATAGTAGTAAATGTCAAAGAGAATGGTAAAAAGGGCAATTACACAAAATGGAAAATCCTCTATTATAATGACAACTGAAGAACCAATGGTGATGAGAAACTACAGCAAATTAGAGCTCTGCATAGGATAGCCCTACACCTGTTTGGAAAAGGAAGAGGGTTGGAATTAAAGATTCTTGTAGCGAAAACTGAAACACCAATGAAGTACTTCAAAAGAGGACTGACGGAAATGACCCAGGGGAGACCAGATGCAGCAAAAAAATCTGCTGATGGAACTTCCTTCACTGAAAACTTTCTCAAGGATAGAATACTAGATTACGAGAAAAGGCTAAGCAGAGCACATTGCACAAGAAATGGATAAATACCATCTAGACCAGTGTTTCTCAAACAGTGGGGCACCAAATAATTGGGAGGAATTGCAAGATCATTTAATGAATATGAAAAAATCCATCGTCGGGGAATTTGATTGTGTTAGGTGTGGTATTTTCATACTCAAATAGGAAAATAAAATAAGCAAATATTTTTAATAGAGACCTATAATAGAGACTTTTCCTTGCCGGTTGTAAACAACATGAGAGCTTATGTTTCCCAAAATTCACAGTTAAAATAAAAATAGTGTCAGTTTTTCCAAGGGAAGTAATTTCATTTAAAAAAATAAATTTAGAATATAAAGAATGTAATTTTTTCCAGTGGTACTGCAACATGACTATTATATACGATTAATCATGATAAAAATAATTGTTTGACAACCCTAATTTTAACATTACATCATATTTCAGTCCTGTTTCTTTTCATGGTGTTGAAGTCCTTACGGAAGATTAATACTTAAAATGCCTACATAAGTAAAAATGGTTAAAACCTGAAAGTCACAAAAAGGTCCCTACCTTGAAACTAGACAGTATCCTGTGCAACTGCTATCACTTTAGGACAGTAATATTTATTCAAAGGTTCTCTTGTCATGAAATGCCAATAACTATAACAACAGGAACAATGAATGTATTTATGCTTGGTATTACCTTCCTGAAAATGACAATTAATAAGAAAGGTCTTCATTGTGGATGTGATTTTTAATATTATTAATTAATGTTAGCATTCATAGATCCATAGAGCAGGTACCAGATTGTACAGAAAATGTAAGTTGTTTACATGTAAGTTGTTTGTACACTTTCAATGCAAAAGGGCTTTTTGTAATCTATACCTTCTTTGTCAGCAAAGACATATTCATCCTCTCTCATCTTTTATTATCTTGTGTTTCCTATGCATTTAGTCTTCTAAATAAAACATAACAAATAAATAAATACCATCATAAATCATAACAAATTACTACTGTGCTCTATGTTATGTAATTAAAGAGTTTCAGCACTGCACTGGTTGCTGACATACTAGATACAAGGATTCCCCTGATTAATGCCTCCCCCTCCCAGTTATCCAAATGTCATATGCATGCTACTGCTTTAGATCACTGGTCTAATCAGTAAACAATGTAACTGTCATCCAGCATCTATTAACCAAGCCCCAACAGCAAGTCATCTGAAAGTTCGTGCACACACATTCAGTCAGCTGCGGTGGACAGAAAATTATAGTCAACATTGACTGAATGTTTTTCTTCTACAACCTTGAACAAGAAAACAAAGCAGCACTTCAGTTGTCCGTAAGAGAAGGATCACGAAAGCCACTTCTCTAGTTCTTTAAACACAATACTGCCCCCTACAGAGAGAATGATGCCATGCTATTAGTAGGTAAATAAACACAATGAATACAGCTGAATAAACTCAAATATACCATGTGCTTGTATGCATTTCACTTGGTATGTGCCCCTTAATGAATGAGAGTTTTCTACCAGTAAGCGTGGACCAGTAAGCGGAGAACTCCCTGCTTCCAAAGAACTAAATGACAAGGGAGACATTCCAGTTGTGTGAGCTGACAGTGGTAATTCCACTGTGGGCCAGTACAGCCTGCAGAGAGAGATGAAGCTGGAATTTTATTCCAAGGAATCATCAACATGGAAGGTAACAGCTTTTAGACAGCAAAGTAGTTGAGCATATTGTAGTCATATTCCCTGTGTTTAAAAACCTCTGATACACATATCGTAAAGCAGCCTCCATGTTTTTAATAAGGTAAAAAGCCTCAAATTATGACAGAGTCACCTTTTGCGTTTTTTAATCATTAGATGTAAGGCTCATATGTTACAGATTTTTGTCAGCCTTACAGAAATCCCAGAGGACTGGTAACACTGACCTATAACAGTAAGTGCTGAAATTTACCGCATACACTCAAACGCAAGTTGCAAGCTGAGAACATATAATGTAATTATACATTATTTCACCCCCCCCCCCCACATACTACTACTTCATTATTTAGTAACATACGCACTGATACTTGTTGCTAAAGTAAACATTATGTGTTGGGGTTGGGGAATGGTAAAACTTAGACATGTAAATGTAACCGAAATAGAAAAACACCTATTGCTTTTTTATATAGTTGACTGATAGTATCCTTTCCTAAGTGTTTAGTATCATAATTGATACAACTGAAATGAAATACCATCATAAGCTAAATAACTAATATGCTCCATATGATTTATTTACTTTTATACTTGATACAGGGATTCCCTGAATTAAAGTCTTTCTTTCTTTCTTTCTTTCTCTCTCTCTCTTTCTTTCTTTACCAGTGCAGTATACCACATGCCTTTCTAAATTTTACAATTCACGACTTACTGATTTATACATTTTCCCATTTGATGTCGAACACGAAATTTCTCAACCAATATTTAAGACACTAATACCTTTTTTTCCTTTAATTGATACGGGCTGGGTATTGTTCACCTGTGCTGAGGTCCTAACTGTATTTGATTGAACACCTTTACAGATTTCTAGTAATTTGGTATCATCTGTGGAGAGCCTTCTGCCAGAAGGAGGTACCCTGATTCCTGATGAGTATCAAGAGTTACAGGATGTGTTCAGCAATGCAAAGGCATTTGGGCTACTCCCACGCCAGAATTCTCACTGCGCTACTGAGTTGGTAGAGGGGGCCATTCTACCCAAGGGGCGGCTGTTCTGCTTGTGTTGACTGGAAAAAGAGGCGATGAAGACATATATCCTATATCCAGGAAGCGCTGTTCCATGGGATAATCTACCCATCAACTTTTCCGGTCACTTCTGGGTTTTTATTTTCACAACGACTGGTCAGTATGAGTACCTGATTATGTTGTACAGTTTAAACAGTCCATCTATCTTTCAGGTTTTCATGGGTGAGGTAGTGGTGGACATGCTGTACCGGTTTGTCATCATCTACATAGATGATGTCCTCATCTTTTCGGCTTCACCTGAAGAACACATCAAGCATGTGCGTCAAGTGCTTCAGTGGCTCCAGGACCACCACCTCTTTGTTAAAGTTGAGAAATGTGAATTTCACTGATCGTCGATCAAGTTTTTAGGATATCGGATCCAACCTAGGAGAGTCAGAATGGACGTGGACAAGGTGAAGGCCATCCAGGATTGGCCCCAACCCTGAACCCTCAAGGACCTACAATGTTTCCTGGGGTTCGCCGAACCTTTATTGGTGCTTCATTAGGGGCTTCACCACTGTTGCTGCCCCAGTGACCGATCTGATACAAGCCCACCAAACCACACTACTCCATAGGATTTGTTCTGCTTGGCACCAATCCTCCAACAGCACAACCCCTCGATTTCCTTCGTCGTCGAGGTAAATGTTTCTGTGGTAGGAGTCCGGACCATCTTATCCCAATACTGACCTGACACTGGCAGGACACACCCCTGTGCCTTTAACTCCAAGATGCTCACTCTGGCGAAATGCAAGTACAGAATCAAAAATTGTGAACTCTTGTCAATTAAGTTGGCTCTAGAGCAGTGGCAGATTTGGATGGAGGGAGTGATTCATCCTTTCCAGGTCTTCACGGACTATAAAAATCTGGAGTGCCTCAGGTTAACTAAACAGCTCATCATGGGCTCTTTTTCCACTCGTCTTGATTTCTAGATATGCTATGTTCTGGGATCAAAAAATGTGAAGCCTGATGCCTTATTCGGTCAGCTTGATCCTCCCGTGGTTTGGGAAGAACCTGTCCCCATTCTTCCAGAATCCTGTTTTGTAGGATTGGTGACTTGGGACCTGGAGGGGGACCTCTTCAAGGCCCATCATCAGCATCCACCACCTGATGATTGCTTTCCAGACAAGGTCTTCATTCCCCCTACCTTTTGAACCACTGCTTTTCAGTGGGTGCATACCTCCCTTGGGTCTGGACATCCCAGGGTGTCCTCCACCACCCATTACTGGTGGCCTAGCTGGAGATGAGAGGTAGACCAATGTGTGCTATTGTATCCTATTTGTGCCCAGCACAAGGCATCTATTCTCAGACTGGCAGATTGGTTTCAACACCTTCCTCACGCTGGACCGTCCTTGGTCACATATCACCATGGACGTCATCACCGACCTTCCACCATCCCTGTGGGCATCCTCACAGTAGTGGATAGATTTTTAAAGATGTATCATCTCTTACTGCTACCCAAACTCCCCATAGCTTTTGAATTAGCTGATGTTTTGTTCACCTAGGTGCTCTGATGTCATGGGGCTCATCATGGGGCTCATGGGGTGACCTTCTTCTTATGTCCCTCCTGAATCTCCCAAAGGGTTTGAATGAAGGGGTTGAATACTACTGGTCAAACGTGAATTTATACATCATAGCATTGCTCTGTGATGGATCAAAATGGCAAGGGGAAGATAAGTGAAAATGAGCCTGGTTTTCAGTTAATCTTTGGGATGTAACCGACGTCTGCTTTTTACCTGGCATCACATACACTGCACCAAGTGGACGCCCATTAATCACATTCATCAAACTTATGCTTCCCCTTATATTTATGCAGCTCACAGCACCGAAACTGACTTGTTGAGCTTAACTGATTTGAAATACTGGCACAGGAGCAAGTTTTCATACTTGAATTCACTTCCTATATGGGTACAGTTTAAAAGTACAGATTTAATCATTTAATCACCTTTTGAGGTAATAACGCCTCACAACTGCCCAGTAATAAATAAGAGGAAAATCTTCTAACCTGGGGCAGGCACCTGTGCAAGCCTGACCAGGATATGCTGTTGGAGGATGGAGAGATGAATATATTATTGAAAGAAAATTAAATGATCACTTGTCACAGACCAGCAGGTGGCGCCTTTTGTCTCCTTTCAATGAAAGATGGTTTTCACTCTCAGTTGTAGCACAGCTTTGAGTAGATGTAATATATGATTTTCACACTCTTGAGATTTTATATTGGTTACTAATTTAGTGTGATTATGTGGTTCCCTGTCTTTTATCTTTTGTTGAACCACTTTTGGTTTCTTACAAACCAACTACTTCCTTCACCGAACACAAAGTCATATTTAATTGAATTTAAAATTAGCAGAGAGAAAGTAGATTTCTAAACTGTATTATGTTAACAGAGCGCATATTCTTACAAAAAGGTCACTGCAGCACAATTCTAAGCAATGCACTCTGGGAATGGGTAAAATACTCCTTTCAAATATGCACTTTAAATGACTTGGCCTGAGGAGGGTTTGAAGTTAATTACTACAAGGCTATAATATGATTTTATATATATATTTGTGGTGAGTGAAATTTCTAAAATGGAATTTGTCATTGCCATGTAAAATGGCCTTTGGTGATTAGGTACCCATCTATCATTTATACACCCTAAATGATAATTATTTGGAGAGGTAGAAATCTCAGCTTTGTGGACATAATTAACACGGAGAGCTCCTTTCTCTGAATGCAAATGGTATGCAGTAGTTCCAGGATGACAAAGTGCCCCTCAGACAAGTATTACATTGTATTAGCCCCCTTGACCGCTTAGCAGTTTGCTACATAATTTTTCTCAAGGTTTTCTGCAGCTTTATCCCACTGCAGTATACTTGGTCCAATAGTCTTTCCCAGGTTTTAGCAAGGGCTTACGGGGGCAGTAGCCCGAGACCCTGAGCTGTAGGGGGCCCCAAAATAATCTCAATGGGCAATTTTTGTATTAGAAAAAACATATATATATATATATTCTTTGCTGCACTGCACGCGCCTTAGTTTAACACGTTGTTGGAAGTGTTTTTCATCGTTTATGTGAACATATCACACCTGCTTATTGTTAATTGGCTTAAATGTTTTTCATGGGAAGGTTACTGTCAGGGTCGATGCCCATCCATCCCTGTCCTACGTTGTTTGGCCCCTGTTTGGCCAGCAGGTCTACAGTGTTTTAGGCTTTGTAATAGTTTAACAGCTCAGTTCTATTGCGGTCCATGCAGTAATGGCTAAAGAGATTCTTTGACTCTCGTAATTTCAGATAGTAGGCCTATATTTTTTTCGGTTAAAATTTTTGCCATTTATTTTAAAACTAAAGACTCCGTAGTTGCCAATTCCTTGACTCCTTGAAACCTTTAAGTTGATGTCTACAGCACGCAGAGCATTTTGTATACTTGAAAATATTTAGAGTAGTTGGGACCCTAAAATGACTGTAGCCCAGGGGCTCCTACACTCCCTAATCCAGCCCTGGAAATAGTACAAGACAATTCACAAAAACTGTCAGGATTTTCTGAAATGAATTAATTTTGTAATCTTAAGATACTTTAAAAACTGTCGCCAAGCAATGTACACAATTTTATTGTATTGCAATAATGACACTTGCCTATCTCTTGTGGTAAGCATAGTTTCTTTGTATTGTGTTTTCGGGGCATTTATTCTACTTTTCCTTCAAAATATATGAACTCATTTACATGCTGGATGGGCACCTAGTGAATTATTGTATTGCTTTGTCCCAGTCATAAAGGACAGCCATTTGAGGGTGAGCTGTAGATACCCAAAATCACTTTTGAGGACTGTGTTGGCATAAAAACAAAGCAGCTCTCAAGCTCATGTAAGGTGTTGTTTTCCTTTTTCTTTGCAACCAGCCTTCTCCTGGAGGACAACATCTTTGCATTCTGTCCCATCACGCAGTGTCACTCACTCTAGTCTTCAATAAATGAACTTCAATGAGAAAAAATAACAGGGCACATTATTTATAAGCTTAGATGAAGACTATAATTTCAGTATAAAGATCAAGTAATGCGCGTCCTAATCTACATCACTAACAGGTAATGAGAAAGCAGGAATGTTTTTTAAGATACAAAAAACTAATTAGCAGTGAGCAAGCACTCTTGTGCTTCTTAAGTATTCATTAGTAACACCAGACTGGAATGTTTTTGAAATATTGTTAGTAATCTAGATAGTCGCAGTTTACATTTTCATTGCCGGTGCTACAGTGTCAAATGCGGGTGGAAAATAGCGGCACAATCTCTAGGAGATCTCTAGCTGAAGCTACTAACCAGAGTAACATTAGGTTTTACCTGTACAAACAACATCCGAAACAAACAACATCCTGAACAAACAACACTTTCCTTGGAGTTGTTTCTCTGTTTAATAGTAAAATGTGCCTGTGAGGACAAGGGGTGGAACATGTAACTGTTAACATTCAATTTCACCCCTCCAATACTCATTTTTCCTGGTTATTTATATAAATGTAATTTTTCCCCCAGTAACCTTAGACATGAGCAAGTTTGTGGCCATTTGGCTGTATGCTTTTGTTAGTTTTTCCAGTCCAACATCACTGTATTGTTTAATACGTCTTAGGTGATTGTTTTGTTTCCGCATTTCTTGCCTTTCCCCTTTGCCATAAAAAACACCAAAAATAAATCCTGGATCCTTTTCTGAGATTCTCCATGTCTGTCCTCTCAAGATTCCTCTGAATGGAAAGAGTACTTACATAATAATTGAGGAGGGAAGCTGAGAACATCGCGCTTGCAATTATTTTCTTTAATACCGTTATCTTGAGATAACGAGATAATTCTCATTATCTCAAGATGACAAAGCTTGTTTTCTCCAGATAACAAGATTATTTTCTTTTCATTACTACAAGGATAAACATATTGTGACCACAGGGCAATCGTGTCACACGCAGTGCTGATCTTATATGTCCTGTAACTGTATTACTTAATGTGTCCATCCTTATATTTAACGTTGAAATTAACTGTTGTACCTGTGTAGTGTTTTACCATGTCATGTCCTGTCTCTTTGCTGCCCCATGTTACTGGGAAATGCTGTCACATCACACAATATGTGAAGATGATATGGTAATAAAAACACTGAAATCTGATATAAACAAACCTTCACGCCCACATTCAAATCTACACACGTTGTCTGAATCCTTGCAGGTTATTCCACTAAGCCAAATGTGCTATGCTTGACACTGAGCAACCCTCAGAAATCAATGCAAGTTGTATTTAAGCTGCAAGTCCTTTTAAAACATGTAGCTTATGCTGCTAATTGATCTCATTATCTTAAGAAAGTGCGCTTTGTTATCTAACATCCTGAGATAATGGCATTAAAAAATAATTGCAGTATCAATTGTTTTCAAGCTTCTGTAATAATGCTCTATGATGGGATTCACTGCTTTTACAAACTTAAAACAGATTGTTTACCAGATGACTTAACCAGTGTTTCTCAAACCCAGTTCTCATGGATCCCAGACAGTCAACCTTTTACCTCTGGAAGCTGCAAGGAAGCAAAAATGTGGACAGTCTGGGGGTCCACAAGGAGGGTCACTCAACTGAACTACATCCTAAAATGATCATTTAAGATGATAATAGATTGATAGTACTAACCTGGTTTCATATCAGTGAGTGGTTTAAACAAAATACATTTTTTTATTTTCCTTAAAACTTATGGAGAAATTCAAATGTTGCATACTGTATGTGTATATTTTGTTACTAAAACTTTTGTCTAAGTTTATTCTCTATGTAATGAATACATTTCATTTTTATGGGACCATCGCTTCGGTATAAGAATAAAAAAATATTTTTATATACCTGTTGTATTCCTGGTTTGTTTTAAATAAGTATTATCTTACATTTTAAGATGTAGTTTGATGTGGAGATATTGTTTTTTTGCCATGGAAGTGTATTTTGACTGTGTCACCCTCATTATGGGATGTGGTTATTTGGGTCTAGACTGTGGTCCTTGAGTGAATTCAAGTATGATAAAATTACATGTTCCCAAGAATCTTTATTCGTACAGTCAGACAGTTCAACTCAAATTTTCTATGGATTTTTTCAGTGCCAAGAACCACAAAGACAAAAGCAATAAAACAAATAAAACACTAATACCATTCTCTAAATTGTGCCACTCAGTGGGCAGCCCAGTTTTGGAATATTTCATGATTATCGACTATATAATGTGAAATATATTGATTAATTGTCTAAAATATAGCTGAATGCATCTCATTATTCATTGCAAAATTTGTTTTCATAAGTCCTATAACAGGATAATAATCCTCTTTAGTGTTTCATATTATCGGTGATTAATAAAAGCCAGAAGTTATGAACCAGACCGTGGCTCAAAAGCGAAGTCTGAACGGAACCATGGACTTGGAGAATCATTACACCCTGAATATAAACATTAGTCATCACTGACATGGTACATTGTGGTCTGTCTATATATGTAATATAATCAAGGACCGTTTCCATGCAGTATTTGCTAAAGTGCGTATAAAGTGCATGTCAAGCACGCTGCACTTATCTGAGAAATGGATAGCCTTGAATATTTGTATTACTTGCATGAACGTGAATGCCAAGTGTGGATCAAATGGGACCAATGGGATAAAGCCACTATTTTGGTAATATCATGGTAAGCCTTCCTTCAGGGAGAACTATAAGCCTACTTTGCCGACGCAACACCTCAGAAGCCATAACATCTTGAAAAAAAGAGATACTGTGGATAATGTAAAAAGACGTTGGTGGTACTTTGGCATTTTAAAGTCCAACAGGCAAATGACTGGTGCTGTGTACAGTAAACTCGGCCGAGACCTTGTGCTACTTAAAACCGGAAACACTGACAACTTATTTCACTACCTGAAGCAGGAGGTCATCAGTAGCAACATCATATTTCTCATTCAATTTACTGACGACAATAGCCTTGATGGTCTTGCTCTAAGTCATCAGTCTCTGGCTTCAAGACCTCCTCATCAAAGAGCTGCAGTTCAAGTTTCAGGTAAGACACATTCATGTATGTTTCACCAGAAAGGGCGTAAGTGAGGTCAAGAGGATTTAGACCCATGTGGACAGACTCGAATGACATCAATGAGGGACCCTGTGATGGATCCAAATGCCAATAAGACTTTTGCAATGGCCGTCCCTGCGCCAGGACTCATGGTATCGCTTCATGGCATGACCTCCACCTGGTGAACTCATGACTTGGACTTGGAATAGGGTGAATTGACTATAACCCTTGTGGACACAGCAGGAGAAGGAGCCGTCCAAGGAGTACAATGCTGTTGTTTTGACAGCCCCCCTTTCTAGTTTAATTACATGTTTTCAAACATGAATCATTCCATTTAATTAGCTGAATTTCCACCAAAAAGTATCTCTCCATCTTCTTGTTGCAATTCAAAATAAAGACAATTCACTCAGGTCACAGACAGCATTTTATTTACCAATGAGCTTCCATATAAGTAGCTACCTTTCATATGTAACACAGTAGACACTACCCAAGAAAACCTCCCTTTCCCACTCTTCTACGTTTTATCTTGTCACCATAAAATAAGAACAATTTTTATATACTTCTACAATAAAATGATGAAATTCAAGACACAAAAAGGCCAGGAGTTGTGGTCTGTTTTTGGTTCCTGTATGTAAAATTCAGTTCACAAGCAATCTACTTAAAAATGACATGGATTTAAGGCAAAAGTCAGTATAATCCAGTCTAGCAAAGTTGTGAAGCAATTACCCAAAACAGGACCACAGTGAAACAAGAAGTTGACAAAAAGATCTACATAAAATTTACATAAAATAAAATAAAATAATAAAAATGTTTCATTACTGTCTCCTATAGAAACTGAGCTTGCATTTATTCCATGCATGTGGAACAATTATCAGAAATTTATTTCAAACCAAAACATACTTAATTTGTCAGTTTAGGTAATATCTTTACCGGGTCATCATTTGGAAGCAAAATTAGATTTCATTTTTAATGTTTTTTTAAAATTCAAATTAATAATTGCTGTGTAAATTATGTAAATTAATATACTAAAACTAACATAGTCAATACAGTGCAGATAAATGGTAAAAACTGCATGAAATATTATTTACTTTGTGAGTGGTTGTACTAATGGGACATTCCATATACAATTCTTTTACCAAGGGTATCATACTTTTTAACAAATTATTTTCATGACAGACTTGCAGAAGTAATACTCATATAGTGATATACACTGATACAGCAACAACTGTTAGTGTTCTTTTTACATCATCTAACACAAATACAGACATATGTGTCCATGTGTTTATATTTTGAAAATATATGGATGCAGTTCGTTTTTTTAAAAACAATACTTGTATGTACAAAAACACATGGATGGGACAAGAATGGTTTAGCATGATACTGTGATAAAAAAAAATAAAAAATCAAAGAACAACAGAAGATTACAGGTCTTGGATCTGCAATGGTGTTCAAGTTGCTTGGGGCAAACTAATTCAAAAGAACAACTGAAACACAGCATGAGCCAACCGACTCTCCTTCCTGGGGCAAATGCGGTCACGCTCCCCTACACCCCTACACAATATATACTGCTCAACAGTTTGCAAACTAAATAATAAGCTTTTTCATTGCACTGAATATTAGCTTCCCATATTCATCCATACTGATGTTGTCTGCATATTAGTGCTTGCATAATATAGAAGGTCTTTTCTTAACTAAATTACTTTTTAAGAACTTCAACACAAGTTTCTGAATAAAAGAAAGGAAAAAAAATCAGACAGGTGACTTCTATCCTGAGCTGTTCAATGTGATTTAGAGAACGCAAAATACTATAAATACAGCAATTAAAAGACCAAAGAAAACAAGGACAAGATGACAAAAAAACCCACAGAATACAAAATTACAAATAAGCTACAAAAATATCTGTAATAAGAAATTAACTCAAAGAAGGATTCTATATATAATCATTCAATATATGGCAGTGTCACTTTTTCAATGACAAGTGCATTTAATTTGAAATCTTCACTGAATGTACATTGTACATAAATGTTAAAGTAGACACAGATGAATCTTGAGGCTGTATATTTCATTGTCATACTTTTAAATTGAATATACATTATAATTTACACAAATTTCCATATACAGGGTATGGAATTATTACTATTTTACAACCATGTAAACAAAATAATATAGTCATCTCACTAAAATTAAAATGCCAATGTCATATTTTATGCAATTTTTGGCAATAACCAAATTCTGCTGAATTCTGACCATATGCAATTTAATGCATTAATTCATACAATTTTCATATATTCATATATCATTTCATATATGACACTGGCAGGTCTTATCAACAATGTGATCATGTACTCTCACTCTCCATTATATCAAACAAAAAGTTTCCATGCAGAGTAAAATAATAATAATAATAATAATAATAATAATAATAATATGGAAGAAAACTGACATGACAAGAAGAATTTCAAATCATTGCACAAAGTAAACTTTGGTCTACCATGACAAAATTCTTGGAAAATATTTTTGTACATGTTCAACAGAGTTCATGTGGAAATATTTAGTGAAATATTTCAGTACACCTGGGAAAATAAAGATATTCAGTCTTCGTCTGTGCATCCTAGGAACTCCACCCGCAAAGTGATGCGGCCGTACCACGACCATGGTAGGATCCGTACGAACCTGGCGTAAAGGGGCGGATCTATCAAGTTCTTTCTGTGTGTGTCATTGTCAAAATTTCCTTGGAACACCTGATGAAGACACAAGTACAATATGTAATAGTGCTTAAACAGAGTTGCAGTTATAAATGAGGGAAAACAATGTCCACAAAGACGTTTAGTTGGTAATGATTTAAATAAATGCATCTGCTTTTATTGCAATGAGATAACACATATATGAGCTATATGAAAAACATTAGAGCATTGTTGAAACACATGAAAATAAAGGAAACTGTGGAAAAAAATAAAATCACAGTGTTGTGAACAAGTACAGTGTGTTGTTAACCAGAGAGCTGAGTTCATATGTTCTTTGTAAGTGAAAGAAAATAATTGAGAATATTTCGCTTAATGGAACTTTGCTCCTTGGTAATGATACCTAAACTTATGAGCCAGTTGGTGTGCTAGGGTTGGCTCACTTTCATCCCAAGCAATCATATTAGTCATGCCTCCAAGTCAACATGAGCCATTAAGAAAAGGAAGCTACTTATAAAAATGATGCACATTTAATAAATAACAAAAACAGGAAGACTGGCATATTTCAAATATTCCAGTGTGATAATTGTATAATTAAACAATAATTACATTTTCAAGCCTGATTATACTGAAAGTGATGAAGAACCATTCTTACCATTTCATAAATGAAAATGCTCTGATTGTGTTCTAAAGTGTTAATAATTCCGTTTAAATGTAATTGGAAAAATATTCTCTGGAAAAATATATTCCAGAGAAGACTTGCATCATAATTTTTTTTCTTCCTGTAATACTGAGATCACAAAAAATAAGTCATGATCCTGCGATAAAGATCACAAGTTAATTTTCTTGTGATCTCGAGAAAACTTTATTGCAAGATCATTACTTTTCCCAGTGATCTCGTGACAGGTTTAGCAGCTTAGTTAGCTACACATAATTATCATGTACAAATTTAATTGATTTTATGTTGATCATGCATTGTCAGAAACAGAAATAGCAGTACGTCTGAAAGTGCTAGACAATTATCATATTCATGTCTGTCACTTGAGAAAAAAGAGGGCAACTAAATCACAGCAATGAATATATTTTCTACTAAAAGAGAACATTGTGAGAGAATTATTTAACAACTAAGTACTAAGTTTTAATCCGTAATCGAATGGACATAATCACAAATTGTTAAGTAGTCTAATGATTACTACTCCCTAGATCTCTACTAGGTGGTTAAGGGAATTATTGGACAGAAACAACACATTTTGAGTAAGACTGACTATTAACCTTCATCACAGGGTTCAGCATATTTAATTTGGATTCATCTGTCACCCCAATAAACAAACCTTTGTGTTTAAGTTCCTGCCAATCTCAAACTCTCTCCTACGCCATTGATAAGGTTCAAATAGCTAGTTGCTTGATGCTGTGGCACACACAGTGAAACAGATGATTATCTACATCACCACATCAGGGAAACTAAAAAAATAAAATCTGTGATGTCTAAGCTTTTGTTATGTCGAGATCCCAAGAAAAATATCTTGAGAAAGGAATAATGATGTGTCCTCTCTTGACTTCCATAAATCATAAATATACACTGATAATTTCCATCCATCCATCCATCCATCCATCCATCCATCCACCCATCCAGTGCTTGAAGTGGGCCGGAACGCAGCGGAACACAGTTCCGGAACTTCTGTATTTTCGTCTTTTGGGTTCCGGCACTTTTTTCTGCGTTCCGGTACTTACTGAAACTGATCCGACGCAGCGACAGTAGCCCGAGAATAGACAATATCACAAGACCGATAAAAGACTACATTACCCACGAGCCACGACAGAGCGCATAGGCTACA
>JAODJU010000040.1:24254920-24278951 GCA_026776725.1 Gnathonemus echidnorhynchus | reverse complement strand
CTCATCAGAAGCCAAGTGGGACAGAAAACCTACTGGATAGTAGCTCTCCAGGACTGGAGTTGGAGACCCCTGATGTAAACAGTTCCCCATGATAGTGCTTAGTTAAACTGGTGTATGGTAGAGTCAGAGTTCACTGCCTGTTGCTGAAATCTCTGTGACTGTTTGGCCATTGGACCGTCTTTGTAAAGGTTGTACTCCTTGAGTTTATGAATATGTGGTCCTATCCTGTGTGTTTCGCTTTTTCTGCCTGACCCGACATCTTGAACATGTGACAATAAAAAAGTCTGATATGATTATGGCTATTACAGTAAATGTTTACTTTGGCATTTACAAACTTACAGTGGCATGCAAAAGTTGGGGCAGCCCTGGTCAAAATTTCTGTTACTGAGAATACTCAAGTGAATAGAAGATGATCTGATCTCCAAAAGGCAGGAAGTTAAGGATGAAACTTTTTTTCAACAAATTAAGCAAGATTAGTGTATTATTTTTGTTCTATACAATTTTAGAGTGGATAAAAGGAAAGAATCACCATGCAAAATGTTAGACAACCCAAGAGATTTGAGCTCTCAGAAACGTTTTTACCAAAGTCTAAGATCTTAGTTTGTTAGGGATATGGCTCTGGCTTCTTCACAATCATTTTTAGGAAAGGCCAGGTGATGTAAATTTCAAAGCTAAATAAATACTCTGGCTGTTCAGAATTCAGTGGCTGTATCCCTCTAAGGTTGGATTCGAAGACAGAATTCATCACAGCGGCATGACAAGGATGTCTCATTTCAACGGCTCCTTCAAACAGAGTCTAGAAATGGATGCTTCTTTTGCTGAGTCACTACAGATTCGCTTGATGGATGCTTTGCAGCCCAACATATCCCAATATTCATTGTGTGGCCCTTCAAAGATGCAGCTTGCAAAGGCTACGTACACTGTGTCCTTCAAAGGATACAGCCCCTAAATTTGGACACATTCTCTGACTCCTCAAACCTTGCCCCAACTATCAGCAGTCATGGGTTACCCTAAGCACCTGCCTAGCACTCTGAAAATTAAAATAACTGATGCCCACAAAGCATTCCACTAGTAGAAGAATTCCATTAGATGCCAACAAGAAGCCTTTTGTAAAGAAGAATGGGCAAAAATCTCCCAAAGAAGAAGAGAAAGACTCGTTTCGCCTTGTTTCCACCAATGCAGTGCCAGTGGTGGTGCCAGACTTGTTTGGGCCAAAAAAAAAATGGCTCCAGTGTGGCAACATAGAAAAACTGGGCTCAGAATGTGGTACAGTAACGTCAGCGAAAGTGGGATGGTCTGTGGTGTCCAAACCTTCTGTATACCCAGAAAATTCAATCCATAACTGATAATTAGTCTAATAACAGTGGTGCTGGCAGTGAAACAACTTGCCAGCTTATTAGCGGAATAAGGTTACATCATTTTTTTTTTCTTCTTATTTTGAGAAAAATGAAAGGTCAATATGCTGGCCAGATTTAATAAAAGTATAAATATGTTGCAGGTCGAATAAATAACATATTATAGCGTTTGAGCGGTGAAGAAATTATGAGGCAGACAGCAAGTTTTTAGCAGTTTTTAACATTACTGCACGATCCTTAAAAGGACAGCAAGCGAGAGTAAACAAACACACACAGATGGGGGACAAAATGTCATAAAATAGCTTAAAATAGTATGGACTGTATTTGCTGAAAATGATATTTTATGTAAAATATTAACTTGCACTAAAACACTTGTATAATTCACATAAATGATGCAACGTTGCATCGTGTTGTTTTCTCTGAAAGAACGAAGATCAATTTGCTGGTCAGATTTAATAACAAAGTATAAATGTGTTCAAAAATGAAGTATAACTATGTCAGACGTTGAATAAATAAAATATTGTGGCGTTCCAGTGGCAAAGAGATCATGAGGTGTATAGTTCAGTTATTAGCATACTTTTATTGTGCGATCCTTAAAAGGACAGCGGTAAAACAGTGATCGAGAATAAACTCACTTAAACAGAAACAGCCTTTACAGAAACAAAAGTGGATACAGGCAATGGAGACAGGGCGCAATGAATCATTTTTTGGTTTTGCAAAATAAATCCAAAAAACAAAATGTAGATTAACCTTTACTTTACTTTCACTTCCCGCTACGTAACATTTCTGTTCCGTTCTTTTTTTTAACCCAGTGGAAACGCAGACTGGTTCTCAAAAGGCACCAAGTGAAAACCAGCCCAGCACTGGCACCACACTGGTGGAAATGAGGCTTAAGCAGGCTACAAAAAGCATTTACAAGCTGTGATACTTGCCAAAGGGGGTTTTATTAAGTACGGATCATGCAGGGCACCCAAACTTTTGCTTTGGGCCTTTTTCTCTTTTGCTCTTTCTAGTTTTAAACTGTAAAAGATGTAAATATAAAAAGAATCTTTAAATATTGCAGAAATATGTCATTTTTATCTTTATGTGTTTTGGAAATCAGGTCATCTTTTACTTGTTAAGCGATTCACAAAAACAGAAATTTTGATCAGGGGTGTATGCCACTGTATGTCATAGAAATTACAGAGGAGACCTTATATATAGTTATAAAATGAGGTTATTACCTTGTCCTTCTTCTGTTTTTGATCTTGATATATACTCCATCTTTTGCCATCATCACTGAAGGCCAATTTGTAGGATCCCACAAATTGTACATGCCCAAAATCTTTTGCTCCTTGTGTGATGATTCCAGTAATTTTCATTGGGCAGAGCATGTCAACCTAAAAATATAAGAAGGAGAGGAATATGAAACAAAAACTCTTATAGTATGTGGTTTATTTTTTTGATAGTCAGCACCTTTTTCTAATATTTCAAAAATATATATGAAGACATTGAAAATTCAGTACAAAACCTACATTCAATTATTAATAGCATATTGAAAACAGGCTTTGCTCAGCAAAACCTGAGTAACAACAGCAGCAGCAATGACAAAAGACACCTTCAGTTTCATAACTCATTATGTGATCATTTTCTTTTATTGCATGTTCAGCTGTGTTCTATGATTAATACTAGGTTGGATTATATGTTTTGAGTAGAATTGCATGTGTAAACTGAATCAAACAGAAGACTTCATAATGCAACAGCCAGGGCAAATAACTACATGATACAAAGAACTACAAATACAATTATACAGATGTGGAAGAAATTAAGGGACCATTCCATTTTTTTTTTTTAAATGTGCATTTTAAAATCCTGGTTTGATCCCAATTCTGCTTACAGATGGCTACATGGCAAGTTGCTTCCAGGCGCAAAATTTCTAAGACAGCAGTACATAAGAACAAAGTGAGACAGAAGACAGTGTGAATGACCAAAAACCAGCCAGGCAGAGGGTGGAAGCAACATTCTAATGGCAGAGATGACTGTCAACTTATCCGACAGTTTCTCATGAATCGGAAGATGACAACAAGTGACCTTCAAAAGGAATGGGACACATTAAGTGCAGGTGTGAAGTGCACTGCTAGTACAGTAGTTCCTAGGAGGACTGAAGACCCATAAAGCAAGGAAGAAGCCCTTCATCAATGAGAAGCAGCGAAGAGCCAGGCAGGAGCAAAAAAAATAAAATGTAAACGCATACCCATAAACTGGGAAATGAATGCAATAAAAAAAAAGTCCATTGCTGTAAGTCTACTTTTGTTGCAGGGGACTAGTATATCATTTGTTTTTTTTTTACTCAAATTTGAGATTGGAATATTGGATCATTGTGTTGGCAACATGAACGTAGTTACTAATTAAACTATAATGTGTATCCTAAAGCAAATAAACGATGAAGTGTAAAAGAGGGAACTGATCATATGGCACAACAAATCAACAGTAAGAAAGCCAGCCAGCCAGACAGAGACATAGATAGGTTGATCCTCCACATAGCACATAAAACAGACAGACACACGCACACACGTTTATATTCATACCTTTGTGGGGACTGTCAACTCATTTCTATTGGAAAAACCATAATCCCAACAATGACAACCACAACCCCTACCCAGTCCTAACCTTAAACTTAAGTAACCAAACAAAATACAAGATACCAATTAGCCTGACTTTCTGTCTTTAAAGGGCAAAGTTTGTATCTATAATGCATGGTGTGTTAATTAAAGGCAATTTGTTCTAAATGCTCTGGCCATCCTTTGGATGATAGTAGGTAACTGGCAATCACACATCATTATGTAAACAGCCAATTAATTTAAGGAATTATTTTCTGAAAGTTTAAAAAAATGTATATCATTGGCCCTTTGGCTTTAAAATAAATAAGGTTATTTGCAATTAGGAGCAGATCTTACCCTTCAGAATGTTAATGGCAAATGCAGCCATAAATAGTTAAAAAAAAAAAATAATTATGAACAATTTTTAGTTCTTAAAACATTAAGCCTAATACAAAAAGGAAGCATCCCTGCTCAGACGGCTACCTCTTCGACCAAGTCCCAGATAAACGGAAAATAAATAGCTAGATAGATGAGATTGCACTATTTTGTTGTCCATCCAATCTTCACATAGCTCCATACAGAAAGTAAACTTGTTAGACTTTATATTGGCTTCAGCGGCATTTCCTTAGCTCATTACTCTTAATTATTAAGGTTAATTAAACCAAACATTCTTCAAAGAAAAAGGTTAACTGGATCACCTTCCACAGGGCCTTGTTTGCTGCAACTTGCTTGTATTTAGCAAGTCAGCTAGATCATATAAATATAGTGAGGTAGCTTGCTGAAACACTCCCATAAAGTACTGCATAATATTTTTGGTCTTGTTAAAAGAAAGTATTAAACTACTTGATGTTGAAGATCAGTTTTTTTGAGTAAGCAATTATGAATTTTCAGAATATTTAGTTGCTAAATGAACAAAGGGTGCATTAAGCTTAGACGTTATTAAATCTGAATTAAATTTGATTTCCTAATGAATTTATCATGATAAAATGGTGTAGACGATGTTAAATACATTAATAGATGTTAATAGTTTTTCTATCAATGCTTTTTCAGCAGGGACACATTCACCATTGTGGTACAACACTTTCCAAGACGTTCAAACTTCAAAGAGAATAACCTTCTAACCACAGATCACAGTAGTTCTTAGTCTTTAACTATGAGTATGATTTTGAAGTTGCCAATCCTTTGAGTACGTCCACAAAGAAACAAAATGTGTCCTGTTTACTGGGTTCTTGCCAATATGCCAACATAACACAACTTGACTCAACAATAACTTTAGTTGGCTCTTTTGTCTTGACAGTTAAATATTGTGTCTTATTATTGTGTCTCATTTAAGATATTTTCTTGGAGCAACATGGTGTCTACACTGAGCAGCTGGGAGCAAGACAAAAAGAAACCAATGAAGCATGAAATAGATTTCTTTTAACCAGTTTCCCAAAAGCAGATTAATCCAGTGTTGAGATAATTAGAAAAGGGAAATCCCATAGGTCAAACTGTAAAGCAAAATATGGATATAACATTTGCCTAAAGAATGAAGAAAGTGGTGAAAACTGAACTTTTAGTGGGTTAAATCATCTGTATTCTTCACTAAAACTGAAGCACGAATGAGTGGGAGTATGTCAGGATTTACAAACATCATCTTGCTTTAGTTCACCTGTAAACTTCTGTTGATCCATCGTATGAAGGACATTTAGACTATTTTTTGTAGGTCTTCACTAAATTCAATGGAACTGCAGGGCAATGTCAGAAGAAACAGTTTTATGAAGGCCAATATTACTAGTCCACACTTCATTGAGCTTTTCTAACACAAATAGGACATGGAGAAGTTTTGGCAAATTTACCAAAACAAATTCAAGTTTATATTTCTTTGCCAATTGATATATTTGGTTGCCATGATGTCATAGTTGTTTGTTGGCAAGTGTGTTTATATACTACTGAGGCCTTTGCTACCTTTATAGTTAATGGCTTCAAATTTAAAATTTTCTCATTTAATTCACATGTGCACTGCAAGGCAGTTTATTTCATGTTCACGACTCATATGTTGTCCTGTTTTTTCCCCTTCTTTTCCTCAATTAAATCTTTAGATATGACTGCAGTGAGTGCTATGGTACTGTCAGGTGTCTGACCCCCGGATCTGGAGCCAGAAAAATGTTACAAGAAAATGTGTGAAATCTGTTACTCTGCCCTTCCTCTATTAAGTGAATTCACCTGCATGCATTTTCTTGTGTGTGTATGTTACTTAAGTACCACAGTTCATTGCAAGGTATTGTGTACTTCCTACTGAGCATGTCTTTTGTGATTAGTTCTAGAAGTATTGTGTTATTTGACCCTTTGGCTGTTTACCTGACTTTACTTCTTTGGATTCCAATTATGTTCATGGTTTGGTTTGTTTTTTTGACTATACTGACAATTTAATAACTGAATACTGGACATTGTTTTTGGCTTTTGGTGGAAAATTGCCATCACGGATTGCTCTGTAAATTAATCTCTGCCCAATATGTCATGGGTTCCAACAGGATCTGGGTGATGACAGTCAAAGTTTTTTTGTAATTGGTTATCAAGTAAATTCCCACATAAAGCAATAGTCCTACCCACCAAAAATTAAATAAACCCCCTCCACAGGTCAATTAAAACACTGAATTCTGTTCAGATCCATACATCATATATCTTTACTTCAAATCTGAAAGCTACAGTGTTAGACAATGACAAAATGACTCCATGCAGTTTTCAAAATGATGTGCATTTCTAAAAAGTCTAATGTATGTAATGTGTGTTTTGTTTTGGTAATGGCTTTTTGGAAGTGTATCACTTTCAGGATAGTTGTTTTCCTGCCTTGCTCAAGTCTAAATCATTGCTTTTATAGCTTGATTACTCAGCTATATTCTTTCAATATCATTTAGACAGACTAATATTTAAAACCACTACAACTGTCATAGTTCGAATAGTATAATTCAAAGATGCACTCTCTATTAAATACTGCTGTGGACACCCTGCATCTGAGTTGCATTTAGGTTGTCAGATTTTATTCTTCCTTTGACACAGGGAATAGCCAGGCATCAAATTCACATCAGGTATTGAATGGTGTGCTTCAAGGTTCACTTCTTGGCCCATACCTCTTATCTCTGTACATCACCTCTCTAGATTCTCCTACCACTAATATGTGAAAGACATCAAATTCTTCCTGAACGCCCCTCCAGAGAACACCACTACAGTAGCCATACCATGTGCAGTTCAGACTAGGTAATCCATCTGAACCTAACCAGGTTTGAGCCCGGCCAGTAGGAAATCTGGATTGCTGTTGGTGTCATCAACAGCGGAGCCCATTCCCATGGTTTGAGTGGATCCCAGTGCACCAGCTGTAAAAATGCCACCATCCTTCAGATGTGACCTAAAACTCAGGTCCTGACCCTAAGGTCATAAAAGATCCCTGGGCATCTTTCAAAAGAGTAGGGGTGGTACCTCAATGTCCAGGCTGGCTAAAAATTTCTCACTGTGTCCCTTTCAAATCTGGCCTTCTAATCATCCCCTGGATGTTGCACCATCCAGCTGGGGGCTACATGCTGGTGCTGATTCAAGTGGCTCCCCAGTGGTTGTGCAAAGCATTCTGGGCGCCTTGAAAAGTGCTATATAAATGTAATATTCTTTCATCCATTCGTTCATTCCCGTACTGATTTGTTTTTGCGCATGACTCAGACATCACAGCATGGATGAGCGACTGACAATTCAAAGACCAAGCTTCTGTCTCTACCCTGTCAACCCTATCACTTAGTATGACATCACTGTCCAGCTTGGATCATTGACAATGTCTCCATCAAGGTTTCCTATGAACCTAAAGGGAATAATAAATGAATATCCTTAGCTGATCACTTTGCAGCTCTCCCCCAATAATGGAGATCTACTTTGTATACATCAGGAGCATCAGACTTTAAATTATGCAACCCGACACCTTGTCCAGACACTTGTCATCTCATGACAATATTAATGTAATTTTCTACTAGCAGGGCTGCCGGCATGTATGGTGAAACCATTGTAGGAACTGCAAAAGTGCATCTGGTATTCCGTCCGCAAAATTTTTTTATCCATAGCACATTGTCAAAACTAAATGCTTCTACAAAGAGGAAAATATCACCATTGTTTCAGAGTACAACAACAAAATGTTCCCAGAACTTAATAAAACAATGAAAACTGAAAAGGGCCCTATATTAAATAATGATAAGAGATCACTCTACAGTCCCTAGTTTGTAATCCAGCCTGTCTATTGTAAGCCAGTTACACAGCACAGTCATTGCCAAATGGAGAAGATCCTTATACAAGACTATTGCCAAGAATCTAAATGAAAAAGATGGTTAAAATTAACAGGCAAAGTGTTTCAGCTTCCAACAAGAATTTTAGTACTTGTGATGTGGTTAAATTAGCATATTTTCATTTAAGTGCCAAAAAAGACACTTGATGATAAAACCACCGATTCATCGGTCTGAGCTGTAACGCACAATATTACTACTGAAAGCTTGGAAAGCAGAAACCACATTATTTATTCCTTATATTTCTTTATAATGAGGGAAACATAATGATATCACATCTCCAGTGGGATAAACATAATAATAAAACAGCAGGTAATGCATTTAGTATAGTGAGATATATATATATATATGCCATTGAAACATATATAAAGTCTGGTGATGTCTTCTTTTGTAATCTGACAAGGAAGGAGAGCTGAGAGGCAATATTTTAAATAAAAAACTGTAGAAATCCAAGTTTTCAGGTGATTTACGTATAAATTGTCAACAAATGTGCAAGGGTTAACAATACAAAGAACTAAAAAAAGGACTCTTCGGGAATATAAGGAGCTCGATAAACCAATTTCTGCTGATGCACCAATCGGATATTAAGATCGGTATTGGATTTGATAGATAAGGAATCGGCCATACACGTCCGATACTTATTTAGTTTTTGGAAATCTCTAAAAAGATAGCTCCTATTTTGTGTGAAATATAATTGTACAATCAATCACATGATAGCTCATTCCCATTTTAGATGTGCTTTTTGCAACATTCAAGTCGAACCTTAACACTGCCCGTTTCATGCTACTCTGGGTGTGAGTGCAGTGACATCCGTCTGCTGTAACGTCATATGCATACTTTATACCCATAAAGTATAATTATATTATGTATTTATTAGATTCATATATTAAAGTAAACAGAGCTCTTGTATTGGAGTCTATATCAGTATCCGCAGTTGTGTATTGGAATCGGATTGGAACTGAAAAAACGTGGATAGGCTATCCCTAACAATTTCAGTACATGTTTCACAAGTTAGCTACTAATTACAATAAGAAAGGGAACAGTCATCACATTTACATTAAAATTGATGTATTACTTTTTATTACTTTTCCATCCATTGTCCAGCCATTTATGCTGGGTCATGTGGTTGCCTGATGCTGATCCCAAGCAGCACAAGCCATAAGCCGGTAGACCATGTATGGGATGCAGTATGAATACCATCTGCTAATGTGACTCTCTAAAACTATAACATTTTGCAAAACAATCAGTACATTCTCTGAATACTGGGGCTACCTCTATCTCAGTAGTGCTGAAAGTCCTTTTGCTCTCTGATTTCTTATGGTTCAAAGTTCTTTGGACATGGTCTGGTTTTCATATCCACGGGGTGAGAAGCTGCTTTTCACCTGAAGGAGGATTTTTCATTTGATACATTGCATGTTATCACCCCCACACTCACCATATGCACACAGTTTCCATTCTGTAGCAAAAACCGTGGCATCTGCCATTTCCCCCCAGACTTATTGGTGGTAATAGGCCGTGACTGTGTCGGCCATTTGCCACTTAGTCATGTGTCTTGTCGGTCAGTTTCAGTTAGAGTCCTAAATGGTCCATGACTGAGAAAAGCACTTTATGCTCATTCTCTACCAGAAAGGAATCTTATGATGGAGTAATCACAAAAGAGCTTTCTCTGCTTTTAACCTCCTGTCAGGTAAGGCTGAATGGGTTGTCAAAAATGTAAAAAAAAAACTGTCTCTGCCACAATACCACGATAGCACATGCAATGGTGGTTTGACCACATATTGTGCCTGATTCACACAATCAAGTTCTACCAGCGCCAGGCATAATGGAAAAAAAACTAAATAACAAAAAAAAACACTGAAGACAAGTAAATGTCAGACAGAAACAGCACAATATTACCTAGTGTTCAGTCAGAGTATCTACTCCAATCCAATTAACTGCAATCTGCTTTACAAGAAACAGTTCAGAGTTATTTCACCCTTTCCAGGACCACACTCATACTTACTAGTCATCTTTGTAAATATACAATAAAATATTTATTCCTTAGTTTATAAACATTTTGGATCACTTAATGCAGTATTCAGTGCGGCTTGTTCCACCAGCCTGCAAGCCCTGCATGTACAGCAGGTCCCCACAAAGATCTGTGAATGCAATAAAAAAACTAAAAATGTCAAAAGTCTCATATTTTGTTTGGTTACTTATGGTTAAGGTTAGGGCTGGGTAGGGGTTAAGGTCGTCATGTTGAGATTAGAGTTTTCCCCATAGAAATTAATGGAGAGTCCCCACAAAGATATAATTACAAACCTGTGTGTTTGTGTGTGTGTGTGTATGTTTAAGGGAAATATAGAAAGGGATATTTTTAATGATGGTTTGCCTTTTTCTGTGTTTTTGGGAGGGGGCAGGAATGATAGAGCCCTGTGACACCATCCTTAGGGTGATCTTTTTTTTCGTCTCCAAGGTGATCCTACTTATATCATCTTTCAAGAAATTCTTCAGATGTTTCTACATAATTGAAGTGTCTGTCTGGGATCTAACAAAGAGAACGCAATTTCCTCCTTAGTTTTGACTTCTGTATAAAAATTCTGTTTTTCACACACTATATAGCCTGTAATATCTAATAACTTTTATTGTCACTATTATTATTTTGTTTATTCTATTGTGCTTATCTGTTTATCTTTTGTGCTTGACAGAACTGCTTGCACTATGACCAATTCCATGCAAAAGTTAACACAGCAAACTAATGCAAACATAATGCAAGCATCTCATCAGCATGCCAAATTTATTGAGAAACAGATCTCTTTCTCTGATACATCCTGCTTAAAGGATAAAAATCTGAACTATACACAACTGAAGTCAATGTCTTGAAGAAGCTGAATGTGTTATTCCGGCTGAAATTAATACACACTAAATATTACGTTAAGCAGCTAAGTCATTAAGCAAATGTTATGCAGTGTGGCTCATGGTGTCAGAGGAGAACAAGATGGAATGCACACAGACTTCATGTGATATTTAACCTGACCTTCAACAGGTTTGTCATTCACTGCATAACAGGTAAAGCTGAGAGTGTGAGAATTCACATTCATAACATAAAACCCAATTCTCAGTACAGGCTTGATATTATAATACCAAAACGTACTGCTCCCATTTATGTAGAATCATCTAAGGATATTAGTTCGAATTTCAAATCAGAGTTAACTAAATAAGAATCTTGCACAACTAAATAAAAATACCTTATTGAACAGATATAGCTGACATACTCAAACACCTAAATAGTATAATTCATCCAAAAACAAACAACAGCAACATAATAGCAATATGCTTGTTTAGGTTGCATTTCTGTACAATTGAGTTTATTTGTGGTTCTTTATGGTTACAGTTCACATTAAGTATAGAGGCTTGGCAGCCCCACAGAAGGGGGATGGTGAACCATTACTACTACCCAGATTCACTTAGAGACACCGGATATATGTGTGTAAAGCTCATCCGACTAAGCTTATAATCCCAAACAAAATGATACACCTTACCATGACACCTGCAAACAAATTCCATTACTCTATTTTGCAATAAAATACTGTACATAATAATAAAAACATCCATAAATGTAATTTACAGTTTTACTGACATGTTTCTTAATATATGATTTTATGTTCATATGAGTAAGGCACCTTGATCCATCTCTGCCTAGTTCATTCATATTGTGTTTAAACTAATAAAATTGTCATTGGTCTTTGCTGCGTGCTTACATTATTGCAATAAGCAAGATCTACCTACATTAAATCCATGTTTACTATTCTCTAAAATGCTTAATTACATAAGTACTTTGCCACTAAACTATATTTCTAGAATGTCACCTCTAATAGCTATAAGGCCAATTACTCTATAATTAATTAGTTGAGCTTGACATTTCCCACTCAATGTGTACTGTGTCAATGTTTTTCTTTTTTTACAGAGCAACCATAGGCCTGTGACTAACAAGTGCCAGATGTATGCATAGATTTTCAGGCATAAAATAGCTGAGTTGTTTCTAAAAAGTTAAGGAAGGGTACGAATGAAAATTAATTTAACTTTCTTAGAATTTATTATTGAAGAATGTATAATAAAAAAAAAATCTAATATCTAAATTAAACACTTCATTATCTTAGTTTGTTCATACACACCTACAATAAAAACATGTACTCATATACAGGAAAATTAAGTGACAGTCATGTACTTCAGTTGCACCTCATCACAAAATATTAAGCAAGTTGTCAGAGTTCTGTATAAGACATTTGGTTTCTTTCTAACAATAAAATCCATCCAGGCCCCGATACCTGAACACATACCCAGTTGTTGCTTTATCCATGTTGTATTTCTTAAAGTTCTGTTACCAAAACAACATTTTTTCTGTAACCAACTGTAAATAAAGTCGCTATTCTTTCCTCCTATTCCTGTGTAAAGCAATTCTATTTACTATTCTGTTTAGGGCAAGTCTAATTTAAGTTTCTATTTCAAACTGTCTCCAGGAAGAAGTACATAATACATGTATATTTTCATGGTTATGGACAGTTTCATTTGCTCCTCTAATATTTGGCCAGACAAATTAACATGAATTACATAGGTTTAAAATTATAATTTAATAATAAGTTAATTATAAATTCTATTTTAATCACAAGTATACCAGTACCTTCAAGTCCTCATGTTCTACTTGCCTCTTACGGACTGTTTCTATCAAGCTATTCCAGGATAATTCATTGGTCAGCACTATCAGTTCCATTAATGAATGCTAATATAACAAAGTAACTCATTTATCTCTGCAAGACCCAAAGAACTGCAGCTATAGATAACAAGATGGAGTGGAATCTACTGACACATTTGACTAATTGGTCTTACCTGCAGCCACTGAGACTGGTCACTGTGACCCGATGTCCATGCATTAACTTTGCCCTGCTTGTCTAGCCTGGCCTTCCCCGGCTCCCATGTGAACATATCCAAGTTAAGAGTTCGAAATATGCTGGATGCTGAAATTTGATAATCTTGGATGTGACCAGATTTCATTCCCATTGGCTCCGAGCACCCTTTAAAACAATAATAATAATAATAAAAAAACAAATCAAAGTGATACTACAAACACATCAAGGTAAATTATTCAACATAATACACAATTTATTTCTGGAATTTGTGTTTAATGCATTTTTTCTGGATATTTTTGACGATGGTGCAAGAATATGTTGTCAGATCCTGGTCTTTGAAGGTAACACTGATAGGGTATTACTACCTGTGCAAGAATAATAATTCTTTGCCTTAAGCAGCCACTGACCTGTTAGTTCACAGCCAAGCAGCTCCAGACGGATCGTGCAGTGCCTCCTGCAGACTTGTGGGTAAATCCTCACATACTGTGCTTGTATTGGAGGTGTGAAGGAGTTGGCAAAGGGTGTGTTGTTATCAGTGTTTCCATGGAGAATCTTTAAAGACACAAATGGAGATTTGGAATTAAGTGCCAAACATAACAGTAGCATGTGTAACAATAAACACGTGCACACAAATAAAATAAAATACTCTTTACAATTTTATTAAGCCCGGCAGATTGCGCATTGTAATAAAAAGCTTACTTATTTGGATTAGAAATAAAATCCAAATATAAAATAAAAAAATAAAATTAACAATGTATTACACAACAATATAATATAGTTTTTTATATTCTTGCGACTCGCTTGACGAAAATAAACACAAAACAGTACAACTACAGTGAAGAAAAAAGAATAAAACATTGTTTTACTAAAAACCATGGATGATTTAGAATGACCGTAGTGAGCCACACAGATTTGCCTCTATGTTTTGGAATCAATTTGTAATGTACCTTAGTGAGGCAGAGTATTTCAAGTAGCCTCAACAAGTTTGTCTTAGGAATTAAGTTATTGAAAAGCACTTTTGAGTGTTTTTGAAGTGGACACCAAAAAATAAAGCTACCACAATACTAGAAGAGCACGGAATCTGATTGATTATGAATGCTATAGTCAGCTGAACAGCAAGTGGAAATTTTGGCTTTCAGAAGAAATTTGCAGATGAGTAATAAATATTGTTTTGTTTGAACCTATGGCATGAACTTTTGCAGGCCAATTTGTATTCAAGCATACAATATAGTACAAATAGTGTGGTATATAGGCAGCATTTGTCTTCACAATATCCATGCCCCGCCAGTGCATTAAAGACTGCCAATTTTTGTGTGACTGATTCAGTTCATGTTAAAGAAAAATGTGATTAAAAGGACACACTGTCTTGGACTCAACACGCCACACAATGGGATATATGGTGGCACAGTGGATAACACTGTTGCCTAACAACTCCATGGTTGTTGGTTTAAATCCCATCTTGCCTCCAAGAAAGTTGCAGGACTCCATATTAAAAGCAGTAAGAAATACAAAATACATTCAATGCTATACGTTTCCTAGGAGCAGTATCTGAAATGTTCAGAAATCTGTCTTGCTAATTATAGTCACTTAAATTTACATATAATTTTTTTAGGTTCCATGGTATCTGTAGGCGAGTTTTGGCCAATAAAAGAATACCCATAGTTTGACTCACCACACCAGCATCTGGCCTGTATGCGTGATAATCTGAGGTGAAAGAAGTCATTTCAATTATACCTAACAATTTTTGTAGCTTTATTACAAACTTTCAGTACCTGGCATAGCCAATGCCCTGATGCTAACTGAGAGTCACTAACAACACTTAAATTGCTGCCCACAAGAACATTTTACTCTAAGTCTGTTACAGGCAGGAGATGATTAAGGCTTTTAAAGACTCACCATGTCCTCATTTGTCTTCTTATCTTTGTAGGTCACCCATGTCTTGCCATCATCACTGGAAGCCACTTTGTAGGACTTTACATATTCTGGGCTACCTATGCGCTTGGCACCCTGTGTTATCAGTCCTGTAACCCTCATTCTTCTCTGTAGGTTTATCTGCAAAGAAAGGAGCTGTGCGTGTGAGTTCCTCGCCTACTATGGTGTGACAGTGAAAGTGTAAAGGAGAAGACAAGGCAGACATCACAGGCAAAGCTCCCACAGATTTATGTAATATGCTGTCTTCTTCAACATGTCTTCGATTGTTATGCAATAACTGCATGTGAATAAATGCCATTATTGTTAATAACCATGTAAGTAAATCACACTTCATTTTACATGTATTTAATATGAACCAAAAACATCTGTTTATAATGTGGCAGTACTTTTCAAAAGAGAATATAACTTCAATAATATGTGGTTAACATTACAGGGAAATGCTTTTAAAATATTTCAGTTATGCATATAAAAAAAAAATCATATGAGACTGTTTTGAAAACATTTTAAAATTATTTTTCCATGAAATACATGAGGAAAGAGACAGTTCCAGAAGTCTACCACAGCACTACTGAGAAGAGCAATTTCCTTTATGGATTTTTGGTTAAGTGCACACTAAATGAGACCCTGTTCATTGCAAAATCCTAAGCATAAACACTCGCTCTAGATGATCTTTTCAGAACTATCATTCAAACTAATTAGCTCATTGCTGGAAGAATGCCTGGGCATAGAGGATCAAAATCTCTCTTTGCACACACACACACGCACACGCACACGCACACACACACCAGTGATTTCTTTATGTCATTGCATGTGTCCCTTAATATGATGTATAAAAAATTGTTATATAGTATTTGACCCAGTCAATGTAATGTATTTTACAAACACTAATCTTTCTTTTTTTAATTTTTTTATTTATTAAAATACTAATTTCTTAAAAGACTGTATTACTCCTTTCTTCCTGTAAATATTGGTGATGGTGAGACACCGTGAAGAACGATGAGTGTTAGCAGCCACAACCGGATGCAAAAAGAAACTCAGTGGTTCAATTGTTGTCAGTTCGCAAAACTATCGACAGCTACATGGATTTCCTTAGATGACATAACAACACACTATGTCCATTAGAGAACAGGTGTCAGATAGAGGTATGCTTCTCCACTAATTTTATTTTGCACTGCAAAGTACCTGGAACGTGTGGAATGTTCCCACTACAAGAATTTAGCTTTTTTGTGCTATTTTCTTCCATAGCTTGGAGATGTCAGTCACGCTAACACCATGCAGAGACCTCGCAAAGTAATTGGGCCTGTAAGGCTCAGTCTGTCGACAGAAGGAATTTGTTGATCCAAGGATGTAATCAATGTAATTTAAAAACGGCTATCATGAAATTAAGACTAGAAATGTAATTATTATGTCATTATGGTCAGGGCACAGAGCAGCTTAAGGTATTCAGTTTTGTAAAGCTAGAAAAATATTATATTATTTACTGTATGCGTTTATAAAGGATTAAAATTCATGGCAATACCTTTCACTACTTTCATAGGATTTATTGAGCGTTGCAATTTATTTGCATATATATTGATTGCCACATGGTGACTGCACATTTAATAATTTACTTCCATGAGGGTGGTGGTATGAAACTCAGGGAATAGGGCTACATGTTTGTCTAGAATTTTGTGGGTTCAAATCCCACTGCCAGCAAAATAATTTAATCAACACCAGACCCTTAACCTCAGCTGCTCCAGAGATGCTGGCTGGCTCTTACTTGCTTTGGATAAAAGCATCAGCTAAATATTTAAATAAAGCACCCCTTGATACCTCAGTTTGACTTTCACTGAACCCCAAAATTAAATCACAATTTTTCTTTAGCTGAAGTGCTATTGTTTCGGTTTGAACAAAGAAATTGTTCAATAAAATTGTCCTGTTTTTCCTGGTAAAGGTTACCTTTTATAGCCTTATATCCAGATGATATAAGCAGAATAGGTCTTTGACTGACTGCATTAACTCCGAAGTGGACATCTAGTATTGGTGCAGGATGTGCAATTTGCTGCTTAAAAAAACTTCTAAAGAGAGATTACTATGAACAATATTACAAAATTACACGAAGTGGCAAGTGAAGAAAATCCTTTGAAGAAAAGCCTGTCGTCAATTTCATGTTCACTAAAATATATTCCATTTTTTTCATATTACAAATGGCACATGACAGGACTTCAGCTGATATTATCAGTCTATTCTAACTATAAACTAAAAATCATTTCTGGGGAAAAAAAAAACATTTTGTTGATTTATTCCTGTTATCCTGTGTTTATTCTTTTTCTTGTGTTTATCTTGTTGTTTGTGGTGAGTAGCCCAGCAAGTTAGACATCTGTGTCTGGAAGGATGGGGGTTCAAATCCTGTGAGAATACTCATATCACTGTTGGGCCCTTGAGTAAGGCCCTTAACCTCAACTGCTCCAGAGCCACTACCTCAACCTGCTCTCTGGACTCAAGCTTTCCTCCCTTAAATGTAACTCAGTGGTGGATCTACAAGGTAGCACAGGTTGACTGCTGCCATCCCAAACCTCCTTCTCCGAAAAATCCAAGATTAATCCAAAATTAGTACTATTTTTAGGAGCCAAATTGAAAATTTTAGTTTGTACTTGTGTATATAAATTTTTTTATGTTCACAGTGTATTTCTGCAGGTTAATTTATTTAACTGTAAACTTGTGTGCGAGTTTTTAGTGCACTGTTTAAAGCTAAACTGTTAATGTGTGGAAAAAGTGCGTGAAAATATAGTTTTTAACTACAGTGTAACTGAAGAAATGAAGGTGTTTTAAGACTTACAGTACTGTAGATAAGTCTTAGAAAGTCAAAGAAAAATAACGCTTAAATGATCTGTTTAAATGATCTTCATGTTGGTGTAAAACTATGATATTGTGCCTGTCAATGTGTGTTAGTGTAGCCATTTCAAAGCCTCTGCTACCATCACTCCAGTTTATTGGAGGAACCATCCACACACCCATGTATTTTTTGAATCAACTAGCATACGCTGTATAGCTAATCTCCTCTCTCTCGTCTCCCTCACACCACCTGCGATTCTTTTCAAATGTGAAGCGCAGGTTAATTTGTTTTATGCATTTTTACTTTATATTTTGTATTAATCATTTTTGTATGAATATTTTTGGGTTGTGGAATGAATCATCTGAGTTTCCATTATTTCTAATGGAAAAATTTGCTTTGATATACAAGTGTTTTAGATTACGAGCACATTTCAGGAATGAATTATGCTTGCAATCTGAGGTTTTAGTGTACATGGAATGGTTGAGGTGCCCCTGGGGAGAGGTTTGGGAACTGAAGTGGTGTTCATCTAGCCATCTAACTAGATAGCAGTAAGTTTTTGGAGAACAGAAGAAATTCTTACTAGTTTGATTGTGTCACTCTTAATTTTTGTGTGTTCTAAAGCTAAATTGTGTTTTTTGTTCTGAGCAAAGTACAATTACTACCCAGACAAATAGCTTTAAACATTTCTTTTGACTGCCCAAGACTTTTGCACAGAACTGTATTACTTGAAGCCATATTGGTTCACACATATAGCATTTCTTTAAGTTTATCATTTGCCTGGTTGGCAAGATTTGTCTTAGTTAAATCATCTAATTGAGTATTGTTTCATATTAGTTTGGGTGTTCTTCTTTACAGATTGGGGTGGGTTTTTGGGAACTCATTGCTTAATCTGGCAACACTGCCAGTGGAGATCCTCTGATTAATTTGAGCACATTGGGACAGAGTGACCTAATCAAAGTAGTCGACTTAATTGACGCCCTTAGGCTGACCTTTGTGGAATATCCTAATGAGGACAGCTTCAATTAACTAAGGAAAACAATTACTGAAATGGGATAGATGCAACAGTTCTACTTCCTCCAAACAGAAAAGAAGCAAAGAGATTTTTAATAGACTATGTGGAATCGTTGACATATCTTCACTTAGACAGAAAACATAAGTGGACTGTAAAGATGCTTTTAGAATGCACATTTTTTTCTCAATTGTCGATTCAGGGATTGGTGAGATGGGAAAATGCTTCTCAAAGTCCAATTGTGACATAATGAAGGACATACAGTACAGGCCATGAACCCTTTAAGCGGTAGGAGATTTGTAGGAGTTGAAGAATGAGTTATATCAGACCAAGAGACTTTTTGAAAGAGATAAGAAAAATGGAAAGGAATTTGTCAAGTTTCTGGATCCTTGTGAAGGGGTGTTTTTTGAACCTTTTTCCATTTGTGTAAAATTGCAATTGTTTTGCCAGAAGGTAGTGCTGGATGTGAGTGTAGCTTCTTTACTTTGAAACTTACGAAAAATCACCTGCGCTCAAAAATGTCGGATGACTGGCTGAGAAACAACGCTGTATTCAGCGTTGAAAACCAGTGAGCAAAAACATTGGACTTGGATGAGTTAGTTAAACGCTTTGCTGGACGACACAACAACCGTCGCCTTAATCTGATTAAAGCCATATAACCCGACTGTGGTAGTTTTTCTCTGCTTTTAATTCTTTATTTTGTCTTGTCACCCTGCCACGGCTTTGTCACTTCCAATTAAAATTTTTTGGATCCTCCACTGGTTACACCTTTCTAGAATTGAGAGGTGGAAAAAAAACTAATAATTAAAAATATTTTCTAAAAAGTTATAAACACATTCATAACAAATAATAATACATTCATAAAGCATTATAAACATGGCTATACATATTTATCAAAAGGCATAACACATAGACATGTTTATTATGCATTATGAATATTTTTGAAGCTCTCATCTATAATGCACTATAGACAATCAGATGAACTCATAATTCACCTGGCATGGCGGTGCACTGGGATTGAGTGTTAATCCATGAGGGGGCTAACAGACAACAAGACTTTATTTAGAAATTAAACTACACACAAAGCAAAGGACCATACGGGGACAAAACCGACAGCAAGCAGGGCAGAAGGATAAACAAGGGCTAGGACTAACAATCAGGGAAACACTGGGGAGACAGCAACAAAGAACAGTAATTGGGGTCTATCTTGTTATCCCCACATGGGATTTCTGGGTTAGCTGGGTTTAACTTAGCTAGAACTCATGATTGTCCAATAAGAGTTTAGGTAAAGAGCATGTCTATTGGACAATCATGACTTCTAGCCAAGTTAAACCCAGCTAACCCAGAAATCCAGTTTCGTGGAACACCCCCCAGGACTCAAACACTCGAAATGGGATGGCCAGCGACACCTGCTGGCCAAGCTGGCATGACAGACAGGACAGGGCCCGGACCTGAAAGCCTGTGTAACATTTGCTACAAGCATCATAATCAAATCAATTTTCCTACCCCTGCTGAAAATGGTATATTAACAGGCCAATTTTCTGTAAATATACAATAATAAGTGCTGGTCCCTATTTGTTACCTGAATCCATGGCCATCTGTCACTCTCAGCGGCGGTCCAGGCGTTCACAAGCCCTTTCTTATTTAGCCGGGCAAAATATGGGTACCATTTCTGCAGCCCAAACAATGCACGATGAGTGGAAGACGCTGTGATCTGCTGATTGGAAATTATTCCCCCTTCCATCCCAAGAGGTCCAGAGCATTCTTTCAAGAAGATAAACAAGACGCACAAATAAACAAAACAATCGAAGAAACAGACTGGGGAAAAAAAGTTTAGTTTAATTAGCAAAGGTAAAAAAAAAACAAATCTATTAAAGTTCTATATTTTTAAGCATGTGTTTCTAAACCGTTCAGCCCACAACCCCCAAAAGAACAATGCCAGAAACTTGGTAGGGGGGGGGGGGGGTGTATTTTTACATCGTCTTAAAAAAAAATAAATATACTCAGTTACACCATGAGTGATACTGCATTACCTTGAAGTCTAGAAAAAAAAAAAAATCCAAAAATGTTAAACATTCAAACAGGTTTGAGATTTCCCTATGGGAATTGCCTGGAGCTAATGAAGTCCATCTGTATGACTGACAGCAGTCTCACACATGCTTAAAGCTGAAATTACACATTCTGTCCGCTAATTCATTCAACCTATGCAATGTACAGATGCAGATAGGAAGAGACTCAGATACAGAACGATGGACTGAAAGATCGCAGCTGTTCGAGCCTCTGGCTTATGGCGATGGTTGACTTTGTAGATGTGAATTCTGAACAGTACTAGCTGTATGCAGGAGAGCAAGTGAGGAAAAAAGACACACTTACTATATTGGCAGTTTTTTCCCATGTATTCCCCAGAACATTCACATGAGTAGTTTGCAACCAAATCAGTGCAGATTCCTCCATTTTTACAAGGGTTTCTTTCACATTCATTCACATCTGTATAGAAAACACAAAGAAGACACATCTTAATTGTGATTTTACAGAATGATAGGCATGTTACTGTACTCCAGCAGTATTTTGAAGCCGTCATAATAGTGTGCAGCATTTTCAGTAAGTACTACTTTTGAACTTTATATATACACAACAAACACACCCTACAGTATATCCCTCTGAGTTGAAAGGTAGTGCAAACCCCAAAAAAAATCTAAGAGAAAAAAGTAGTCAAGTTACAAACTGAAAAACAGACAATAATATCATTAAATGATGAATGAATGATTGAGTAAACAATACGATTATTATTTCATACCATTATATAAACAAAATGCTTATATGCTCCTGCAGTGCTCAGTGCACATTTCACTGCACTTCGGTTTCATCAAATTTGATTAAATGACAACATCCATCCATCCTTAAATCTAGCGATCCTTCTTCTATCCATCCCTCCTTCTGCCCAATCCCCACCCCCTGATACTTCTATGTGACATCACCCCTCCCCATAAAGACTCTGGAAAGACTTAACTGGCCCACCTCTATCCCTTGGCCAAAATTCAATTAGACCCGCTGCAGTTTGCCTATAAAGACCACACTGGAGTGAATGTTCCTGTCATTTACTTGCTGTACCAAGCACACTCCCATCTGGATAAGTATGGAGGCACGGTGATGATCATGCTCTTTAGTCACTCCAGTGCTTTCAACACCATGCAGCCCAAGCTGCTGGGGGGAAAGTTCATTTGAATGCAGGTGGATAAATCCACTATTTACTAGATAAGGGACTAACTAACAGACCACAATTTTTGCAGTTTAAGGACTGTGTATCAGACATGATCACAAGTAGCACAGGGGCCGCACAGGTAGGGTTGCCAACTGTCCCGAATTGTCCGGGACATCCTGAAATATGGGTGATTTTGATTTCTCCCTTCAGGAGCAGCTCCAGTCCCGTACTCAAATCACAGCCTCGTTGGCCAATAATAGACTACTTGTAAGCATGGCAAAACTCATGTAAACGTTGCTATGAGACACGGTTGTTGATGTGCGTGTGTGCACTGGTCACTAGTGGCTTGTCCTTTTACACTGTGAAATGTGTAGATTTATAGTATGAAACCTTGCAATTTCCATTATTGTTGGTCAGCTGCACTGCGCGCACCTGCAAGAAAGTGTCCCTCATTTGGGGTTGAGAAAGTTGGCAACTCTACCCACAGGAAACCACCATCTACACCTTAGACTCATGGCACCTGCAGAAATTCTCTGACATTACAGCAATAGTTGGGTGTGACAGTGAAAGGCAGAAGGATGAATACAGGATCCTAGTGAAGCTGAGTGGTGCAAACTGAACCATTTCTATCTCAACATCCGTAAGAAAAGGAGATGATGGACTTTAAGATGTTCAAACACACAATGTCCCCTGTTGCTGTTGATGGTGAAGACTCATAGACTTGCGGGGAGAACTAGCATGGAGGTTCTGTACAAGAAGGGTCAAAGTCACCTCTGCTTCTCATGAAGACTGAGATCCTTTGGCACATGCAGCTCATTCCTGCACAGCATCTACCAGTCGGTTGTTGCTAGTCTTCTATGTGATGGTGTGTTAGGCAGGCCCCCGAGGGCAACCCCAATCAAGATTTTCTGAAGGCACCATCAATGCAGTGGAGCAATGGCATCAGCACAAGTAACACAAGTGCAAAAAAAGCTCAAACAGATTAAGAAAGCCAGCTCCATTCCAGGGGCCAGTCCAGACTCACTGGAGACTGTGGTGGAACCGATGGACACTCAAGAACTGCTGGCTATACTGGTCAGTGTCTGCTATCCTCTTCTGGTAGTCTTGGTCAAACAGAGGATCAACAGACGGACAGTGGTGCTGCTCCAAGGAGCACTAAATAAGGTTCTTCATACCTTCAGACATTAGACTCTTCAAATAGCCACCCTATTGCAGAGGGGAGAACTCATCTGAAAGATGAGTGTAAGATGCAAAAATGATAGATGTACAGCCCAGAGCACAAGGTAGGGGAACACCCTGAATGGGATTGCCAGTCCATCACTGGGCGCACACACTCTCATACTGGGAAATTTATTTAGAGGAACACACATTAGGAGGAACAGTTTATAAGGGTTATGGTCTCATTTAATATGATATATACAGAGCAGCTACTAGGCATTACCCAATATATTTTCTGTAAAGAGCAGATCACACTGGGAAACCTAACTGCTAGATGCAATAAAAATATACCATACTGCACTACCTGAAAGTCACATGCGGGAGAATCAACCCAGAGAATACCGCCGTTCCACCGAAAGGAGCAAAGGTTGACTCAGCTTTTACCTTTGCTCAAAATAGAAGAATCTGATGCAGGGTTGTACAAGCTCTCGAGAAGAATTTGTTTACCTGTGATGTCATCTTCAGTAAAAGTGTATTTGTCAACTTTGGTCTGCACTGCAAGTCCAGTGCAAAGGAACCACTGCAATAATTACAGGGCAAGTAAGATAGCCACATAACCAAAGTTTTAAAGACCGTAGACCACAAGATCCCTGACTGATGTTTCGGCACCTACATCTCAGCTAGCAATTTTTTGTTCTTGGAACGTTTACTGAACATTACGATTAAGGTATGGAAACGTTCAAAGTGTCCAGTTTTCCTGATGTTCCCAGAATGTGATCCCACTACTACAGCTACAT
>JAODJU010000040.1:24221091-24235974 GCA_026776725.1 Gnathonemus echidnorhynchus | reverse complement strand
GTGAAAAGATAAATGCAAAAATAAAATGTCCACTACAATGGACATAAATGAATGGGTGGGGTCTCAGGAGGATAAGGGTAGCCTTATTGTAAAGTCTGTTTACCCTGGACTCACTTTACAGTGACTCACTTTACACTACACTGGGGAAGACAACCCCCCCCTTCCCCACTCCCCCCCAGTCGGGACAATTAGCAGCCACCAGCAGCCTCTTGTCGGCCTCCCTTTAAGGTGGTCTACAGAAACCATGGTTGCTGTCTGTCTGCGTGGTGCTGATTGGTGACTGCTGCATGGCAGATTCCTGGTAGGTCATCACACAATGAGGAGAGATGGCCCGTTTACAAATATCACTTTCCGACCAGTTAATCAGTTCATGTCTAATGATGACAATGGATTCAAATCTGGGTTCACTTTTGGCCACCCAGCTAAACATTCCCTCTGTATCTGTCTTGGATACTTTTGGATCCTTCATTTCAGAACAAGCAGCACGCTTCAGTAATGTATTTGTAGCATTGAAGCTTTTTATTTTTGCTGATGTTATTTGATGTTGTTTTCAGCAGTTAAGTTACTCCAGAACGCCACACTTCTGCATGTTTATTTGGAATCCAACATTATAATATGCATTCGAATATAGATGATGTACACAGGAAAAGAGAATCAAATATTTCTCTGTAAAATGAATAGAATTATTGTGTTGGATGCCAATATGTAAAAGTGATGCCTGCAATGTCAACTTGTTTTATAAATGTTTTCTTCACTTTCTACATATTCCCTGGCGTAGTAGTCATGAATGATATATGAGCAAATTAGCAGGAAAGCAATAGAACAAAAAAGAATTTGATACTAACATCTCCATTAACAATGATGCAATATTGTATATTATAATCTACCATTTATCACAAAATGATACTGTGAACAAAGTAAAAACTATGAAGGGAAAAAAGTTACTATATAACAATAAAGGCATAATGATAATAGGTGGTTCATAATAAGTATGCTGCTTAGAGCAGCAACTACCAATGATTTTATAATTGAGTATTCTATCCATTATTTGTATGATTAGTCAGGTAATCGGATTAAAAAAAAAAGTATTATGTTTATGTGTGAGAATAATCTGCCAACCAGATTTTTTAAAAAGTGTACTCCACTCTTGTTCGGTGCATTAACTGCCATATTGCATCTGTATATACTGTTATGGTAAACATTTACTGAAAAGTTATAATATGAAAATATAAAAAGCGGACACAGACCACGTTCAAAATGCTGTCAGTGGTGAGCATGGTTGGGCGACCCGCATGAAGTGTGCATAAGAGACTACAGTTTACTGAAAAGATTAATTTTTATTATATTTGTTTAGTCTCTTTCAATAGAGAAAATTGGCAGTGTTCAGGTTAAGATCAGGTCAGCTAAAGTCAATAAGTATTTTAGGAAGCATTATTAAAATGTGCACATAAAATATTATTCAGCCCAAAACCTGAAGTTTATTGCACATCTCTGTCATTCACATGACAGTCCAGCATGTACAAAAATCACATTCAAACTGTATTTTAAAATATGGCAAAACACACTATAATCAGGAATCTGTTGGCTAGTAATCTGATGATGCTAGCATAATTAGCTCCTAACAGTTAGGTTCCTTAGTTTATGGAGGGATGAAGGGCTTCTTCCTTGTTTTATGGGTCTGCAGTCCTGCTTCTAGGAGCCTGTTATGTTTCCCATTTTTTAAGGTCACTTGTGGTCATCCTTCCACTTCAACAAGGCACTATCGGATAAGTTGATGGTCATCTCTGGCATTAGAAAGTTGCTTCTGCCCTCTGTCTGGCTGGTTTTTGGTTATTGTCAGTGTCTCCTGCTTCACCCTGCTCTTGTGTACTGCTGTCTTATAAACCTTTTGAGCCCGGAAGCAGCCTGCCTCAGAGTGGAGCCTTCTGCCAACAGAACAAGGATTAAACGAGGATTTTAAAAAGCTGATTTTAAAAAATATATAGAATGGTCTCATTTTTTGCAGGGGAAGTTGTAATTAGCACTACCTGATTCTCTCAGACACCTTTCAAATAGAGGTTAATAACTTGATAACACTTGAATGGAATGAAATAAAGAAAAAGGTCATAGAAAATGGCAGAAACTATGAAAAGTTTGGGAGCATTTCAACTCAATCTCAAGTTAAGAAATTAATAATTAAGAAATTAAATAATTGCACTTTACCAAATATCACATAATTTAAACTCAAAATTTAAAAACTGCACTGTTTCATAAACAAAGTATGTCAAACTATATGAGTTTATTACTTTTTTGCATTTATACTGTATTTTATTATATATTGCCTGAGGTTTAAATATTTAGCTTCTGCCTGGGATACATGATTGATGAATTATTGTATTGGTCATGGAGGGGCAAAAATCAGGGAAACATGAAATTACCCAAACAAAAATAGAGTGGGACCCCTGTATCCAATAACCTCAGTTACAGGTACGCATGGTGTACCACCATCCCAAAAAAAAAAACAGGAAAATTCCAGAAATAAACGGTTCATAAGTTTCAAACCATGCCAAGTGAATTCAGGCTGTAACATGGTGAAATCTGCCACATTCCTCTTCTCCCTTCGTCCCTAAACCCATGATTCTCAGCAGAACTCTCATCCAATCGGCCTCTAGTGTTTTCGCTGATCACAGTCATTGCCTTGTTATTGTACATGTCATAAAATGTACAAAAAGCATGATTTTCATTGCTCTGTCATCCCTTGATACATATATTTTCATTGCTTGTCTCTTGAGAATTAGGCAATAATGACAGAATGCCTTTCATTCGAGAGTATACTACTGTACAGTACTGTATAAGGTACAATATACTTATTACTGTATTTAATGTTGGTATTGAATTACTGTCCATAATTTATCAAATGAACCTTTGCCATGTGTATGGCGTGTAGATCATGGGCGCGGCGTGGATCTGTGCGTTTGTCCACACTGCCCGCGTTGCTGCTGCAGCGCTGCAACTACAAGTCAAATAATAGAATCTTTCACTTCATTACAATATAAATTTAATGTATATTTAGTTTAGACAGACAACAGTTAAGAAGCTTGTGCTCATCTGAAAACTGTGCTTCACCTACTGTTCTTACCAACTTAATATAATTATAGTCTGCATTTGAACTTTCTGCTAAACACATGGCCTCAACTTTCTCCTCCAATAACCTGCAATTGGAAAATGGTTAAAATAATTAATATTAATATTTTTTCATGTCTATGATATGTAGCCCAGACACTGAAACTATAATGATAGGTGTCAGTTATGCAATTTTGCCGGTATGATGTCAGAATGAATATGAACACATCTTTTAACTGTCTATTTCTGCTGGGAACCGCTTACCACATGCATGGAAATTAGACGCCACTCCAACATTCTAGATGACAAGCCGCTGCCACGAGGTGAGAGCCACACCTGAGATGCGTGTCTCACACAGGCACTGTGGCTGCTGGAACTTGCTAACATAGGCTTTGAAATGAAATGGATACTTTCCACAGCTACAACACACATGCCATGCAGCCAGTGTGTCACGGCTTATATATGGTTTATAGATGAGGTCTGTGGATGGTCTGCCAGTCTCTGCAATTTCAGCCATCCGTGGTAGGTCTTGGAACGTGTCACCCCCAGATATAGGACTACTGTATACATCAGGTAATGGGTCAGTCACATTTCATCATGCAAGACAATGCAGAAATAGTCATTGTATCAAATGCACCTTATGGCAGTTTAAAACATTTTGCAAATTCCTAAATGTCAACATTGCTGTTAATTTATCTAGCACTTAATTTTTTTCCTGTTAGACAATAAATAGTCAACTTTCAAATAAATGCATATTTTTTGATTACGTTTTGTCAGCAAGTAGCAATAAAATTTGTAGCCAACACTGTACTTGCCTGTTTAAGCAATTATAAGCCTTACATTTGTGACAAAATAAGATTGCCCTTTGAACTTTAAGTGAATGATCATATCCCTGCTAATTTTGTTTAACAACATTTGACGTGGCTGATAATCCTTTCATCTAGCAATTATAACCTCTCTTTTCACGCAGACTACCACAAACTATGTCTAATGAAAAGTCTGATCATGGGCTATAAATGGTTCAGTGGGTGTTGTGGTGTCCTGACACCACCAACATAATGGGTTCAGCTTCCTCTTTGTGCGTTAGTATGTTCTCCCCGAGCTTGCTTCTGTTTATTGTAATGACTCCGGTTACCTCCAGCAGTCTGCAAAAGACATACACCTCAAACGAAGGAATGAATAAGTTGGGCAAAGTATGAAAATGTGTGAGGGCCTTACAAGGGGAATCGAACCTCACTGTAGCTAAGCTAGCCAAAGCGCTCGCCAGAATGTCAGCTTGTGTGTTTGGTGATATTTGTTGAGCTCTGTTTAAACATTCCATTTGAAATTACCATTTTACACTCACTCCCCTTTTGTAGCTAGTTAGTATCGTGACCAGGAGTTTATCTGCGTGCATGAACCCACTGGCAAGAAGGAAAAAAGGTCGCGCATTGAGCATGGGGGCACGACTGTGGGGTGACATTTCTCTCTGATTTGTTGAGTATCTCGATGGCTCAGCTGGAAGGAAAGACAGGCTGCAGCACACGAAAACTGAACCTGCTTGACATAATTATGTACAAAACTTTATTTATTAACTGAAGGTGTCCAAATCAGCCCACATTAACCCCTCTCTCCAGGCCCCTGACCAGGATAAGCAGTTCAATGGATGTATACATCAGTTTATACATGCAATCTTCTCAATGCATTCAAACTATTTTATTTTCTAAACTGACAAACTTTAAAAAGGGGTTTTATGCTGACTGGTGGTAAGGTTTACAGCGTTGAAATTGGTTATTTTATTATGACTAAGTGATGGCTATTGTACAGTGTCTCTGTGTATCAATGTGTTCATAGTTTATTTAGTGCACATGTAAAAGTTGCCTAAATTGCCAGAGGTGAGTGATTATCTGTGAGTGAGAGGAATGGACTGCTCCAGCTTCCTGTTCTCCTGCATGGGATGGTTATGGATTTTTTTGCCTCCAAACTGTATGCTTTTGTCCCAGTCTGTTATTTTTTTCAACAAGAATAATAAATGCCTTTATGAAAAGACATGCTATAACAAATATTTCTGTTATGATTACGGTAGTTTATTGGGTGACAATATTAGCCAATGTATCTGGAGAATAATTTGGAACCACCCATTTTAATTAGTAATTATAAAGAAATGTAGGTAATTCAAAACCTTTATAAATTTTTATAGATCATAGAGTACAAGTGGCATGTCCTGTGAGATATTGTCAACAAGATGTCAGAAGGAGCAACTAAATATCTGAAGAGACATACATCTGCTATCTGTAACATAAGTGGCATCAAAATATTGCATGGGAGACAGAACACTGTCCTACTGCTGACATTTGCTGTGATTACATTCGTGCTGGCAGCACTAACCACTAATATTAACTTAGGAGCAAGGACTTATCTATAAACAGAATGGAAAAGTATACAATGACACGTCAGGATGGGAGGTCAGCTGCAGAAGATAAGATTTCAAGCTTCTGGGGGAGTAATAATAGGATAGACTGGGGATACTTATGCCATTGAATAGGGCTTCCATACTCTCTGCTTATCCACCTTCACAAAATTAGAAACCAAGAAATACTCACATACAAATTCTTCATCAGCTTCCGGCATGAAGCAGGGGCCCCCGCTCTCACGTGCATCTGTTTGGCAGTCTTCCCCTGCAAAAATATAAGAGATATAACCCCTTTGCTACCACCATTAAATAAATGACAAGGGGCTCCCCATTTACCGGGGGACAGAATAGCATAAAATAACAGGTTAACCTTCCTGGTGAAATATTTATATTCCTAAAGATCAATACATTCATAATAAAAAATTTATGACGGCAAAAACCTATTTCACCCCACAGTCCTGTGGAAGATGGATAGTTTCCTTTCATGTGTTACTTTAAACATCGCAAACATTTAGAAGTGTACTGAGGACTTATAGTTATATATAGTTTTCAGATATACATCCAGTTTGCATTAAGTATGTACATTCTTGAGAAATTACCTAAAAGCGAGTCCTTGAATAGTGTCAAATGTGTAATAATGTAAAAGCAAACCAAAAACAGCCTCAGAAATAGTATGAATTTTTATTTTTTGTACCTCATATAATAATACTTCAGAGGTTATCTTTTCTTAAGTACTATACAAGATTTTAAAAACGTTTCCATTACCATTGCTGTATATGCTGTACACAGCAATATTTAAATCGAAAACCACTGTGATCATTATGGCTTCTGGTCTCAGAGGGGATGGGGGAAGGCGCAGCACACAACAGAACCACCACAAGATCAGACATTAATTACATTTTCAGGCTTTTATTCCCAACAAATTCTTTCTCTGTGAAGGAAAATTTTCCAACTGTTGCAAGATTTCTTCTTGCAGTACAGGTTTGCAATGTCCTGAACTTTTATTTTCTAATATTGTTTTATGTGATCAGTGCTTCCATGAAACATTTGAGAAAGGGGTACCTATCAAAATCACATAATGTAATTCTTCCAACTGTAAATACAATCAACACTGAACATTGTAGTATAATACTGTCCTGTCAAAAGCTAAGTGCACAGAAAATAATAAAAAGTAGACAGATTTTTAAATAACTGCATTGTACAAGAAAAATAAACCCTGAAAATTCCTGCATTTGTAAACATCTCACTTAGTCATGATTGTTGACAACACTGAGACACAGTACAAGAAATGTTTTTAAGTGATATATTTACATCCAAATATTATGAGAAATATGTCCAAGTAACTAATGTGTGACACATATAAAATATGAAACACATGACAAAGGAAAAAACTGCAAAGAATGATATTTATATGTATTAAAATATATGTGAGCTTTCTTTAAATACAGCTAATACTACTACCAGTATGGCTCATGAGTTTATAAATGGCAGGAAACAGTCCCCAGCCATCTGTATATTTTCACATTTCTAAAGCCAAAAGCTACATAAACCATAAATATTTCACTGAGAAAAAAACCCAAAAGCTGATCCTTTGCTAGTTCAGCTGAATCATCTTCAGCCCAAAGCTCAAGTTCATTGTGCCATCTGCAAAAGAAGCATTAATACACACCACAATGGAATGTCTGGGGTGGTTAGTGGTCGCGTAATGTCAGGAAACACGAAAGCCTTGCTTAATGCATCAGCATTAACTGTCTGGAGGCCTTTTTGCTAAAAATACTTTAGCATTTTGGAACACTTTAGCATAAAGAAAATTAAATCCAAAGTGAAATCCAAAGGCATGGGATTCTATTATTTCACAAACATTATGTAAACTGTTAATGAAGGAATCCATGAAAATGAATCAATAAACTTTGTAGATTAAACCTCAAGACACCCAAAGCTAACATATATTGAATGAAAAAGAGGATTGTACTGTATTCCCCATAGTATCAGGTAGGTGTGGAAAAAATGAGACTTCAAAATTCTATAAGTGGTATAATTACCACGCAGTGATTGGTTGATTGAACAAATTACTAATAGCCTGTGGTCCAGAGTGCTATCTACATCTCTGATCTCACCACTATGCTGAAGTATTGTTTCTCCAGTCAGTGATATCAAGTAGAAAATACTGTATATGAGGAAAAAAAACAAAGTCTTAAGAAAAACTTACATTGCCCAATGAACCTGATGGACATCCAGACAAAATTCGACAGATAAAAATACAGGCTAAAACCAGAATGCCAGAGCAGACAGCCTCAAATAAAGTGTTGGCTGCCAACGTTCAAAGCATGCAAATTAATATAGAAAGAGAAACTAATATCAATCTAATATTTGCGTTTGCTAACAAAAGTACATTTTTTGATTCTATGTTATTCAACATATTTATTCCCATGGCAAAAATTAAGATTAGGAGTGCATGCCAAAATAATAAATAAATATAATAATTTAGAAAACTTATGCTCAGAAATTGTTCAAAAATTGACTGTGAGACTAAATATCTGAAATATATGTAATTGAAGACCGCAACTGAGCAATGAAAAAAGGCATATTTCATTTACCTAATACAAATCTGTGTCTCATTGTTGGTAAATATCATTTTCACTTTTACACAATTATACTTGTCCTGTTGAGGGTAACTGAGTGCAAAAGATTCAGAATTCATTCACAATATACTACGTCTAAGCTAAGGCTGGAAATGTACTTTGTAGGACAAGTTGAAGAACTTCTGCTTTCGGCAAATTATGTCATCCTTGAGGTCACATCTGAATATGATCACTTACTCATGCGTTTTTGCAAGTTGCTAAGTAGTGAGAATTGGCCTGGATGGAAATCAGCACCACCAAATCTCAGTCCATGGTACTCTCTTAGAAAAGAGTGGATTGCTCCTTTTTGGCAAGGGGTAGGAATGGACAAGTTTAAGTACCTATCGTAATACTGATGACGAAGAAAGATATGACATTGCTGAAACAACAGTGTCAACAGCAGCGATTCAATCTACCAGGAAATATATCATCATAATTAAGCAAAAACATACGAGAAGGAGTGTGGTTGTTCTCTAATATATCATGGCTGTGATTCGGTCATGGGGCACGAGGCCGCAGGCCGATTGCTGAAGGCAGTCACAGCCGTTATATATTGGAGGACGACCGCATGACTTCGAGTATGTTACTGCTTTTATATAACAGTTCATCAAGTAGCATTTATAAGGTAACTGTAATAAAATACAGCATGTTTTGTTTATTTAAACATTTACGGGCCTGAGCAATACGTGTGTTTTCGTAACGTAAGTGAAAGTGGAGAGATCATGAGGCAGACAGCAAAGTTCAGTTATTAGCAGACTCTTTTATTGCACGATCTTTAAAAGCACTAAAATAATGAGCGAGAATAAATTCACTTCCACGCACAGACGGGGGAGTCTTTATGGACACAAAAGTGGATACAGGCATTAGAGGGCGGAACGAGTCATACTTTTGAAAACATTTTTTTTTTTTTGGTTCGGCAGCTTATAAAAACTTAAAATCTGAAACAGATAAAAATAAATCCAAGAACATGGGATACGTATGAACCTTTATTTTACGATCAGTTCCGCCTATGTTCATTTTTGAAAGCGGTGGAAACACGGGCAGGTTTTCCAAAGGCGCCGAGCAAGAACTGGCCCAGCACCAGCTCTGGGTTGGTGGAAATGAGGCGTATGTAACGGTTTTTAGATACACCTGTAAAGCGGAGTGATACAGCTGATGTGAAAAGTTAAGAGTGCTGATACAACGCCTCTTGTCCAATCAGATTCCTTGGTCAGAACTAACTGTTGTGTAAACTGAGATGAGTGACCAAAATAATGAGGCTAAATTATATAAAGACAAAGGTCTTTTGGGGGGGGGGGGGGGGGGGGGTGAATGGAGCGCAATTTGGATACACATCCCCTGTCCTCCCCGTTCCTACGCCCCTGAATATAGCAGTACAGGTTGTGGCTACTGTTCATTTTGATTTTTTTAATCAATGACAGGGTGGGGAGCACAAGCTAGTATATGCAGGTGGTGATATTATACCCCCCCTTTACGACTTATGACTTCACCATCTGTACTCTTCACAGGGGATTATCCGTTATCTGTAACAAAGACCATCTGCACTGGAAATATTCCACTTAGCCATCCATACACAGTTGGAAGAAGAAAAAAAACGCATTTGTTATTCCGAATATCCTTTGGTTCTCAACATCACATAAAAACCTTTCAGCTGCTCAACATACTATGATAATGTATGAAAACCAATGTTCATTATGCACACCAATCCAAAGCACTGCATGAACTGCTTTTTAATACTTATTCTGAAACTTATATCCAAGGGTTTGGTACCACTTTACCATACAATTACCTCTCATCATTGTAATGCATTTAAGAAATGTGTTTTTTTCATATGAAAAGTAGGAAATTTTCAGATTAGTAAGCACCACTGAATAACATCCAAATTTCTCAAGTGGCTGTTGAAAATTGAATTAAGGCAGTGAATCTCTAGCACACAGTCCAGAGAATTTCCTGAGATGCTTTTAATATCCTGTGTATATCCCTGATACAGCTGTACATCATAGTTCAGTGATGTCATGCACAGATGTCACCATGATTGCTCATGCTGAGAGCTGAAATCCTCAAGCAAAGATTTAAAGTGCATCAATCATACATAGTATAAATCATAATGGCTTAGTTTTAAAATTGAGCTATATATTTGGTGACAAAGTGGAGAGTTGGAGGTTGTTGGACATCATTAGGCTTATTCTGTCTATATTAAGTGCATATGAAAACATAACAGAAAGACTGACAAACCTAAAGAAGCACTCAAAACATGTAAATTCAGATAAACATGACAATCAACTATCCAGTGTCTGTAACCATTAATCCTATTCAGGGTTGCGGGGGGTCTGAAGACTATGCCAGAGGCTAAGGGTGCAAGGCAGCGAACAACCCAGGATGGGGCACCAACCCATCACAGGGCACACTCACACACCATTTACCCACACATGTACACCTAAGGTTACAGTGGAATATATACTCATGAAGTATAGTGAAAATGCTTTTAACATTGTGGAACAGATGTAGGTGCATAAAATACGGGAATCATGCCTTAATTACAATAAGCCATCTTTGACAGCTTTATTGCTTCAAAGATTCCTCCAAACATTACAGTTTCTTGCATTTTTGTTTTTCAATAACTACACACTTTGGAGAATTTATTGACACCAATTTGCCTATGAACCCTATTCAACAAAGAGCAGAGGCAAGCTTGGAAACCAAAACTCCATAGATGTGAGGCGACTGCACCTTAAGTGTTATCAGAAGATACCTTATAGTTTATTATATATTTACTGTATTTAAGTTAAGGAGGACTAATTCATATTCTTATGGACTGCCTTCTTACAAATTTTGACCTTATAGTCAAACTTCAAAGTGTCTAGGGCAGACAAAACAGTAGGCATCCTGACAAATCATTGAAATAAGGAACTCCAGGAAGTAATTGAGGTCTTGACAGGAACTATCATGGAGTCTGGAGCCTTCATGCTATTTCCCATTCATGTCAAGGGAACTTGAAACTGACTAAACAAGAAAGTGAATGATTTCACGGTTAGAAGATGACTTTGGTACTTAAAGGGCAGAAAAGTTGAAAGATATTTGTCTGAAAGTGTAGCGTGCTGAAACCTGCCAAAAAAAAAAAATGTTTCCAGGTGAAGCAGTTACGTCAATCCACTGAATGACCTATCATGGCTTATTTTATATGTAGTATTTTTGTAGAACAGTAGTAATACTTTTATAAACAGCAATTCTTTATCTACAGTATATACATGCATAATAAATAGAGGTCCAACAAAAATGATAAAATATACTGGGGATGGAGCATACATGTTTCTGCAGAAGTATGGCGGGATATCAACCCACAAGGGTGATCTCAAAGTTCTAAAACCTAAAGGATTTCAGCTTTGTTGAGCTGTAGCATTGTGATAATGAAAGATATCTACCACATATAGGTCCAAGCATTTTATTTCCAAGACCCAGTACTCAAGCACTCAGAGTCTTAAGGCAGGCTATTGTTGATCAGGTTCAAAGAGGACAATAAACATTACTTAAGTTTTACACACATTATCACACGTATGTAAAGTGATACACACCAAAAACACAGAAAACAAATTAATGATGGAACTAAGAAATAAGAATCAAGGCTTACAACTAGAGAACAGGCATGGTGGTTTAAATTTTCACAGCTAACAAGTGCGGGGGCACCGAGGGTTCCATCTGGGAGAACACAAAGTACGTGATATGTGATGGTATTATAGAACTCCTTCCCCTGTGGGGGGCACACAAAGCCAAAGCATATGGGTCTTTCATAATGGGTGAGGAGCAAGGCAGGATGGGAATAATGGAACTCTTCAATAAGGGTGGGATCCAAGATATCTTACGTTTGAACCCAAGAGCATTCCTCCAGTCTGTATCCCTCCCAATCCCTGGTGATGTCAGGAGTCGGGAACGGCACTGATTGCGTAAGTAGGAGGTAATCTAAGGTGGTAGGATACAGTTAATCTATCAAACTATACAGAAAAGGCCAGTGAACTGTGAATTTAATTTTTTGATGGGAGCCTGAAAAAGATTGTGATTGGGCTAGTGGGCTTCCAGACTGTGGTGGTACTGAGGAGCAGGACGTCAGTGCAGGTCTGCATTATAATTCTCGCCACACAGCACACTGGATACACCCATGGGTAGCTAACCAGAGTTCCTCACTGAACTTTGGCCATTCCTCCATCTTGTATGCACACGGGGGTGGATTATAACGTAAAATACACTGCAATCGGGTCAGGCTTATGGATTTACTAATAAGAAAATTCATGCATATTCCACCCAGCAAAGGAACCTTCACTGATTCTTTTAGCGGAAGCGATGGCAGGTACAAAGAAATATGTCTACCTCCTGATTTTGACCTAGCTGGTGGACTGACGGCGCTATCCAAACTAGGCAGAGGGGGAAAAAAAACAGAACAGACCTGAGATATAAACTCAAGACCTTAATCAACTCCTGCAGTCCATAGGTCTAAAAGACATAGTAAAACAGAAGCTATGCAGTCTCAAATGTAGTGGGTAGTCCTTTTAGTGGAACTAGCCAACACCCCTTAGAGAATCCATCCAATGCCACAAGCATAGAAGTCAATCCCTAAGAGCAGGGGAAATCCACGAGAAAATCATTGCCTATGTGGAATATGGGCCTAGGGGTATTGGTTGCTTGGTAGAGGGAGGCATAGCAACACAGTGGTTAGTACTTCTGCCTCACAACTCGGGGACCAGCATTTAAGTCTCAGCCCCTATGTGTGGCATTTGCACACCAGGTTCTCTGGTTTCCCCCCACAAAAGCATCAGCATCATATAGCATCAGTAAATGTTATATGAGCGTGGGTTCTGAAACTGACAACATGGTTGTTAAAATATCAGAGCTAAATAAATCATTTGGGACTCAGATTCTTTTGAGGCTTTAACCCCGAATGCCCCAGGCCCCTGACACATCTGGTCGTCAAACATAAAAGGCCAGCTTAATGGTAAGGTGTTCCTACAGAAATGTTTATAGTTGCAACTTAGGTGGCTCACCTCGCCATTGGGTCAAATCTACCCCACTACAGAGCTGGAAACATCTACATCCATGACAGATTGCGTCAAGGGGCCAAGAGCACAAGTGAATCTATTCTTCAACTCCCTGACGTCCTTGTCAGCATCTTTATTCCAAATGAGCCTGCGAGAACCTCCCATTAATAGGTCAGTGGGCTGTTTTCCAAAAGAACTGAAATAAGGGTTAGATCTGTAAAAATCAGAACACTAGTCAGCAAACGTTAGAAATCTCTGTAAAACCTTAATACTCACAAGCCAATATTTCACTGCTCCCACATTTAGAAAGTCTATTCGTACTCCTTGATTGAACATTCACCATATATTGCAGGGTTTCAGACTTAGGAAACTCACATTTCTCTAACTTAATGAAAATGAGGGTCTTAACCCTGCTTATTATCATGGTTCTTGCAATGTGACAACTGCATGTGCATAGCATGCAATGTTAATATTAACATTACACATCATGTAGGCCTAATAGACGGATTTCCCAAGGCACTCAGGCAGGGTTAGGGTTAGGGTTAGGGTTACTGATGAAGGCCTAGAAGAACAAAGGTGCAGAAAAGACCATAAGACTTTACTCCCTTTGAGTATTCACATCAAGTAAGAACTTCACAGGTCTAGGTTTTCTCTATATTGTCTGAGGACCCCAGGAACCAAGGGTACTGGGTAACAATATTTCACCATAATGTTATTCAGGCTACGATACTCAATACAAGATCAAAAAAACAGCATCTTTCTTTCCCACAATGAAGGAGCTGTCAGCAGTAGGTGAAGGAGATGGACGGATGAAATCATGGTTCAATGCTTCCTGAGACTCTGGCATGGAAAATATGTTAAGCATAAATCTGACAACTAGAAATACTGGTTCCAGGAAGCAGATTGATGGCATAATCCCAGGGTTGATGTGGAGGTAGGTATACAGCCTTCTGCTTATTGAAGTCCTCTGGTGAATCTTCATATCCAGGAAGAACTGCTGGAGTCTCAGAGGACTCTACCTGTCCAGTAGCACTGCATTATTACACTATCAAGGCCAAGTTTTTTTTCCCCCAGATTTCAAAACAATATTCTATCTATTCCAACTGTTTATCAATTACAGGGTCTCTGGGTGGCCTGGTACCCCAAACAACATAAGGCACCACATCCATGAAATATGCTATCTTTTCGTATTATAATATCGTAGCACTGGAGGTACCCATTGGGCAGCGCAGCATGTTGGACCGATGCCAGCTCTGTAAATAATATAAATAGTTCCCTGTATTTGATTTCCCTCTGTCCTGTCATTCCTTTCTAAAGCTGCACAATACCTGTCACGGTTCTGTATGTTTCTCGTCGATATTTTTCAACTGTCAGTCAGCAGATGTGGGAATGTACACTGTAAATTTGCCAACTAAGTACACATGCAAATGTGCAAGCGAGCAGTGGACACAGGCCACTGCTCGCCAGTTGCTATAACTTGCATTCAGCTAGCAGAAAGGACCATGGAATTGGTACCTAAGTGACCTACAGAGTTAGACATAAACCCACCCGAGACTACTTTGGATCAGTCATCAGAAAACACGCCAGAAGATTTTTAAGGCATTTAAGGGAGCTTTTTATTTTCACATCAAAAAGGGACAAGGATGGGTGGGTGCTGATCAACTGTGCTGATGGTTTTTTTTTCTTTTAGTCTTTGGAAAAAATGACCGATTGGCAGTCTGATTTAAATTATAATTTAAAA
>JAODJU010000040.1:24206634-24220020 GCA_026776725.1 Gnathonemus echidnorhynchus | reverse complement strand
TATATATATGTGTGTGTGTGTGTGTGTGTGTGTGTGTGTGTGTGTGGAGAAGAAACACTATCCTGTTACTTGCATGGCAGGGATATACCATGGTACACTGGGCAATTTATAGGCAGAAATTCACCAATTTTTGGACAGCAGGAGAAAATAACTGGACCCAGCAGAAATTTACTCAGATATTGGGAAAATGTGCAAACTCCCAACACACTAAGTTAGGCACAGAAATCAAACCCACAACCCTGCAGGCTACAGTAATACTCGTGCACCACCCTGTCCGTAGCATCTCCTTAGATAAATTAACTACCAATTATTGTTAATTATTGTTATTGTCACCATCCTTAAAGTGTCAATTTGCAACCTGCAGAGTTGTTAACAGATGGCTTACATTAGTAATTACACACAAATAATCTGTTAAATTATTTGCAATATATGCAGTTTCACCATCTGCTGGTCTTCTCGTGCTGTCTGCGGCTTTTGCAAAACTCATAAAGACATCCCATTTAATTTCTTATGTCAGTCCCACAATATATCAAACAGTGATGGGGAAAGTCACAGTGCAGAAGGGTCGATTGTATATAAAATGGTTTGTATATAACTTTTTTTAATGTAAAAAAAAAAATAGATTTCTTGCAGTGTAGCATTTCAACATGTGGAGAATTATCAACTGGTGGACAGGTTTAGAATATGAAAAGAGAACAGATGTCATGTATTTGTCTTGCATACAAAACAAACAGTGCGTGTGTAAATCTAATAAGATTCAAATTTTAATCTTTTTACGTGTACTCTTGCTTCACAGCTCCAGGGCTGAGGTTTCAAATCCTGCCCCCCCACTATGTGTGTGAATTTTGCATATTTTTCCCCATGATATCCATGTTTCCTCAGGGCATTCTCATCTTCTTTTCCCTTCTATGTAGTCAGGTGAACTGATCATTCTAAATTTCCCAAAATTAATGTTTGCTTGTGAGTGTTTGTTTGTGTGTGTGTGCATAAATCACATTTAAGAATCAAATTGTCCCCAAAATGTAGTAAAACCTGAAATTTCCCTACTTTTGGGGATATCTGAGGTCCCCATTTGGATATCCTCAGTTTTATATAAATCTGTGAATGCAATCAAAAAAGTAAAAATGCCAAAAGTCTTGTATTTGGGTTGGTTACTTATGGTTAAGGTTAGGGATGGGTAGGGGTTAAGGGTATCATGGTTGAGATTAGGGTTTTTCCCATAGAAATGAATGGACGGTCCCCATTTAGATAGGAAGACCAACTTGTGTGTGTGTGTGTGTGAGAGAGAGAGAGCTCTGGGAAGGACTGACATCCTGCCTGGCGTGAAAACCTTCCCTGTGCCCTATGCTGCCTGGGACAAGGTCCAGACCTCCCCATGACCCAGGACAAGACAGTTGGAAGACGGAGGGATTTATTTTCCCTCCCTTTTCCAGTTTTTTATGCATTAAATGATCATATTACATACACACAAACCCTAAGGCACACAGCTTATACTTAAGGTACATTTGCAGATTATCCACATTTGTCACAAAATGGCCAGGAACAGGTGAAGGGGGACTGGAGACAGGAATGAACAGGGGGAGGATTTTGCTGCCTGGAGGACACCCCATTTGAGGCAGCGCGAACCGGTCAGTACCCAGTTGTCCTCTGCCTGAGGTCCATGCTGATCACACGTATGACACTCATACAACGTCATACTGATAAAGCAAAGCTGATTCCACTTATAATATTTGAAGTATGCAGCCACTATTAGCACGCTATCTAACCCCCCAACTCTCACTTTCCGCAACCCATCCCACCCCCCAAGTACTGCAGTACTCGTTTCACCCTGTCAGGTAGTGCTAAGCGATAAAAGTTCGATGTATCTTATATCCGATACATTTTCACAGGCAAAATGGCTTTGTTTATGTATCGCTACATCTATTTTATTTATTTCTAGTAAAATATGTAGACAATATGGTGTTCCGTAAAATGGCAGGATGAACGGGTCAGGCAGTGTCAGAACATAAAAAGCAGTGTACACACAGGCACTGCTAGAAAATGTAGTGTACGCATGCTCAAAAATGCTGCACGCGTGTGAAGTACAAATCAGGCAGGCGGTAAGGAACGGGTAGTGACAGACACCCCCACAAAGTCCTGCCTACCCACACTGTGCCAAAAAGAGGCCAGATAGTGAAACGCAAAGAAAAATACAATGCAAAGGGAAAGTATTACAAAAGGAAAGACACGTTCCCTGAAGAAAAACAAGTACAGAAAAAAGTGAAAGGTAAAAAGAACTATCACAAAAAATATATATTGAAAAAATATGGCAAAGAAAAAAATAAATCTTTAAATATATTTATTTGCTTTTGGTATGCACATTTGTTTGCAGTGCTATGTGGCTTCAATTGGACTCCATAAATTTAACTTGGTTGTTAAATATTCATTCATTCATTCATTTCAGACAGTCATGTGAAACAGTTCAGCGGTACAAAACAGCACTGAAAAAATGATAACGTCTGATTTTGAATATAAACATTTAACTGAACAATTTAACAGTTAAACACTTGAAAAATCTGTTTACATTTCAGGCACTTGGATATTTAGTTAATTTATTTTTTTCTCCATATAATGTATAATGTGTAATTGTTAAAATCCGCAGAGAGAGTTTTCCAGTTGGGAAACATTAACATGAACAAATAAACCATGTTTCATTCTGACTATCTGCCCTGCCTTTTAAAAAAACATAACAATAACAATATACAGCTCTGAAAAAAATTAGGAGACCACAGCAACATTTTTAGTTTCACTCATTTCTCAATTTATGGGTATGTTTCTGCATAACATATACATTTTTTTATAAACTCCAGCCCTGCTCATCTGTGTTTCTCATTGATGAAGGGCTTCTTCCTTGCTTTATGGGACTTCAGTCCTACTTCTAGGAGCCTGTTACGAACTTGTCCTAGCAGTGCACTTCACACCACTAAATGTTTTCCATTCTTTTGAAGGTCACTTGTTGTCATCCTCCGATTCATGAGGCAATGCTGGACAAGTTGATGGTCATCTCTGGTATAAGAAAGTCTCTTCTGCCCTCTGCCTGGCTGGTTTTTTTGTCGTTCCCTCTGTCTCCTGCTTCACATTGTTCTTGTGTACTGCAATCTTAGAAATTTTGAGCCTGGAAGCAACCTGCTGCTCAGCATAGCCTCTGCCAGCAGAACCAGGATTAAACCAGGATTAAACAATGCAGACTTTTTTTTTAAAAAAATGGAGTGGTATGTTAATTTTTTCCAGAGCTGCATATATCAAATATCAATAAATGTTCCTAAAGATATTATTTTACAGTCATATCAGCCTACTGTTATGTACTCAAGCACTAAAAATGACTATGATTCACATCCCTAGCAGGCACCCCACTATAGGTGCCACAAACCGGTTGGGACACAGTTGGCGTCCACCTGAAGTCCCTGGATTACTGGCCTGCAGAAGCAGGACTTCTAAACACAAAAGGAGACAAGACAGAACTGAGAACAGGACTGGACTGGGGGAGACCAAGACTAAAGACTAAAGGCTGAAACCGGGACAGGATGGAACTTGGAGACGGGGTGCCAAGGCTGACTCCTTTGGTTTGAAGTCGAGCATTCAGCTATAAAAAGGCTTGGCATGGGTGGAGGGAGACTGGGATGCAGATGTGAGTACAGGAGGTTTATTAAACAATATACAAGGTTGATTAATAAGATGATTGGGGTAACAAAGAAGACAAAGACACTAATACCCACAACAAACACTCGACTCATCAGCCAGGGCCTAAGCCCTTCCGTATAGAGTGAAAACACAGGTGCAAGACATGAAGGCAATCAGGGCAGGGCAATTGGTAATTACTAGACACAATTGGGTAGGTCTGACAATATGAGGCTGATTTCCTGATTTCCTTTAAAGTCTGATTTTATTCTTTAATCATAGATAATAGCAAACCAGCAAGGTGTACAACAAGGTATAAAAAGATTATGTGGCTGAAAACGTAACTGAAAATTCTTTGCAGTTATATTTTGTGTCACTAACATAGGCCTACAACTTCAAAATAGATGTTGTCCTATTTGCTATTACTGTACTATTATTTTTATTTAGTTGAAGCATTTATCCTATTTAAAATTTTGTGATTTCACATAGTAACTGGAAGAAAAGAAATACTCTACTGGGAATAAATACCATAATATCTGCTGATAAACTACATAAGTGTCATTTTGATAGATTTGTATCACATAAATAAAGCAGACCTTACCCAGTATGTGTAAATTCATTACAACGGTGACGTCACTCCTTGGATTACAGCCTGGAGTTTGATTGATTCCCTGACATAAGCAGTCAGATATTTGCATCAGATGGCTAATCCGCTCGTATGCATTATATTTTGCAGGTTGTACTGTAACGGTGCAAATCCCTTCTCAAATGTATGTGCAAACCGTAGACTGATTAAAATAATTCTATTCATCATTTTATCGTCACGTTTTGCAACCATTACCTGTACAACTTTTTAAACTGAAATCAGAACTGCATTACAAAACCAGAAATACGACCTACAACAACTGCACTCCATGAATGCAGCGAAAGTCTTTATACATAATTAGGTTGTAAAACTAGTTGAGGGGTCACGTTAAACGCACTATAATTTGTACTGGGATGATTCCACAAATTTGGCCACAAATCAGTCGAACCAGGAATAATTCTCCTCCTTTAATGATTCACTTTGCGATGACAGGAAACCCAAAGAAATAAAGCGTAACCAAAGCCAGTCCACCGAAAAATTACACTTATGTTAGTTTGAACCTCGAACACTTTATGTTTATTTTTACTTGTTCTCAATGATTAAAAATACTCTATTTGGTTATATATTACGTATGTTCTTGCGTATCCCATAGAAGTAATAACGCAGAGCAAAGCAGCTCGCACAGGTGCACAACTCGTGTGGCATTTACAGACACCATAACTGCGTTTCAAAAGTAATCAACTGGCAATGTATATTATTTAAACTTAGTTATAAGAATAGCCACCCGCAATTAAAAAGAAAGCGCAAAACATTTCAAACATAATTGGTTACATCACGTTTATATATTTTTTATTGTTATTATTAGGCATATTATTGTTGCAGTTAGTCGTTATTAAACTAATTGTTTCCATTGTGGATAACTGAATACTCGAAGGCACATATAATACCATGTTATGTTTCTCTACATTTCTATTTGAAACAGAAGATCAAAAGGGGTTTACTTTAGCCTACTTTTTCTTAACCCAGCGGAGCGGTAACATCATAAGCCGATCGCAGATTTACTGACCCTCATATATAAACCCATCAACTCGAGCTGCTCTTACTCACCTTTTCCTTGCCGTGGGACAGACGCGCTTACGAAAAGGGCGATGAATACGTATAACAGTCCCATCCTCTTTTATAGGTATATGATCCACGATTAGAGAAAATAACAATAAAACAATGATAAAACTTTAGTTCCGTATGGTCAACTGTGCAGTAATAAATAACAGTATCCCCAGAGCTGACCTTTGCAAGTCCTCTTTTCAAAGAAAAATATTCTGCCTACAACACTGAATGTTTTAAGGGTTGAGCTTTTCTGCTCTGGTTGCTTAACCGCAGTATTAGCCTAATAACGGAGGGAATGTGAGCTTGTAGGATGTGGATCTTATTCTACGCGCAAACAGTGAGAGAGAGAGAAAGAGAGAGGGAGCCGTAAGCAGACGGCGGCCGAACGCCAATCGGGGCGCTGTTTCGCTGATAAAGCCAACCTCTGCTCCTCCCCACACATGTTAGCACTGCCAATACAAAACAACGTAGACACTAGCTGGGATGGGCCAGGAAGATTTTATTGCTCAGGATTGTGGAGCAAGCAGCAGAAAACCTTTAAAACAGATGAAAATTAAAAGAGAATAAGTACACGGGAATGCTTCTGTATCGCTTTGATTAGAACGGTGGCGGGAAGGTGGGTGTCCTAAGTGGGGATGGAACCTATCCCAAGAAGGACAGGCACAAACCTGAAGTACTCCCTGGATGGGATGCATTTTCCAAATATGCACTACCACAGTTAAAGACCACAGTATTATTTCAAAACAAGTATTATGGCTGAAAAGTAGTTCTCTAATTTCTTGGCAGAAAGGCAAACAGCAGTGGTATCCCAAACAAACCATTGTACATTAATGCGTGTCTGTCTATCTGCTTTCTGTAAACGCTTGTCCTATTCAAGGTTGTAGGGGGTCCGGAGTCTAGGGTACAAGGCAGAGATCAAGCCAGGATGGTGTGCCAACCCATTGCGGGTATTAATGTGTACTGAAGCCTAAAACATGTGTTAACAGACAAATCAAAATGTGCATGTCTTCCTCCCCCTTAGAAAGCAAACAAATAAAATGGCATTTTTAAGTGCTGTAACGCATTACATCTGCTGCCAAGTATGCACTGGATTTTTGACAAAGAGTTGTTTGTGAGGCAGCGTGGATACAGCCATGGTTATTTTAAAGAGACAGATTCAGGCATTGCAGGATACTGTCAAGCAAAGTAGTTAAACAAATAAAAAGAAATATTTCAGTTTTTAACTATGCTTCCATGTTATGCTTTCATGTAAGTAAAGGTAGTAAAAGTCATTTTGATTTAAGAACTGGAAAGGAATGGAAGACTGATGGTAATTATAATGTTTATAACATGCAGGACAGAAAGAGGTGATGGCATCTACTTTCAGATACTGTCTAATTATGGCAGCGATGATCATGAAGCTCTTGAAAAAATGTGGAATAATGCAAGATGCTTTAATAAAAAATAATACCATTCACTTATTGTTCTATAGGAGAGCAGGTGTCAGGGTGCTAATAAACTTCTCATTCACCCTCCCAGCAGTCCCAGATCTTACATCCATCCATCCATCCATCCATCCATCCATCCATCCATCCATCCGTCTATCCATCCACAAATATAATCTTTTTTTTTTCCCAAGAAAAGCCTCCAGTTTAAGGGATGCTGGAGACGGTGACAGCAAAGGGCAGCAGCCATCCAATACCAATCCCAGTTCACCATGGTCAGATTTCTTGGCTCTAAGATTGTTGGAGCTGGGATGATTGATCAACCAATGTTGTAAATTTTGTTTCCCAGTGTGGGAACCTGCCTATTGATCTTGCACTGCACAAATAATAAAGTTCAAAGATGTTTAGTCCTGTTGTTATGGATGGAAAGCATTTGTGCTCATTATAACAAGTTATGCATCTTTTTGCATCAGTCTTTGATCTATCCAATTTGCAAACAGTTCTATCAAAAAGTCGAGCTTTGTGAGACTAGGTCACAGAAGTGCTGATTCACTGTGGTAGTAATTTTTAAGGTCTTTCTTTTTTGTGGTGTTTAGAAATTGTCTGCTAAGGGTTTGTCAATCACTGTCAGTTACTGATCACGTTTCTTTGCTGATGCAGTTTATCCTTTATTGCTTATGCCGTCACCTCATAACAGTAAATAATTTTGCAGTTTTTGTGACCAGCACACTATTTTCACATTTAAAAAACATCTATTGCATAGTGCAGATGATCAGACTTTATTTTAAATAAAAAATGTATACATTTAAAGTAGACAAAAAGAAGGAAACCTGAAATATTTTCTAACAGGAATTTATCCGTTACCTAAAGACATCGGCATGTAATAACTATTTCTTGATACAGCTGGACTAATCAAGGATAATCGAAACCTATATTTTCAAGTTATACTGTGGATGGAAATAATGTTGAATCAAGCTATCATAGTATTTTTACCTTGAACTGTTTTTCTGTCACTGTCACTAAATTATATATATATATATATATATATATATATATATGCAGTCCTTCTGAAATTATCCACAAAACCTCTAGCATTATGAGAGCCTAGATTTTCCCCAGTTATGGCACACAACCCACTCAACATAATCGTACTCTTCTCTAGCTACTTATGTTCCCTCTGGACTGAGAACTTCTGAGAACAGGGTTGAGTCTTCTGAGAAGGCTAAAATTGTGTTTTCTGCACAAAAACATGTTATATATCAATGTTTGGTACAGTATGTGATGTGGACGTTACCTCGGATTAAAAAAAGTGCCTGATTTACCACCTCAAATGAATCTTGACAGAGTTTGAAATCATACATTTTGTGAAATAACATCCAAAATATTATGTATGATTTCATAGTCCAGGAGGTGTGAGTGTGCTTTTTCTTGACTGACTTGAATCAATACTTTTAAAGGGGTATATTTTCCCAAAGCGCACTTTTCCAGAGTCATCAGATCCAAAGTTTAAGGGCACTGGTTCAAAATAGATGAAGCTGTTTTTAAAGATTGTATTCTGGCACCGACCTATCTAGAAAAGTGTATTAAATGCCTTGCATGAAGATCTTTTTAAAGTTCATTGATTGCATTTTTAATGATAGTATCTTTCAAAGTTGGTTAACAAAAAAAAGAATAGTGAGCTTCATGAACGCTAAGCACATGAAGGACCTCACTGAGTCACAGCCTTCAGAGTCATTAAAAGTCAAAGATATGCTACACTCTGTTTCACAACCCTGAAAAAAATTCTTGGTCTGTACTTTTGTTCAAATTTTGGCCTTTGAAGCCATTATTGCACAACAACCACTCGTGTATGGCATTCCTATTTCATTTTCTTTGCTGATAGTGGCATTCTATAGATCTGTATCTGGAACGTGGTAATCATAAGGTGAAAATATGTAGCTGGGTGGAAAATGCGCAGATAATCTACTCTTAAAAAATGTGTCAGTCTGGGGTTGTAATGGGGTTTTGCACATTTTAAGTGCACCCAGTCTCCTTGACCTCGTTGAATATCCATACTTTTTACAACCCTGGTCACTGTGGAGCCATCACGCACATCTCCTCAAGCTGAAATCCTCTGCCACATCATGCATTTGCTTCTGTTTCTTCCAAAGAGCTGCTGTACAGAGACAAAGTAGTAAAAATTAGCTGTGAGTATCAAAATCTAAATATGAAACCATTAAGCAACATTCAGACTTCACTGCAAAGCATTATGGGAGTAGGTGGCTCAAATTTGTAGTTGAACTGAATCTTGGTTTCTATGCTAAAGATTAATAATGGAAATATGCCTTGATCTCTACTCATTTTCCATAACCACTTATATATGCGATTGGCTTTATAACCTATGGAACAAAGCGTGGTACATCAAAGAAGAAACGCCTGTACACAGCAACAGGCACATTCACACACAATGGGAAATGCAGAGACACTGATTCAATCAATTGCAAGTTTTTGGAATCCAAGAGAAAACCAGATTACCCAAAGAAAACCCACACAAATAAGCAAAAAGTACACACGCACATAGCTGAAAGCAGAAATTAAACCCATCACCCTGGAGGCATGAGGCGACAACACTGTCCGCTAAGCTAGCATGCTGCCAAACTTCAACCCGTGCATCTGAAATCTAAGCTTGAGATTAATTCAATGTCTCTCCAAACCAGATTAAGTTTCCTTAGAGAAGCCTACAAGTTTTAAAAAGCTCATTTTATTCAATCATAATTCATTATTCACTCTATAAATCATCTTGATGTATAACACTTTTATGCATAAAGACAATTTATGTGGCCTACAGTCAAATTATTGGCCAGGATGTAAATGTATATTCCAATACTAATATCATAGATAAAATAATAGATTTCCAGTAGTAATATGATCCTTACAGTATTTCATTCACAAAGCATTAGTCATCATGTGTCTGGCATGGAAATAATTTCTTATTCTTATTCTTTTTTCTTGTTTTTACAGAGAAATACCATTGCTCCCTATTTTTATCCTATTCTGCAGTCTTATTTTATTGTTATCTTAATCATATTTGATATGACTTAATCAAGACGCGTGACCCACCTCACGTGACACATCTTAATCCAAACATCCTAGCTTAGCTGCTTCACATATGTGTTGTAGGTCCTGGTTGGATGCGGCCAGAAGCACAACATCATCTGCTAGTAGCAAGGATGCCACTTCTAGGTCATTCTGGTCACCCTTTCCGCCTTGACTATGCCTTGATATCCTAGCCTGTAAAATCACATTAGTAGTGATACACCCTTGATAGAGGGTAAGACACACTCTAAATAGCTTCTTTTCTGTGTCAAGGATGCAGGCACAACACCTGCTAGATTCATACAGGGACCTAATAGCATGTATTGGTAGCACAGTTGTTCTGTATACCAAAACACTTCCTACAGTAAGTCAGGGAACACAGTCATATGCCTTCACCAAGCCCGCAAAGTACATGTGGTCTTTAAACATATTCCAACGAAAACCCCTCACAGCTACATGAGAATGAAAAGTTTGTCCAGTTTCATGGCCAGGTAGGAATCTGCATTGTCCCTCCTAAACCTGAGATTCAACCACTGGATAGAGTCTCCACTCTTGTACCCTAGCATAGGCTCCTCTCTAGTACTTTGGCATATTCTCAGACAGCCTGAGAAGTTTGACCCTCTTATTTTTAGAACACACCTTCTGGTATCCCTGTTCAAAACAGGGACCTCGATCACTATTTGCTTTTGCAGAGAGTCCAACACTGTCTCCTGGTGAGGGGGCATATCCAACAAGTTGAGGAGTTACTCAAAGTGTTCCTACTCCCTATATCCCCAGAGATGGTCAGTACTTCTCCATTCTTGCTAAAAACAGCCTGAGCATAGGTCCACCTCTCACTGCACGTTACTCCTCACGGACTCTTTGGTAGTGTGTTTATAGTCATGTTCTTGTCATTGTTTACTTAGTCAGTTCACTCACTCAGAGGCAGACATTTTCAAAGCATCACTCAGAGCCAGCATTTTCAAAGGCGGCTGAGGTCTTCTATTTCAGAAAGACAAGGCTGGTTGCCAGCATGTCAGACACTGAAATCCAACCCCCGGGTTTTTCTGTCTACCACACTGCTGCACCTGAATCATCCAGGAAAAAAATACATTGCCCACAGATGTGAATCTCACATCGTATAGTTCTGTTCACCTGACCTGGAGTATCTGCTGATCAAGTGCTTCCTGCCTAGATGGTTCTCAATGGTTTTTATGTCTGCCATTTACCTTCCACCAGAATACACCATAATTACACTAAAACTGTATAACATTATCACATCAAATATGCAAATGAGCATCCTGAAAGACGTTCTTACTGCTGGTGACTTCAGTAGAGATTAAAGCATTAAAAAATTCTGGAAAGTTTCTCCCAAGTACCATCCGTACATCTCATCCTTCATTAGGGGCACTAATATTATGGATGACTGCTACACTGTGAACAAAGACGTGTACCCTCCCAAAAGAAATGCTTTTTGAGCTTGTTAACAAACATCTTCTAGTAGAAGTTCATGCAGCACTGCATGAACCCAGTTCCACTCTGTGGATGAGGTGAGGAAGACTTTCAAGTGAGTCACCATCCGCAATCAGCCTGAACGGACAGAGTTTCTTTTCATGTACTGAAAATCTGCAGTAACTACTTAGCAGCATTTTAATCTCTCTCTGAGAAACTCTATGGTTCCTAACTGCTTAAAAACAGCGGCATTTGACCCAATAAAATGATGTGCTGTAAGTGGTCTGTGCAGGAACACAGTAAGGGCATCATCCTGGACAGTTTAGATCCCCTACAGTTAGCCTACTCCCACAAGAGGTCCACTTATTCATTGCGCTCCATACCATCCTGGACAATAGAAACTCTTTCTCCAGGTTATTATTTGCAGCTTGTCATTTAACACTGTGATATTCAGACTGACTAACAAGCTCCTGGGCCTGAGGCTTAGAGCCACCCTCTATAACTGGATCCTGGACTTGCTCACTAGCAGAACGTAACACATGCATGTCAGCAGGAATTTTCCAACAACAGTGACACTCCACTGCACAGCTGGTTTAGCCCCCTGCTATATGACAAATTGCATCATTGTGTGGTTTGGAAGCTGCACCACCAATGATAGAGAAACCCTGCAGTGCATAGTGAACACAGCAGGAAAGATCATTGGAGCCCCACTCACTTCTCTTCTAGACATCAACACCCATCTAGCCTGCAAATCAGTCAGCATTGTGGGAGACCCCAGCCACCCCTTTTGCAGCCTATTCAGTCCCCTGCCATTTGGGAGAAGGTACCAGAGCCTCCATACCTGCTCCTCCAGTCTGAGAAATAGTTTCATCCACAAAGCTGTCTGGATGCTGAAGACTTTCCTTTCTCTGGAAAATAAGACTGGAGTGTGGCCCCCATCCACCCGTATCCAGCACCAGCTACTTATTTTATTTTGCTTACTTACCTACAACATAGACTGAAAAACTGTCCACATTTGCACTGTGAATCCACCATATTTGCACTACCTTGGTAAATACCAAAGTATTTTGTTGAATTTTATGTTGCATACATGTACAGCTCCCTCCACAATTATTGGCACCCTTGCAAAGATTTTGTAAAAAAGGTTAGAAGGTTTTGAAGTAGCTGCATGTCACACTGAAAAACTGAGAAAAATCTAACCTTTCATCAAAATAAATTTATTCAAAGAAAAAAAATAAAAATAATAATTATCTTTAACAAAAACAAATGTGCCACAATTATTGGCACCCCTGAAAATTATAGTGAACACAATGTAACTGAAGCATGTTTCCCCTGTAAATTGTACATGTTTGAGATGATTGGAGTCAATAGGAACCTTCAACCCTTAATCCATGACTTCCTGATTAACTGGGATCATAAGAGAGGCAAAAAAATCCCCAAGGATCACTGTTGGTGAATTACAAGACCAAGTTAAATCTTGGGGTTACCAAGTCTTCAAAAAACTGCTAACAGATTATTTGGAAGGTATGCCAGATAAAAAAGCTTCTTTTTGTCAGTTAACCTGAAATGTAAGCACCTAGAGTTCGCTAAACGCTAATACAACTTTGACTGGAGCCCAATTCAATGGTATGATGAAACAAAATTGAGCTTTTTAGCTATAAATATTCAAGGTGGGTTTGGCATTACAAAACCCCATGACATCTGCTCCTGCCATCCGGACACAGGTATTGGACTCTCTACAACACCCCATGTCATCCTGCACCGTGTCTCAATGACTGGCATCAGCCAGAATACGGGTTCACCGTCCCATGCGTAGGCTGCCGTTCACACCAGCGGAGAGACGACTGCGGTTGGAATGGTGCCTTAACTGGGAGGCATGGACTGATGACGAATGGCGTCGTACCATGTACAGTGATGGATCTCGGTTCTGCATTACCACCGATGACTGTCGTGTGCGTTTGGCAGCGCCGAGGGAAAAGGACCAATCCTGCCAATGTTGTGGAGAGAAACACCAGCGTTACTCCTGGCATCATGGTGCGGGGAGCCATAGGGTATGACATCATGGTGCGGGGAGCCATAGGGTATGACATCATGGTGCGGGGAGCC